>VYXG01005823.1:257932-325700 GCA_013397235.1 Lanius ludovicianus | reverse complement strand
ATAAATAAATAATGAAAAATTATCTATAAAAATAAATCTGATCAATAAATCTGATTTTAAAAATAAATCAGGTTACTATAAAATAAATCTGATTGTGCAGGGGTTTTGTTGCCTCTGCAATGTGCAATTCCAACACTTGTGAGAGAGGAGGATTTCAGTGTCCAGGGAAAAGCTCTGGGGTTTATTATTAAGCTGAAGTGCTTGGCCAGTGTGGAGAGGGAAAGGTCCAGGAGGTCGATGTAGGGACAGTGCCAGGGACTCTGCTCCCCTGCCAAATCCCTGCCACGCTGGTTTATGGACTCATGGAATGGGCTGGGTTGGAAGGGAATTTCAGGATCATCCAGTGCCACGGGCAGGGCCACCTCCCACCTTCCAGGTTGCTCCAGTCTGGCTTTGGGCACTTCCAGGGATGCAGGGGCAGCCATGGCTCCTCTAGGAATTCTATCCCAGAGTCTCCTCACCCTCCCAGCCAAGAATTCCTTCTAATTCCTGCATTGCCCCTTTCCCACTTGGCTCTCATCCTTATGGATCGTGCCCAGCACCCCCGAGACCGGACTCACCCTCCAGAGAAGAAAAAGAAGTTCATCAGCCTCAGGATGATGGGGGACAGCAACCCTCCATCCTTGAGGAGCTTGGGAAGAGGAGAAAAAGGAGACAGCCCTACTTGGCATTGGGCACATGGATAAATCCTGCCTCCATGGAGAGCTCTTCCCACGGCTCCCAGCCCAACCCAGCCCCTCGAGGTGCCCGTGGGGGTCTCAGTGGTGTGACAGCAGTGCTCCAAGGGAGGGTTTCTTTGGGATTTTGGGATTCAGTGGGACTAGAGGGGGGAGCAGCTCACCTTCTGGATGAAGCGGGGGTAGTTTGTTTCAGGAAAAATCCCTGGAAGGACATCAAAGAACTGAGCTGAAATGCTGGAAGTGTTTTGCTCCACATCTCCCAGTTTCTCCCCCTTCACGGTGCCATGGAAGTGGCCCAGGGAGCCCCAGGATTGATGCTCCTGGTTAATTACAGCACCTTGATTGCAATCCTTGGGATTCAGGTGATGGAGATGAGAAGGCCACCCCATCCCATGGATCCCCATCCTACAGATCCCCATTCCATGGATCCTCATTCCTCCCATCCCACCCTGGGCAAACCTTACCTCCATTGGACAAACAGAGGCTGTTGATCAGGATGCTTCCAGTTTTATTGTGCTCAAACCTGGGGACAGCAGAGAAGAAGGTGAAACACAACCAAACCTCTCCAGGCTCCAAGAAATGACCAACCACGAGGTCAAACCGTGGCGGATCATCTCCATTTCCTTTGGGAGTTGGACGGATGGGAGCCTCAGATGTGCCCTGAGACACCTCAGGCACAAGGAAAAGGGGATTCTGTGCCACATCCTTCCACTTATCTGCTGGGAATCATCTTGATGGAGACAACAAAAGGGCAGGAGATGTGGCAGGGACCTGTGGAGCAGCTCCTGGGCGACCGTATCCCCATAATCGTGGGACAGGAGGTTGATCCTCTGGTGCCGGAGCCCGAGGTGCCGCAGCAGCCCCTCCACGATGGTGGCCTGCTCAAAGATGGAGTAGCCATGGGGCCTCTGCAAAAGTGGGAGAGGGGCCCCAATGAGAGCCTGACCCACCAGGAGCCCGCAGATTCCAGAATAAACACCCCAAGGGAGGAATATGGGAATCTGGAATGTGGAAAGCAGCAGCTTGTGACCCCAGACTCAGCAGTTGGGATGTCCTGTGATGTCCACAAGGCCATGGGAGAATTGTCCATGCTCCAAAGGGGTCAAGGTGTGTTTTGGAGTCCCATCGAACCCAGCTGAAGGTCCACCACAAACCTTCCCCATCCCTTCCACTATAATAATGACTTATCCCTTTTCCAGAGGGAAATGGGAGGACAAACTGGATGGCAGAACCCAATTTTCCAGAGTTCTGGGCTGAAAGCAACCATGAAAATCCTCATCCCAGGGTACTCACAGGCTTGTCACTGAACCCAAATCCGAGGAAGTCCAGGGCAATCACCCGGTGAAAGCGCTGGGTCAGCCCTTCCCAGATCTGGGAAGAGGAGAAATGCATTAAAAAAAGCATCCAGTGGGAGCAGAGGATGGAAACATCCGCAGTGATGAGCAGTCATGGATGGACGTGCTCCTCTCCACCATCCCAGGAGAACATTCCAGCTCCAAGGAAACAGCAGGAAGGCAAAACTTCCCACTAAACAGCAAGACCATCCCCGAAAAAGCCAAGGAATGGCTGTGGGTGTTTTCCTCACTCTCTGAGCTGGACTGTGGGAAAGGGTCATGTGAAAAAGTTTGGATTCCGTGCTGGGAGAGGAACAAGGTGATATCCTGGAGCATGGTGGTATCCCAAGGAAAAATCTCCTCTGGACCATGGCCTCCCCTAGGCTGACCCCCTGCTGTGCTCATCCCCAGGAGCTGCAAATCCTGGGATTTGCTGCCGGATTCCAACCCCCTCACCTTGCTCCAGTCGTAGCTGGACGTTGGGAAGCCGTGGAGGAGCACCACAACGTCAGAGCTGCCGACGGCGCCGCTGGAATCTGCTGAGGGAACGGGACACCTCAGGAGCAGCTTTTCCCCAAATTCCTCCCTCCTGGGATAGGCATTGCTGCTCATCCCACTCGGAATCCACCCACCTGTGGGGTGCCTCTCCCTCTGCTCCCCAAAACCAAGGATGGGTTTGATTCCCACTGCAGCTTCCCAGTGGTTCCCTTTGGAAACCTCACTGGCTCCGTGATGAATCCAGGGATTTAATTAGCCCAAATTAATTCCAGCAACCTCTACATTGCTGCAAAAAGGGTTTCCAGTGTCTTTTCCTTGCTGGGATCCATTGGAGGCTCTTGGGATCCTTCCCACCAAGGTACAAGAACCAACTTTGCCCCAGTTAAAATGTTCTGATCCATCCCTGCCAGATCCAGGCAGTGGCTCCTCTTGGAGCCGTTTGGGAGGGATTTGTCACCACCTTGCTCAGGTTTGGGAATGTCCCCATGGCCACCACGGGATGATCCCGTCCCCAGGGCTCCATCACCTCTGTAGAAGATGTTCAGGTCCTTGTAGGTGAAGAAGCTTCCGGAGGATTTCCAGGAGCGGAGTGCCGGGGAGAGCTGGGGGGCCGGGATGTGCAGGTAGACGGCGAGGAGGGGCACGCTCAGCAGCCCCACCTGCACCCACCACTCCTTCATCCTGCGGGACACAGCCGGGACACCGGGATTCCCTCCGGAACTCCCGCATTCCCCTAAAGCTCCCCAGGTCCCCCAAAACCACCTCCATATCCCCAGAACTCCCCCATTCCCATAATCCACCTCCATGTCCCCAAAACTCCCACGTCCCCATAACCTGCACCTCCCCAGGGTGGTGGGACCAGCAAAGGTTTGGGGTCCAAGAGTGGATGTGGGTCTTATTTGGGGTCTGAGGGGGATTGTGGGTCCATTTGGGTTTTGAAGGGGAATGAGGGTGCTCTTTGGGGTCTGAGGGGGATTGTGGGTCCATTTGGGGTTTGAAGGGGAATGAGGGTGCTCTTTGGGGTCTGAGGGGGATTGTGGGTCCATTTGGGTTTTGAAGGGGAATGAGGGTACTCTTTGGGGTCTGAGGGGGATTGTGGGTCCATTTGGGGTTTGAAGGGGAATGAGGGTGCTCTTTGGGGTCTGAGGGGGATTGTGGGTCCATTTGGGGTTTGAAGGGGAATGAGGGTGCTCTTTGGGGTCTGAGGGGGATTGTGGGTCCATTTGGGGTTTGAAGGGGAATGAGGGTGCTCTTTGGGGTCTGAGGGGGATTGTGGGTCCATTTGGGGTTTGAAGGGGAATGAGGGTGCTCTTTGGGGTCTGAGGGGGATTGTGGGTCCATTTGGGGTTTGAAGGGGAATGAGGGTGCTCTTTGGGGTCTGAGGGGGATTGTGGGTCCATTTGGGGTTTGAAGGGGAATGAGGGTGCTCTTTGGGGTCTGAGGGGGATTGTGGGTCCATTTGGGGTTTGAAGGGGAATGAGGGTGCTCTTTGGGGTCTGAGGGGGATTGTGGGTCCATTTGGGGTTTGAAGGGGAATGAGGGTGCTCTTTGGGGTCTGAGGGGGATTGTGGGTCCATTTGGGGTTTGAAGGGGAATGAGGGTGCTCTTTGGGGTCTGAGGGGGATTGTGGGTCCATTTGGGGTTTGAAGGGGAATGAGGGTGCTCTTTGGGGTCTGAGGGGGATTGTGGGTCCATTTGGGGTTTGAAGGGGAATGAGGGTGCTCTTTGGGGTCTGAGGGGGATTGTGGGTCCATTTGGGGTTTGAAGGGGAATGAGGGTGCTCTTTGGGGTCTGAGGGGGATTGTGGGTCCATTTGGGGTTTGAAGGGGAATGAGGGTGCTCTTTGGGGTCTGAGGGGGATTGTGGGTCCATTTGGGGTTTGAAGGGGAATGAGGGTGCTCTTTGGGGTCTGAGGGGGATTGTGGGTCCATTTGGGGTTTGAAGGGGAATGAGGGTGCTCTTTGGGGTCTGAGGGGGATTGTGGGTCCATTTGGGGTTTGAAGGGGAATGAGGGTGCTCTTTGGGGTCTGAGGGGGATTGTGGGTCCATTTGGGGTTTGAAGGGGAATGAGGGTGCTCTTTGGGGTCTGAGGGGGATTGTGGGTCCATTTGGGGTTTGAAGGGGAATGAGGGTGCTCTTTGGGGTCTGAGGGGGATTGTGGGTCCATTTGGGGTTTGAAGGNGGGCCGCGGCCGTGCGTGAGGGACGGGCGGAGCGGGCGAGTGGCGGCGCGGGGCGATGTCGGCTCGGGGGGGTTTCGGCGACCCTCAGGTGCTGTGAGGGGGCTTTCCTTCGCCGACACCCTCGGGGAGGAGCGGGGGGGATGGTTCCTGCAGCCCCTGGCGCCGGGCGAGCTTAGCGTGGCGAAAAAACGGGAGAAATTCTCCTTTGAAGGCTTTAAATCAGCGGGGTTTAATACCGAGATGGGGGTTCAGGAATTTCTCGCTCGTTTTTCTCTCTTTTTAACCCCTTCAAATCTCATTTTCTGTGGGTTTTTTTTTTTTTTTTTTTTGGTTTGCTTGTTTGTTTTAAATTTTGGCTTCTCATCTTTTCCATTTTGAAACAGCTTCTAAGCCGGCGCATCCCCTCGAATCCCAAGTATCAACATATAAAAACTCGTCTGGATACTGGTAAGTGAAATTGTTGTGTGGTAAAAACGCTAAAAAGTAGGTGTAGGGTGATAGAAAAGTATAATTAATGTCTTAATTGCCTCTGTCCTGAGCTAATTTACCCCAAACTCTGCAGAATTCTCATCGTGATGATGATTTGTGTCACCAACGTTTGCAGCTTATAAAAATTTCCTATTTACAATTTTCTTTCAAAGCTAAAATTTAATCAAGCACAAATAATACAGATTTATGTGTATTTATGTGTCCTGTGTATGTTTATGTATGTTTATCTTCACACACCACTGTTCGTCCCCTGAAAATTGAGATTAAATGCTGTGTGTGTGGATAACCACATATTTAAAGTCTTTCTTGTCTTAAAATTTGTTTATCTTTTCTGGTTTTCCTTTTTAAGAAGAATTAGAGATTAAAATAGGTTTAAACTGGGTCAGGCTCTGTTGTGGTGGTTCCCATAGAAATTACTGGTCTTGCAATTCCTGTCCATGGACTTTTCTTGTATCTTGTCAAGGGTGTGAGCCAAAATAATTAATTGGGGGTGTCTTTGGGGGCATTTTTTTTGTTGTTAAAGTAGCTGAATTTTATCCAGTAACACCAGCCTGTAGCATCCTCACCAAAATGCTGGGAAAGGAGCAGCAAATCCTTGGATTTTGCTGTTTAGCTCAACATTCCTTGAGAGAAAAGAGGAAAATTGTGGCCTTTTTGTACCTCATATTGTGATAATGAAGGAGGATCTACAACAAGCAGCTGTTTCCTTTAAAGCAATTAAAATTTAAGCCTTAATGGGCCTAAAGAAAACCTCTAATAAATAAATAATTGTAATAAACTGATTTTTTTGTTCTGTTACAGGGAATAGTTTGTCAAAATACATGGAGAAGCTGGAAGAGATCAAAAGAAGTGAGTACCTGGGGAGGTTAAACATGGGTTGGTTCAAAGCTCAAAGAGCAGGGAGTGAATCCCAGGAGGTTTTCCTTGGAAATCTCCAGAGATTTAATTTAAAAATCCAAGCAGGCAGATCAAGGAATCTTCCAGATCCTTCTTTGTGCAGTTTTTATTATTGGATTGAAACCAGACAGGAAGTTCTCTGAGCTAAGAAATCCAGGTTAGACTCCTCTGGGAAGATGCAAGCTTCACTTCTGAGACTTTACTTTTAGATCATAATTTGAGCTCTTTTATCTTTATAGAATTTAAATTTCTATCAAAATACTCCAAGACAGTAAAAAACCCATTTTCATTCCTTGTGTTTCCATTGATTTCACCATCACTAAACGCTGATATGTTGAAAATTTTAGGTTGTTCAGGCTAATGAAAGCCTAAATTATTTTTATTTCTCTATTTTCCCACCAAACCCAGGCTTTTCAAATAATTTTTCCCAATAAAACTGGTGATTTACAAATTTACTTCCAGATTATTCTCACGTGAGGAGCCATGAAAACTCTTCAGCCTGAAAGCTGCATTTGTGGAGGTGAAAAAAAAAAAAAAAAACCAACCCTGAACTGAACTGAAACCTCCATTAGTGAGGACTAATTAGGATTTGAAATGCTCAGTTTTAGTTCTCAGCCCCACTTTCTGTGCCCCCCTTGTGAGGGAGGCCACGGGAATTTATTTGTGCAAAATGGGCCTTTGTTTGTGGTTTATTTGTTGGGTTTTTGGGTTGGGTTTTTTTTTTTCCAAACACTGCAGGTCTTTGGGGGGAAAATCAAAAGAGGAATGACCT
Source organism: Lanius ludovicianus (assembly GCA_013397235.1). Taxonomy (NCBI): domain Eukaryota; kingdom Metazoa; phylum Chordata; class Aves; order Passeriformes; family Laniidae; genus Lanius; species Lanius ludovicianus. The sequence continues at coordinate 318,848 of VYXG01005823.1, read as the reverse complement.
TGGCTTTCCAAAACTCTCTCTTGACTGAGATTTCAGTGCTGGACACTGCCTTGCTTTTTATTTGTGCTGCAAATGTTGTTTGGTGGCCCAGGTGGGTTTCCAATCTCCCCCGTGGATCTGTTCCATGCACTTCTTTTGTTCCCTCCTTTATTTTTTGGAGGCCAGGGCCGAACTTTCTCATTCTCTCCAGGCTGAATGGACACCTTGTGTTCCCAGGGAGTGGAGGAACTTCTCCCCCTTGGTTTCTCAGGGATAGATGACACCCTTTGGACACGGATTTAAATCCCCAGCACAGGCACCTCTCTGTGCCTTATGTAACGTGAGAGATTTAAATCCACGGCATCAAAAATGAGAGAGCTGCACCCACGATGATTCATCCTGGGGAGGATTGACTTGAGGACACACACCAAGTCTCTTCCTTCTCTCTGGTGTTGCTGCCCTCCTCTCCAAAGGCCCGAGGAGCCCATCCTGGAAAACCCAATCATTCCAAGCAAAACCATGTCAGAAAACTCCAACGGATCCGCCAGGACCGGACCGGGTACGTTGGGTTGCTTTTGGAGCTGGAAGCAGCACTTCTGAGCTCTCTGGGAACTGCTGGGAAGGCATTTTGGGTGGCAAAGGCAAGATCTAGGGCAAAGAGGCTTTTTTTTGGGATGAAAACTCCTTATTTGAGGTGGGAAGGAACCATCCAGGAGCTGCACTGTGCAGCAGCGGTTCCGCTTTGCCGGTGTTTTTACACATCCAGCACTTCCCAAGCTTTGCTGCTTTTATTTGTCCTTCTAAATGAAGTTTATTTGACGTGACAGAAAGGCTCTTTTTTGGCCTTGGCTGGGCAATTTTAGTCATTGAGCTGACGAAATGGGAAATAATTACAGGAGATAGTTGTTGCTGGTGTTTTTTGGAGTTAAAGGAGGATTTAACAACCTCAGCTTGAGGCTTGAAACCAGGTGGTTTTGCAAGAACCACGAGGGTCATTTCCCAGTGAATTGACATCCTGCAGTCCAGTTTCTGCACCTCCTGTGCTTCAGCCCCATGATTTGGATGTGCAGTGGATATTTTGGAAGGGCTTCTTTTTCCTAGTACAAGTTGTGAGGAGCAAACAGGAGCTTGTTTTGCAGCCTAATCAAAATGATTTAGGGTGGGATGTGGAATTTGGGAACTCTGAATGTGCTGGGAAGAGATCTCAGCCTCCAGCATTCCCGTGGCTCCTTCCCTAAACACAAATAAGCAAATCCCACGGGAATTTTTTGTGTTGTGGCTGCAGGAATGTGCACGGGAGCCCTTCCCCCTTCTCCCTCATCTCCCCTAAGCTAATGGAGCATTCAGCAGATGGTTTTAGAGGATTTAGAGTTGTTTAACTGAGTGGATTTGCCAAAGATCCTGTGCTCTGTTGTTATCCCTGGGAGCTGAACAGCTGGAGAGGGACCAGCTCCTTCCTAGCCCTGCCTTTCCCAAAGGACAAAGCTCCCATTGCTTCCCAGGAGAGGCTATTCCATATCAAGATGTTCCAACTGATACCCATCCTGGCTTCTGTCTCTTCCTCCAAACACCTTTTGTTTCACACCAGGAGGTTTCTCCCTTGCTCTGCATCTCCAGGATCAGGATGGGATCAGGCTCCCACTTTGCCATCATTCCCTTGGCTCTGGGAATCTCTGCTCTGGATCTTTGCCAGCCCTTCCAGCAGCCCTGCTCAGTTTTCTTGCTCCCTAAGCTGTGTCTTCAGGATTAAGATTCAATTAGTCCAGTTTCTTGTGTTAATTAATCCATTAAGACTCGATTAGTCGAGTTTCTTGTGTCAGTTATCCATTCCTTGAGAGATCTGTGTCAGCAAATGGTAGAAATCACAATTAATTGTCAGATAAAGTATAAAAACGTGGGATTTTTTAATTGTTCAGATGAAACCTGCACGTTTCGGTCGGTATTTGCAAAGATGTGATGCCCCATGCTCTGATTCTGCTGTAATTTACACAAATTAAAAATTCAGGTAGATTAATCTTTTGGTTTGAGGAGCTTTGTGACCCCAGTGGGCTCCAAAGGATAGCAGGAAAAGAGGGAATTCCTGAGCTGCTTCCTTCCCCAGCACCATGGAAAACACAAATTCATACTGGAGTCTACAAGCAACTAAATCTGCCTCTTCCACTTTATCATAGCTAGACAGGATTTCCCTTTGTAACTGATGTTAATTAAAACCTCTCTTTATAACTGGTATTAATTAAACCCTCTCTCTATGACTGGTATTAATGAAACTCTCTCTTTATGACTGGCATTTCACAAAGTCTCCAGGTTTGCTGCTCTCTTCCTTCAGCACAAACTTGCCCTGAAATCCTGCCTGGCTGCTGAAGAAAAGCTGGGATTAAGCCATGACCTGGTGTCTAAAAAACCTGGGAATGAGCTGAAAATTTACCTTGTCCTCTTTGTTTTGTTTTTGAAGATTACAGATATAAAAAGGATGAGCTGTTTAAAAGGCTGAAGGTGACAACTTTTGCTCAGTTGGTACGTACAGATCCCTCTCTGGCCTCCAAAACCTTTTAGGAACAGCATTTTTCCTTGGAATAAAAATTTCTCTGTAATTATTTAGCCTTAATGTGTAATTATTCTGTCTTGGCTTCTTCCTGCCCTTTAAAAGAAGCAAATAATTCATTTCCACTGTGGCCAAATGCCTTTAATTACAAATTAAAGTTTGTGGTGACTCCATCTTTGACTTTTTTCCCTTATTTTATTTGTCTGTTAACTTAAAATGATCTTCAAGCATCTGCAAAAGAAAAAAGCTCTGTAAAACAGCACCTAAATCTGAGTTTTGTGTCGAGTAATCACAGCCTGAAGCCCTCCCTGACCCCAGGTTTAACTGCAGAAGGTGGGCAGGTTGGGTCTTCAAGGCTTTCTATGAATTCTTTTATTTCAAAGCAGTGAACATAATATTAAAAAAGTGAAAAATGGATCAGGAAACAAAGAGCTGGGGGGTGCTGGTTCAAGAAAACTGCTTAAAACTGGAAAAAAAAAATAAAACCTCAGGAGAGAAGATAAGGAAAGGTTAAATTTGGAGATGTTGAAGGAGTGGCATTCTGCAGACTTGTGATTTTTTTTTCCCCCTGGATTGTTAAAAGCAACCCTTGGCTCGTTTTTCCTTTAGCTGATCCCTGCTGTGTTCCCTACCATGGGGATGTGGGATCAGTGTCTCCTTGTTTTTGTGCCCTGCAGGTTATCCAGGTGGCCTCTCTGTCCAATGAAACCTTAGAAGTGACAACTGAGGAGCTGCACAAGCTGCAAGGTGATGACATCTCTGGCAGGAACAAAGGGGAAGAGCTGGGCATCACTGGGGGGTGAAGTGGCAGAGCTGGCAGTGCAGCAAGGCTCCCATCAGGAGGAAAAACAAAACTTCACCTGTGGCCTGCAGCAATTCCATGCTGGGAATAGAACCATTCCTAAAAAAAGAAGGGTTTGCAAGTAGGAAAGGCCTTGTGCTGGCAGATTTGTTGTAGTAATGACATAACCCACATCAAAAATTCTGTTTTATTGAGATTTTTTTAAAAAAGATCTCGACCCCTGAAAAATCAGTTGACTCTTTATTATAGGAGGCTCTGGGTAAATGCTCTTCATTAAGAGGATGAAGATAAGGCTGTCACACTCTTCTTTCCAAGAATAGAAACTGCCTTTAAAACCTGCTTGTTTACCTCCTGCAGCTTCTTAACTCCTCGTGCCCTCTTCTCTCCCCAGATGCTGATGCTGCAGGTGAAGATGCAGCAGGAACAAATGGGAAAAGGAGCCCTGAGGGGACACCCAGCCCAGTCCTGTTCCTAAATGACTCAGGAGCTGGGGAATCCCATCGTTCAACGCTGCAGAGGTGCCTCAGGATTACACTTATTTCTTCCTGTCCTAGCAGATGATTATTTGAACCCAGCTGCTGATTTTAAATTGCTACTAAGTGGTTTTATGCTGTAGTTCTCATTAAAGCCTGGATTTGTAGGTGAGAGGGAAGGGATTAGCAGGATTTCCTGTTGGAATGAGTTCCAGTTGAGGCTGCAACTCAACACTGTTGTCACCTGATGGTGGTCTAATGAGGAAATGTGTCTGTGGGATTCCATCCAGGTCCTCACATTCCAGAATTCTGGGGGTAACGCCGTGCTCTGGGGAACTCAGTCATGTGCATGATGTGTTTGTGTGGACATGGAGGGCCAGGACCCAGGGAATGGCTTCCCAGTGCCAGAGGGCAGGGCTGGCTGGGATCCTGGGAATTGGGAATTGCTGGCTGGGAGGGTGGGCAGGGGCTGGGCTGGAATTGCCAGAGCAGCTGTGGCTGCCCCTGGATCCCTGGCAGTGCCCAAGGCCAGGCTGGCCATTGGGGCTGGGAGCAGCCTGGCACAGTGGGAGGTGTCCCTGCCCATGGCAGAGGGTTGGAAAAGACCCTTGAGGTCCCTTCTAACCGAAACCATTCTGGGATTAACAATAAGTCCAATTCCAAACCCACCATGTCACGGGATCCCAGGACAATGCTGTCAGAGGAACCTTCATCCCAGCTCTTCCCCAGCCTTGGAGCTGCTGGCAAGACACAGAAACATTCAGAGATCTCCCACCTTAACCTGCTGTTCCCTTTGCAGTGTGATCAGTGGGGTTGGGGAAATGGACATTGAAAAGGATGCTCCAAAGAAGGAGGAGGACAGGCAGGCTAAGGAGAAGCCTTACCCCGACTGCCCCTTCCTGCTGCTGGACGTGCGGGACCGGGACGCCTACGAGCAGTGCCACATCGTGGGGGGTGAGCAGCCACAGTCCCACAGGCACCTGGGGATGCATGTCCAGCTCTGGGGCACATTCCAGCTGGATTTTGTCCCCCAGGTGGGATATCACTGGGTGTTCTCAGTGCTTATCCAGCACATCCCTCCTTCCTGGGAAGGGATGAGGGGCCTGAGCTGATGTCAATCCCTTACTCAGAGGGTTCTCAAGGCTGTTGTATCCCAGGCTGTTGGTGTTCAGTCACTGGATGATTTTCCCCTCTTTTATTTTTCCCTTCTGCAGCTTATTCCTACCCCATTGCAACGTTGTCTAGAACCATGAATCCCTATACAAACAGTATTCTGGAATATGTATCCTTTGCATGGCAACTGGCATAGATAAACATGGGGGGACGCTGGGGGGGTCTCCCAAAATCAGTTGGACCTTACCCTAGCAAAATTAGGGATCTCAAGGAAGGTGGGACAGGAGGTGGAATTACCTGGTGCAGCTCCAGTGCTTCCATCAGATGCTGGATTCTATTTCCTCAAGGCTCCTCTTGACTCCAGTGGGAGCTGCCTGGATTTGGCATTTCTCGGGATTTTGGCTGCTGGAAGGCAAAGCCAGACTTGGCTACTGCTCTCCTGCTGCTGCTGGAGTGCTGGGCTGCTCCAGGGATACATCCATCAAATCCTTTGGCTTCCTGTCAGCACCTTGATGGGGATTGGGGACAGCCAAAGGATTATTAGGAAGGATTAGGCTGATCATTCCTAGGTTGTTGGCTCTGAGGGGAGGTTGTAAACAAAGGTGCTGTTGCCATTTCCAATCTTCAAGCAATGCTGGATCTAGTGGGAATTAGGCTGGGTCCTTCCAGTGTCTACCAGGCCTCAGCCATGGAGAATTCCACGGGGAAAACATTCCTGCTGGATGCTTGCAAGCCAAGTACGGAGTTTTTCCCTCCCCAATCCTGTCTCTTTTTCTTCCTAAAATGCATCAATACCCTCTTAAGTTCAGCAGTGACTCCTTAACAATTCCCATGGCAGAAAAACGCCCATGGAAAAATCATCATCGTGTACGACAACGACGAGCGCTTGGCGAGTCAGGCGGCCACCACCATGTGTGAGAGGGGCTTCGAGAATCTCTTCATGTTATCTGGGGGTAGGTGGGGCTGGGAGAGCTCCCTGGGACCTCCTGGGGAAAAGGGGAGTGGAGAACAACTTGTGGGAGCTGGAGATGGGAAAGAGGGGGATCTTGGAATCATGGGGTTGTTTGGGTTGGAAGGAAACTGAAAGATCATCCAGTTCCAGCCCTATGGGCAGGGACACCTCCCACTGTGCCAGGCTGCTCCCAGCCCCAATGTCCAGCCTGGCCTTGGGCACTGCCAGGGATCCAGGGGCAGCCACAGCTGCTCTGGCAATTCCAGCCCAGCCCCTGCCCACCCTCCCAGCCAGCAATTCCCAATTCCCAGGATCCCAGCCAGCCCTGCCCTCTGGCACTGGGAAGCCATTCCCTGGCTCCTGGCCCTCCAGCCCTTGTCCCCAGTCCCTCTGCAGCTCTTCTGGAGCCCCTTCAGGCCCTGCAAGGGGCTCTGAGCTCTCCCTGGAGCTTCTCCTCTCCAGGTGAGCACCCCCAGCTCTCCCAGCCTGGCTCCAGAGCAGGGGGACTCAGCCCTGGGAGCAGCTCCATGGATTCCTCTGGACTCTCTCCAGCAGCTCCAGGTCCTGCTGCTGTTGGCCCCAGAGGTGGACTCCATGTGGGATCTCACCTTGAGCAGGGCAGAGAGGCCAAATTCCCCCCTCTCCTGCTGCCCACTTTTCTCCATCCAAACTTGGTGGACCTTCAGCTCCATCAATCCCTTGTGACTGGTCCCTCCTGGTCCATCCCAGCTGGGATAACAAGTGATCTGTGTCCCTGCAGGCCTCAAAGTCCTTGCACAGAAGATCCCAGAGGGGTTGATCACTGGCACACTTCCCGTGTCCTGCCAGGTGGCCGCTCCCTCGGGATCTGCCCGCAGGAAAACCACGCCCAGGTTGCCCCCCACACGTGCGGAGAACAAATGGAGATTTTCTGCAGATGACCTCCAGAAGTTAAAGCATTACCTGGCTGAGGAACACGTTCCTTCAGACACTGCCAGTAAGCTCCAGAACATGCTGCAACCTCACTGTGGAATCATGGAATGCTTGGGTGGGAAGGGACCTTAAACCTCATCCAGTTCCACCCTGTGCAATGGGCAAGGACACCTTCCCTTATCCCAGGCTGTTCCAAGCCCATCCAACCTGGCCTTGGATACATCCAGGGATGGGGCAACCACAACCTCAGTGCAACCAGTTTCTGATTTGGGGTTGTTTTTCCCACAGGCCGCCTTACCCGGGGTGTTTCAAGCCGCGATTCCAAGCTCTCATCCGTGAGGAGCAACCCCAGCCTCCCCAGCCCCACTGGCAACATGGGCTCCCTGAGCAGCCGCTCCCACAGCAGGACCAGTGTCCAGAACAGGCCGTGGAAATAAATTGAGTAGGCAGGTTTGGGGAATCCTGAGCAGTGCAGCCTGTTTGTGGTTTTAGGAATCTACAGGGAAAAGCAGCTGTGCTGAGAATTGGCAGCTCGGGTAAGGCTGGGCAGCTGGAATGTTTCCTGGAAGCAGGAGTGGCATCACTTGAGGTGCAGGGCAGGGCAGAGGTGATAGAACTGGTTTTGTAGGGGAGGGAACAAACTGGTAGTAAAGTCTGGGACCAGTAGAAACCGTTGCACAAAGCTTTTAGTCCAGCTGAAGGAATTTGTGTCCGTAACATTCCCGGGCCATGCCTGGAGCCATGAGGGTGAACAGGCCAGAAATATCTGTGAGCACAACCTTTGGTGTTATTAGCAGAGATAAAGATATTCAGCAACTTGCCAAAAGTGAGAGAAGATCCCAGAAGGGTTTTTTGGGGTTTTTAAAAATAAATTATGATAATGAACAGAAGTATTTTTAATAAAGATGTGTTTGGAATTGCCCAGTTGGTGCTGTGACAGTTGTGTTTGCTCGTGGGCACTTTGTGAGTAGTTGTTTCTTTTTCAAGGTGAGCTGGAAAGGAATAACTGAAATTTTTTTTCCCAGTGAATCCTTTGCCAGAATTTTTTTAGGAGCTGCTTTAAGGTTTAGAGTGGCTGAAGGGAAATTTGCTGCTGCTGCCTCACCAGGGTCCCTAAAATCCAGCAGGGCCCTGGAATCTGGAAATGAACAGGGTGAAGGTTTGCTGGAAAATGAGTAGCACAGGTTTCCTTGAACTGATGCTTCTGACTAACCTGAGAATCCTCCTGTGGGAGACTTTGGAGGTGATTGTGGAGGGATTCTGCTCTCCAGTTTTTCCATCTGGCATTGCTGAGCCTGCTGCAGCTTTGGTTATCATGTCTTGTGAGGTTTCTGTGTATTTTTGGATTCAGTGGTTTTTCCTTTTTGAAGCAGACAGTCTTCAACACATCCCAAAATTCACTGGAAGTTTTGGGGTAATTCTGGTGAAAGGACAAAAAGTAGGAGAAATGGCACTTAATTTCCAGTTTGGCAGCTTAAGACTAGACATCCCTGAGCCCATTTATCATTTATTGTGTCTCTGAGTCTGAAATCGGACAATGCTGATTGCAGGGCTGGCAGTTTCAGTCTGATAAGATCCTGCTGCTGTGGGAATAGATTTTTCCAGCTCCATGAGCTCCTGGAAGTGGCACTGCATTGGCTAAAATCCTGGGTTTGCTATCCAGCTGTGGGAGACGGATCCAGAATCCCTGGCTGCTCTGTGAAAACCTCCTGGTGAAACAGTCAGACAAAACTGGCCTGAGTTGTTTGAGATCCTCCAAATCCAAGGAATCAAAGGAAGGACTGGATGTACCTTCCCACCATCTTGATGGATTTGTGTGGATTTGGACTCTTGGTGGTGTTTGGAGCAGAGTCGAACTCCACAGAGGCTGAGAGGTTTAATTGTTTAATTTAATAAAATGTTAATTACAGCACTGCTTAAGTGATTTATTTTCAGCTTTGAGAGCTGTGGAGAGCCTGGAAAAGCTGGGAGTGGGCTCAGCTCCTCCTTCCCTTGGGAGCGCAGCAGGTGAGGAGGGATCATTGAATCCAAAAGGGTTTGGTGGGAAGGGACCTTAAAGTGTCCACGGACACCTCCCACTGTGCCAGGCTGCTCCCAGCCCCAATGTCCAGCCTGGCCTTGGGCACTGCCAGGGATCCAGGGGCAGCCACAGCTGCTCTGGGAATTCAACCCAGCCTCTCCTCACCCTTCCAGCCAGGAATTCCTGCCCAGTATCCCATCCAGCCCTGCCCTCTGGCACTGGGAAGCCATTCCCTAGTTCCTGCCCCTCCAGCCCTTGTCCCCAGTCCCTCTGCAGCTCTCCTGGAACCCCAATAAATCCCGCTGACCTCATGTCCCAGAGCCCAATTCCCTTTCCATCCTCTGCCAGAACAGAGAGAAAACCACCACCTTCCCTTCTCTTTGTTCTGCTATTTTCATGCCCTTTCTATCAGTTCCCTTTCCAGGTCACTGGCCCAGCACAGCCTGTTTGTGCTGGCACCAACTGCGGCTCCAAAAGGGCTTTTCCACCCGATTTGGGAAAAAGAGAAAACAACCACAGGCTTTTCTCATCCTTCTTTCCATTTATTTATTGCCTTCTTCCCCCTCTCCAGCTGCTCCAGCCCTGATCCCAGCTCAGTACATGTTGTCCCGGGCGTGCTCCATGATGACCTTCAGCGCCAGCCAGGTCTCCTCAGCGGTGGGAACGATCTGTTTGGCGGGCAGCAGGAATCCGTAGCGCCCCGTATCCCGCAGCTCGAAGGTGAAGGAATATTTAATCCCTTGGTTGTAGGTCCAGTCGATGGTTCCTCCACTTGCTCTGTCTGAGGGAGGAACAAACAGGAGGGATTTGGAGCCTCAATCGCTTCATGTGGGAATTCCATGGGATATTTGGCCAAGCCACGGTGTGAGGGATGATTTGGGGATTTGGGGGAGCCATGGCTGCCCCCAGAACTTACAGATGGTGGTGATGATGCTGCCATACTTGTACCTGGTGCCATACAGGGAAGACAGAGCTGCCACAGCCTTGGCAGAAACCTCGTGCTGGGAATACAGGGAAGGAGGAAAGATGAGCCAAAGAAAGGAAAAGCCTGTGGGATACAGCTTTTTTCTGGGTGCAAAAAGGATGCAGAGCTTCTCCCAGCTTCCCAGTGGATCCAATATCGAGGTGGCTCCTCCTTGGAACAGCAGAAGAGCAGCTCCACCCCATCCCTACCCCTCAAACCACGTGGGCCTCACCAGTTCCTGCTGGTCCGGTGCTGGGGTGTCGGTGTAGCCATAGGGATAGAGCAGGAGCTGGGAATAGCTGTGGATGGAGACGAAGGCCTTGATGTTCCCATGGCTCTTTACAAAGTCCACGATGGATTTCACCTCGGGCTCTGAGTTGGGGTAGGGTCCATGGTACGTCTCCGCGCAGGGGTTTCCGCTGGCTCCGGCCTCTGCAGAAGAGAGGATGGTGAAAACAGTGGGAATTTGGGGCCTTCCAAGCCCGAGAGGTTTTCCCACCCCTCAGATGCTTGGTGGTGATCAAGGAATGCTCCTGGGGCTCCTCCTAGAGATTTGTATGGTGACTCTCATTTGTCACTGGGGGCATCAAAGCCCTGGTGGAGCCCAAACCCTCAGCTCTGCCGCAGAGAGCAAATCCCGCCTCTTCCCCAGGGGACATCAGGGGATCTTTGAGTCAGAAACGGCCTCGGAGCCTCCACCTGGAGAGTGGAAACGCTCCCCAGGGGCAAGGGCAGAGCTCTGACCTCCAAAACCTGCGTCCCAGTTGCGGTTGGGGTCCACTCCAACACAGATGGAGCCCGAGTGCTTGGACCTGGTCTTGCGCCACATGCGATTCTGGAAGGGCAGAGCCACCTCAGCTGGTGCCCGGGGCTGGAGCTCCACAGCTCATGGTGGTCCCCTTCCCATCCCATGGAAATGGAGATGAGGAGGCTTTGCCCTCTCAGGGATGTGCAGCACCCCAAAGCCTGCTCCCCAGCCCCGTCCAGTGTGGCTGTAGGAGCCAGACAGAGGAAATCCGGGGCGGTACCTTGGTCTGGGTGAAGGCAAAGCCATCAGGGTTGGTGACGATCTCCAGGAAGATGTCCATCGTCTCCAGGATGGAGGCCACACCTTCATTATTCGCGTGATCCTGGACAATCTAGAGAGGATGGAGGTTTGGGGCTGCCTGTCCTCCCTGTGGGATCACCCACCTGGATCCCACGATTCCTGAGGACCATGTGGCCCTTTGGGGGCAGAAGTTGTGCCTGGGATGTGTCAGTACCTTCTTGGCAAACCAGACGCCGCTGGCCTGTGTCACCCACTCGCGGGAGTGGATCCCGGTGTCGATCCAGATGGCCGGCCGGTTTGTGCCCCCTGTGCTGAACTGGGAGAGCAGGGAGGAGAGGGCTTGGCTTTGTTCCTGTCCCACCACTTTCCCTTCTGGATCACGAGCCACAAATCCTCACCTTGAGCACGTAGAGGGGACGGTCCTCGGTGGAGCGGCCGATCTCCAGCTTGCTCACCAGGTTGGGGTTCTCGGCCACCAGCATGTCCATGAAATTGTAGATCTGGGAAGGAGGGATGTGGGAGTCACTGCCAACTCACCCCCTGCCCTTGCTGAATGTGGAGCAGCAGGGCTTTCACAGGAGCAAACTTTTCCCCCCAAAATGCCCCAAAACTTGTTCTTTCCCACCTCATCCAGGGTGTGGTAGGCCTCGTAGTTGAAGGTGTTGGTGTCGAGTGGCAGCTGGCGGCTGCTCCGGAGCATGTCCATCTGCTCTTCATCCACCAGGGCCTGTGGGACACAGGGTGGGATGAGTCTCATTCCCAGGGGGTGGGATCCCACCTCTCCCCTGGCTCCCCTGTGGCACTGCTGACCTGCACATCCTCGATCATGATGGAATAGGAGACTCCACTGGCCTCCAGGTGGGCTTTGACGGGCTGCAGGCTGGGGAAGGGCACGCGGATGTCGACGGGAAATCCGAGCCCACGGGGAGCCAGCCAGAAATCCAGCTGGACAGGGAAGAATGGAGATAAGGGGGTCAGATCCTGCCTCGGGCTACACCCCCCAGCACCAGCCTGTCTTGCTTTTCACCGCTTGCTTCCCATAATCCCACATCCAACCCTGTCCCTGCTTTGCTTGGGGGGGTGTAAAACAAGGGACATGGGCTGGGGGTGTCCCCAAAATCCAACCCCACACCCAGTACCTGCAGATGCTCCAAGGCCTGCAGCTCCTGCACCTTCTGCAGCTCCTCATCGCTCTTGGGGGTGACACGCAGCACCTGGTGCCTGTGGGGTCAGGGAGTGCTGGGGTGTGTGGGACGAGCTCCAGCCCCGTTAGTGCAGCCTAACCCCACCCCATGCATCCCCCCATCCCAGGGATTTCCCCTGAGCCTTTCCCTGTGCTCCCTCAGGGCTGAACCAGCTCCTTCTGCCTCGCCTGGTGCCACCATCCCCATCCCAGCCCCCCTACCCAACGAAGGTCTCGGTGCAGGTGGCCACTGCCACCAGGGCAGCCAGGAGCACGGGGAGCCTCATGGTCAGCTGGGAGAGCCAGTATCATCCCGACAGTGCCCTGGGGCCTCTTAAATCCCATTGGGATCGTGGTTCCCTGGCCCAGCCCCTCCAGCTGTCCCTTTTCCCAGGGCCCTGGGAAGGCTCTGGCTGCCACTGGCCAAGGTCAGGCCCTGCCATCCCCATCCAGGCACTCCCAGTTGCAGCCAAACCTGTCCCAGGAACCAGCTGGGGCGGGGCGAGTCAGCTGCCAGCAAGGTGAGACCGAGAGGTGCCAAAATCCTACTGCCCCCAGCGCTGGCTGAGGGGAGGGAAAGGATCAGTTTGGGTTGAGAAAGCACAAAATGCAGATTTTTTACTTGGTTTGGTGAGATGGATCCCTAAACCCCAGAGTGGTGGGGAAATGGATTTAAAGCTTGGCCCAGGGCAGGGGTCAGAGCAGCTGACAGTTGTCCCAGGAGCTAAAAATAAACAGCCAGTGCCTAGAAACACCTTGCACCCAGCAATGGCCTTGAGGGTGCCTCGTATCCCTCCTTGCAGCCTCCTAGGAAGGGATGATGGAGCAAAGCTGTTCCAAACCCCATAAATTTGGGGTTGGTTGCCCAAAAACCCCCATCTCCTCCTATGCTTGCTGTTGGCTCCAAAGGATGGGGACTTTGAGCCAAAGGCACAAGGGGAAAATAAACACCTGCAGGGCTGGGAGTCCTTTTCCACCCTTTTTTTGTAGTTTAGCATGAAAAAACGAGGGTGCCTGAAACCACTGAGTCTCCATGAAGGTTTATTGAGATGAGGGAATGCTGTGGGAGGTGTTGGGGTCAGTATGGGTGCTCCAGGACATGGACCATGATGTCCAGGAGCGCTGGCCACGTCTCAGTGGCGGTGGGGACAATCTGGGAGCTGGGCAGGAGGAATCCGTAGCGCCCTGAGTCCCTCAGCTCCAGGGAGAAGGAATATTTCACCCCGTTGTCATAGGCCCAGTCGATGGTGGTGCCTCCTGCCATGTCTGCAGGGAGAGGAGCAGAGATGGGAGCCCATTCCCGGCGGATTTGTGGTGGAAGGAGGGAGGGAGACTCACAGATGGTGTTGGCGATGCTGCCGTAGGTGTATTTTGTCCCAAACACGGCAGCCAAGTCACTCACAGCCTTCTTGGCCAGTTCATTCTGCAAAGGAACCACCAAAAAGTGGTGGGATCTGGTGGATCAAGCAGCAGGGGGATCTAGAGCCCATCATTCCCCACCCACACTGCTCTAGGTTTTCCCAAAAAACCCTTAATTTTTGATGTTTGAGGTTCATCTTGCAACCACTCTCCACCCACTGAAGGGATTCAATATTTTGGCTGTATCTAATGAGAGGAGTAGGGAGGCTCCTGGGATGTTCTGCCTGACTTTGCTGGGTGGCCACAGCCCCCCATTTTGGGGCCATCTCACCATTTCCTGGTGGTCGGGTATGGGTGCTGTCCTGTATCCGTAGGGGAAGAGCAGCATCTGGGAGTAGCTGTGGATGGAGATGACGGATTTCACGTTGCCATGGCCACGGATGAAATCCACAATGGCTCTCACTTCCCTCTCGGAGTGGGCGTGAGGGCCACGATAGGTCTCGGAGCAGGGATCGCTGCTGGAGCTGGCACCTGGAGCATGGGGAGGAGGCACCAGCCAGAGAGGATCCCTCAGGAAGGGTTTTCATCCCTGGGTTTCTCCACTCTGGCAGAAAGCTCAATGTTTTGAGGCACAAACAATGCCCGCCGTGAGGACCTGGGGGCTGAGGTCTCACCTCCAAACCCAGCATCCCAGTTCCGGTTGGGATCCACTCCGACGCAGCGGGATCCGGCGTTGATGGACCTGGTCTTGCGCCACAAGCGGTTCTAGGAGCACATGGAGACGAGACTGGAAGGGGGATGTGAATCCCAACCATCTCCAGGGATCTCCACTTGCCATCCCACATGGGGAGGAACATCCCACCCACAAACCATGGACAGCCCTGGCTGGGGCCAGCACTGCGACAAGGGCCCCCCACGGTGTCCCCGCACTCACGGAGCTGTGGGTGAAGGCAAAGCCATCGGGGTTGGTGACAATCTCCAGGAAGATGTCCATGCTGTCCAGGATGGCGGTGACAGAGGGGTGCTGCCCATATTTCTCAGCAATCTGTGCATGGAGAGGAGCAGGAGCTGCCCCGGTGCCCCTCAGAGAGGAGGGATGGGACAGAGCAGCACTGCAGGGTAAGAATTGGGGTCCCCAGGATGGGGGGGTCACCTTGTGTGCTGTCCAGACACCGGTGGCTTGGGTGATCCATTCCCGCGAGTGGATGCCAGTGTCCAGCCAGATGGCCGGACGGTTCCATCCCCCGGTGCTGAACTGTGCGGAATCGTGGGATCGCTGGGGTTGGAAAAGCTCTCCAGGATCATGGAATCCCAGCTGTGCCCCATGCCCACCTTGTCCCCAGCCCAGAGCACTGAGTGCCACATCCAGGTGTTCCTCGGACACCTCCAGGGATGGGCACTCCAAACCTCCCTGGGCAGTTCCATGGCCTGAGCACCCTTTCCAGGAGGGAATTCCTCCTGATGCCCAACCTGAGCCTACCCTGGCACAACTTCTCATCCTGAAGAGAAGGAGGATTTTCAAGGCAAGGCTGCCCTGGACCCACCTTCAGCACGTACAGGGGCCTTTTCTCATAGCTCTGCCCGATCTGGATCTTGCTGACAAGGTTGGGATAATCCTCTACCAGGACGTCCATCCAGTCATAGATCTGAAAGGAGGAGCTGCTGGGTCATGACGCTCAGCCTGGATCTCACCTTTTGGTTTTAAGGGTGTCCAGCACCAGATGCAACAGGCAGAGCTTCCCTGGGGAAGATCTGATGCTTCCTTGGAGAACACAAAGTGCCTGGGCCTCTGTGTGAGCAGGGAAAGGCACATCACAAGATTTTTGGAAAAGTAGAATGAATGGTGAAGGAAAAAGCTCTGAGACCCCCCAACACCATCACAACCCCCACCAGCTGGGCCCCAAGGACAGGGTGACACCCCCAAAGTGAAGCTGAAAATGTCTTCCGTGAGATGGGAGATTCCAGGAGTGGCCACGCTGGATGTGGGAGCCTTCCCAGCCTTCCCAGTCTCCCATCTCAGCTAAAACTTCCACCAAGGTGCCCCAAGGGAGGTCTCACCTGTCACCAAAAACATCACCATGACCATCACCACAGGGATGTGACCACAGCGCGACCCCAGCAGGACAAAGCAAATGCTCTGCAGAGAAAGGTACCTCATCTAGTGTGTGGTAGGAGGTGAAATCGAATGTCCTGGAGCTTCTCTTTATCCTCTTAGACCTTCTCATGCTTTCCTTTTCTTCATCCAATAATTTCTGATTAGAGGGCAAAAAATAAACCCCAAGATCAAATAGGCTGGAAGGGGCAGGGGGTTGGATTTTTCTTCCATCTCTTGGTTTCCAACTTTTTGGACTTTCTCCCCGGATTGAGCTGCTGGAGCTCATCCTGTTCCTGTTGCAGCCCTTACCTGCACATCCTCAATCATGATGCTGTAGGAAAAATTATAGGAATCCAGGAAGTTTTTGACTGCTTGGAGGCTGGGGAAGGGCACCCGCAGGTCCGTGGGGTGGCTGGGGCTGGCGGGGTGACGCCAAAAGTCCACCTGGGAAGAAGAAGTTGAGCTGAAAGGGAGAACTTGGCTCCATGCCAGCCTGGTGCTGATCCACTGAGCTCCCCAGCACCTCCAGGAATCCCATAGGACTTTCCATCAAGGGCCTAAAGAGGTTTTTGGACAAATTTTGGGATGCATACGCATGTCTGGATAGGGATCTACAGAAATGTTTCAGCCTGAGTAGTTTGTGGGCTCCAAAGTCTCTTTGAGCAATGAGGATTCATGGGATGTTCCCAGCTCATGCCAAACAGGAGCTCTGACCTCAAGGAGCCCCAGGTTAAATTCATATTTATTTAGTTCTAAATGATACATCTCCAAAATGGGAAGGAAAAAGGGTGGGATGGCAAAAGAAAAGGAGGGAGCCGTGGATTCACCAGGGTCTGTGACACAGAGGGTGCTCAGGACCCCTCAGAGCTCACCTGCAGCTCCTCCTGCTCGCCCAGCACCCTGAGCAGGGTGATCTGCTCCTCGCTCCTGGCCGTGACACGCAGGACCTGGTCCCTGCAGGGAGGCAGAGGGATCACAGGGAGGGGACTCTGGGCTGGGACAGGCTGTGGAAGCTCCACACTGGCTTGGAGGGTTGGAATATTCATCATTTGTTGGTGTTGGGAGAAAAAAATGCAGGTTCAGAGCAGCCACGATGGGAAAAGAGCTGGAGAGCCTGAGATGATTTCCAGCCTTTTTGATCAGCTCCCACAATGTTAGGGAATATCTCACGTGGATATGTCCCATATTTCTGGGTACATTTCCTAGCACAGGTTCCACCCCAGCCTGGCTGGGCTGCCCAAGCACAGGCCAAGCCCCTGGAGAGGAGAAAATGCTCTCCCATGGGAGAGAGGTTTTCCCACCTTGGATCAATCCTCTACCTCCAACCTCAACTTCTCCTGTTGGGCAGCACTTAAAGCCGCTCCCAAAACAGCACAAAATTCTTTCCCCTTTTGTACCTTTCATCCTCTTAACTCCTCATTTACCAGTTTAACCACCTCCTCAGGGTGAGAACAATTTCCATTTGCCCATTCTGTGCCTGGGGGACTCAGGCAGGCACTAAACCCTTGCAATTTTTCCAAAATCAGGGAGCAGTCCTGGCATTTCCTGGACAGTCTTGGCTTGCAGCTGCTGGGATCCCTCCCAGCACCACCTGCCTGGAGGAGTGTGATGGGATCCTGGATGGATCCCTTCAACCACAGCATCATGTCCAGGAAGGAAGGAAACCAAGAAGGAAACCAGGAAGGAAGGTGGGTCGGTCACATCACAGAATATCCAGAGCTGGAAGGGTCCCACAAGGATCAAATCCAGCTCCAGGCTCTGCACAGACACCCCAACAATCCCACCTGGCTCCAGGCTCTGCACAGACACCCCAACAATCCCACCCTGTCCCTGGGAGCATTGTCCAAACACTCCTGGAGCTCCGGCAGCCGTGGGAATGTGCCCATTCCTTGGGGATCCTGTTCAGTGCCCAGCACCCTCTGGGGGAAGAACCTTTCCTGATATCCAGCCTAAACCCCCCTGGCACAGCTCCAGCCTTTCCCTGGGTCCTGTCCCTGGTCATGAGTTCTCCAGCCCTGGCTCCTTCTGTTGGGATGCCAAGCATCCTGGGGGTACATTTTTATGGACAGGTTTTCCCTAATCTGAATATGGGATTCCCACTTTCTCTGCAAATTAGTTCTCATTGCCAGTGCAGTCATTCAGACCTTTCCAGGAATGGGTTGGAGGCTTCAGGAATTTGGGGTGATCCCAATCCCCTCCTACATTCCGTGCCCATTCTCAGCCTCATTCCTGCTTTGGACTGTGCTGTTCTTATCTCCAGGAGCTCCAACCAGGATGTTTGTCCTGGAAAAATGCTGCCCTCCCTCCACAGGGCCCCTTCTCCAGCCACATCTTGTTCTTTCCCACGGCATGTTATTCCCAGCAATCCTTGGCTGTGATTCCCAGCAATCCTTGGGTTTTATTCCCAGCAATCCTTGGATGGCTCCAGAGCCATTGGGGTGTGAGCCACGCACATCATCCCCTGATCCTCTGGGATTCTACACCCTGGCACAGCTTGGAGTGATGTCCTCAGGGTTCATTCCCTAATTTCTACCGGCTGCATGCTCAAAACCTCCCTCCAAACCTGGGGTGAAACCTCATCTTTCCTGCTTGGGAAAAAATCCTGTCAGATTTCCATCCTTTGGGATGTCACCCTTGTCCCTGACCCCGAAGGGCAGCGGGTGGGGATGGGCCTCTCTCACCTGGCTCCCCATCCCAGCCATGGTGTCCCACCACCCCCTGCTCCGGCAGGACTCACCCCACGAAGAGCTGCTCGGTGCAGGTGACCCCCAGGAGGGTGAGAAAGACCAGGAGGGTCTCCATGGTGGGTGGGAGCAGAGCCTCAGCCCCGAGGACAGACAGAACCCCCTTGGTTCTTGGGGAGCCTTCCAGGATCTCCTCCCCGGGGCCACATCGGCCGTCCCTGCGGCGTCGGCAGCGACAAACAGAGCGGGCAGGAAGGGCTCCCGGGAGCCCAAATGTTTGCTTTATTTGGCAAAGTCAACACGAGAGCAGCCAAATTAGGGAGGATCTGATAACGTCTTCCTCGGTGAGCGGGTCCTGGATGAGTGTCTGTGCTCCCAGCTCGGAGCTGCTGTGGGCACGGGCAGCTCCCAACCCACAGGCGTGGGACAGCGGGGATGGCGCAGTCACAGGAGCCCCGGAAACACCTTTGGGTTCCATGAATTTCTTCATTGCTCATTGCTGTGAGTAAGTCAATTATAATTATGATTAGTAGTGCACGTGTAATGACAAGCTACTACAGATTTACTCGCACAAAAAGCAAGCATTTAAATGTATATTTATTTATGATTAATTAGTTTATGCATGTGTGTGTGTATATTAATATATATATAAAAAATTTAAACTATATAATTGAAATTATTCATCAAACCATTCCCAGGGCTGGGGCCACTTGATGGTGGATGAAGTCTCACTTCAAAGCTGATGGAAGTCGTGGAGCTCGGAGGTGCACCAGGACACTCACCTGGGGTAATGCTCAGAGAGAAGGGCTCAGTTTTGGGGAGAAAATGAATCATTTTTAATGTTTTCAGTGTAAGCAGTGGCTGTGGAGCAGCTGTCACCAACTGAGGCTGTCCCAGGAGGTTGGGTTGTCATAGAGGTGGCTTTGTTCCCCAGTTAAAGCAGTGGCTTTGTTCCACAGGTTACAGCAGGGCCTTTGTTGGGCCTTATCTGCGCTGCCCCTGAGCTCCCACCGCGCTTGTCAAGGATGCTCTGAGTTCCTGGGCTGTATTCCCAGGCTGGCAGGCACCTCCCAGGGTGGTTTTTTACAGCTGCCATCTTCTGTCTGTGTTTTCCCCATTAAATCCAGGGGATTCTGGTCGCCCTGAGTGCAGGAGGTGCCGTGGGGAGGGTGCCAGGCTCTGTTGGGGCTTTGTGGTGCAGAACTGGTGATGTTGGGGAAGTGCTGGCAGGGCCCTCCTTGAGGCAGGACCACGGGGTGGTTGAGGTGGGAAGGGACCATGGGAGGTCTGCATCCGACCTCCTGGATGAGCATGGTCAGCTCTGGGGACCCACCAGGTCCCTTCTGCCTGGATCTTGGAGTTGTCCAGAGATGGGGGTTGCATGGCCCCATGGTCACCAAGTCCTGCTGTTTCTCCTCCTGGTGAGAAGCATTTCCTGATGTCCCTCCTGGCTCTCCCTTGTTCCAGCTGATGCCTTCATCTCTCCCCTCACTCTCTGTGGTGAAGAGCTTGGCTCTGTTTCCTCAGTGATCTCCTTCCTCAGGATGGGAAGGTCCCTGTTAGGTCTCCCCACCCCACACCTGTGTCATCTCCATCCCACCATGGCACATATTCCTGTTCCTCTGGGTGGCATCCACTGCTCTGACTCCAGATCTCTTCGGGGTCAGGGTTCCAGACCTGGATGAGCTCTCATCCCATCAGACACTTAAAGAGGAGGGGACAGGGGCCCTCAAGCCCTGGATGGTTGGAATGAGCTTCCAAGGCAGGATGAGGTCGCAGGTCCCCAACCCCAGCCGAGGCTCCTCAGGCTCTGCAGCTCCTGCTCTGGAGGCAACAGCTCATCCAGGTCCAAGAGCCAAGTGTGTGCCCTGCCCCTGGGATTTACCAGCAGTGGGTTTTAATCACAGGGCAGAGGATGGGATTTTGGAAAGCTGGGTTGGTTTGGGAAGCAGGTGCCACTGCATAATGCCATGAGCAGAGGGGGACAGGGACACTAGGGGAGCACTGGCTGCCCCAAGCACAGGTTTACTTTCCAAAACAGCTTCTTTTAACCCAAATCCAACCTCCTGGAGTACTTCCAGCTGCACCTCCCCCTTTTCCTGCCAGCAGCTCCATGTCCTGGGAGTCCGCAGGGTTTTATCGGACACATCAGCACTGTTTGCTCTCCTGCCAGGCTCCCCGAGGGTGAGGAACTCACCAGCTGCTGGGGGGTCACAAGACACTGAGATAAACCTGTTAGACTTGATAATCACCACAGCAGCAGGCACCGCTAATCTCTGATCCTTCAGTGCCTCCTGAGCTCTTTGCTCTTAATTCCCAAGAAATTAGGAGGATGAACAACAGAACACAGGGCTCTGAGGGACTGGGAACTGCATGAGGGGAGGTGTCCTCCCTTTTCCATCCTCCCTGCAACCACATCCACTGGGAACATGTGGGAGGGAGAAAGGGGCAGCCAAATATATGGGGATGTACATTTGAGGAGAGTGGTTGGGGGCCTGGCAGTGTTCTGAGGCTTGTTAAAGGAAATTGAATTCCTTTAATCAGTTCCAGGGCCTGGATTCTGCTGGTTAACACCAGGCCCTCTGCACCAGCCCCTTCAGGCTGGGGAAGGCTCCAGGGAGAGCTCAGAGCCTCTTACAGGGCCTGAAGGGGCTCCAGGAGAGCTGCAGAGGGACTGGGGACAAGGGCTGGAGGGCCAGGAGCCAGGGAATGGCTTCCCAGTGCCAGAGGGCAGGGCTGGATGGGATACTGGGAATTGGGAATTGCTGGCTGGGAGGGTGGGCAGGGGCTGGGCTGGAATTGCCAGAGCAGCTGGGGCTGCCCCTGGATCCCTGGCAGTGCCCAAGGCCAGGTTGGACAGGACTTGGAGCACCCTGAGACAGTGGAAGATTCCCTGCCCATGGCAGGGGCTGGGAGTGGATGTGTGGTTGTGTCCCAAAATCTCCTCAGGACTGTGTCACACCCAAGGCACAGGACACGTCAAACACCATGGGGGAATGCATAGGGGGTTTATTCAGCCCTTTGTATCATCACAGCACACGGAGGAGTTATGACCTTGTGCTGCAGAGAGCTGACTCCCAGCCCAGCCTTCAGGAGGACTTGTCCCGCACGTGCTCCATGATTTTCTTGAGGCCCAGCCAGGTCTCCTTGGCCGCTGGGATGATCTGGTTGGCGGGCAGCAGGAAGCCGTAGCGCCCCGTGTCCCGCAGCTCAAAGGCGAAGGAATATTTGATCCCATTGTCATAGCTCCAGTCAATGCTGCCTCCGCTGGCTTGGTCTGGAAGAGAGAAGGAGATGATCCAGAGCAGTGAGCAGAGGGATGGAGGAGTTCTGTTCTGCTGTTTGGCTTTTGGGGACAAGGATGAGATTTTGATGGGAACGCTCAGCTCTGAAGTGTGACCGGTGGTGGCACTGCCCAGGAGCATCATGGCTTCCACGAGGGACAGACCCTACAGGGAGGACAGGGATTGTTGTCCTGGGACAGCCCACAAAAGCTCTGAGTGGCCAAATACTCACAGATGGTTTTGCAGATGGTGCCCACTTGAAAGGTGGTGCCATAGAGGGACCGGATGGAACTGGCAGCAGCTCTTCCCAGAGATTCCTGGAGGGGAGAAGATGAAGGGAAAGTCAGGAAGCAGCCACACTTCCTGAGATTAAACAGTAGGATTTCACCAGCAATCTCCAAACTGCTTTGGAGATGATTCACACTAACAGCACTCACAGCTTCCACAAGCATTTCTGGGAGGTGGCACTGCAGGTGAATGAACTCCCAGCAGGTTCTGGAACTGTTCATCCACTGTTTATCTCACTGGCTTGTCAAGGGAAGGCTCAAGAGATACCAGAAATTCCCAAGGCAGTTGGAGATCTCCCAATACTCCAGGGTCAATTTTGTGCTCACTTCAACTACGTAATGGGAGGTGGATGGAAAACAGAGCTGTGTTCTTTGTTCAGGAGGGAAAAGGCAACAAAGTGCCACAGGGGAACTGCATTTAGGTGTTAGGACAAAACAAATTCCCCATGAGATTAGGGAAACTTTGGGATGGGCCTGAAAAAGCTGTGGAATTTGTCTTTAGAAATATCAAAACAAATCAAAACAATTAATCAAAACTCAGACTGAAACTGGCTCTGACTCCAAAGCCCTTTCAGCACAGGGTTAGAACAGAGACCTCCAGAGGTCTTTGCCATTGGAATTATGCTTGTGAGATCCACATTGCTTCAGAGATATTATTCCAGCTGTGATGCTGTCATTAAGGAAGAGCATGGAAAGTACAGAAAGGCAGCTGGACAGAAGAGAAAAAGGTAAAGTCAAGTCCTCCTGTCTCACCAGCTCAGCATAATCATCTGGCCTGGTGCATTTGTATCCATAGGGATACATCAGGAGCTGGGAATAACTGTGGAGGGTCAGGAAGGCCTTGAAGTTTCCATGATTCTTGATGAAGTCAACAACAGATTTAACTTCCACCTCGGAGTTGGCGCTGGGCCCGTGGTAGGAGTCGGAGCAGGGTTTGTTACTGGCTCCAGGACCTGGTGGGGCAAGGAGGGAACAAAGCTGTGAGAAGGAGAATTCCTGGAAGGTCAGGGCAGACCCACACAAAGCCGGGCTTTCCTAAGGACAGGTGCAGGTGTGCAGCCAAAGCAAGGCCTTAAATGCTGATAAATGCTCAGCAGCAACAGAGTGTGAATGTTTAAGGGATGTATTTTTAGATGCTGCAGCCTAGAACAGGTTGCCCAGAAATCCAGGAATCCACATTCCTGGGGGTGTTCAACGGTTGGATGGGGCTTGGAAGAACCTGGGATAGTGGAAGGTGTCTTTGCCCATGGCAGGTGGTGGAACTAAATAATATTTAAGGTCCTGCCAATCCGAACCCTTCTGTGATTCCATGATTGCTGCCTCATCCTGTGCTCCAGGGTGATTAATCCCCTATATAAAGGTAATTGCTGGTTCTGTGTAAAGGACCCAGAAGCTTTATCCCTACCTCCAAAACCTGCATCCCAGTTCCTGTTTGGATCGACTCCGACGCAGACGCTGCCGGGAATCTTGGAGCGGGTCTTCCTCCACATGCGATTCTACAACAGAGAAACGCTTCAGAAGGGAGCAAACCTGGGTGCTGGCTCCAAAACTGCTCCCAGAAATAGCTGCCACCCATGAGGGATTGATCCTAGGAATGATCTCAAGAGTATTTCTGACTGCCAAGATGGGTCACAGGTCAAAAGTCAAAAGCATTTACTAAAACTGGGGTATTTACAGTGGGATAGGATGGGTGAGACAAGTAATGAGGATCTTTGTCTGCCCAGCTCTTTGGTAACTCCTCTCACAGCATTGAGGAATGGACTTTCAGAGCCCACTTCCCTCGTGTTTATTATTTCCTTGGAAAAGCCAGGAATCCCCCTGAGCTCAGACACAGACTCACCGAGGTGTGAGTGTACACAAATCCATCGGGGTTGGCGACTGGCAGCAGGAAAAGATCCATCTTGTCCAGCAGGGAGGTGATGGAAGCATCTTTTCCATAGTCAGAGGCAATCTAGGCACAGACAGACAGCACACCCTGCTTAGCAGAGTATTTCCTTCCCAAATGTTCTTTCCCTCATCGCTTGGGACAGAGGAAAGGCTGGATTTTGGGGCAGGGAAATGAGAAACATCCATGATTTGCTGGCATTGCTGTTCCTCCACTGCTCTGAGGTGAACGGTGAATCTGTTTTATCTCCTGAAGACAGGAGGTTAATGGAAGAGAACAACAAAATTTACTCCTCCCTGTCCCAGAGAATGGGCCAAGGCTGGCACTGAGACTGAGATGGAACAGCCAGGTTGGGAATACTCAACTGTGCTGCACTGACAGAGCTCAAGGAACATTTGGACAACACTCTCAGGCACAGGGCAGCTCTTGGGGATGGGTCTGTGCAGGGCCAGGAGTTGGCCAGGGCCATGATCCCCCTGGGTCCTTTCCAACTCAGCTTATTCTGTGACTTCTCTGGTGGCTCAGTCATTTCCAGCAGGATTTAAACCCTCATTTATAGAGAGCTGGAGGTTTGGCCATTATGTGGAAGGAAACCAACCCCAACAGCGTTTTTCTGGGTGAGCAGAGCAAAACAGAAAAATAATCTCAAAGATCTTGGTGATTTGGGTAACAATTTCACCTGAACCACTACATTTTCTCTGCCTAAACTCAGCTGCTCTTACAGGACCGAGTTTTCCAATTCTTGGTCAAGGCAGCCGCCACATCCTCAGGGATTGGGCTGGTTTGGGGAGGTGAATTAACTAAACACACAGAGGGGTGATATCCTTGGAAATAGCAGGAAACAGTCCCCAGACAACCCCCAAAGGTGAATCCCTGCTGCAGGAACCTTGTTGGCGATCCACAGGGCGCTGGCCTGGGTGACCCACTCGCGGGAATGGATGCCGGCGTCCAGCCAGATGGCCGGGCGCTTGGAGCCGCCGGTGCTGAACTGGAAATCAAACAGGAGGGTTTCAAACTCTGACACCTTTCAGTCAAGAACACCCCACACCACGGGGGTGCTCGGGGCTGTACTGTCCATCATCCATCTCAATGGACACATTCTGTGCTATTTGAGGTACCTTGAGGACGTACAGAGGCCTCTTTTCATAGGATTGCCCGATCTGGATCTTTTCCACAATGCTGTACTCAGATGCAAGAGTGTCCAGTTCGTTATTAATCTGAAATGAAAGGTCATGAGGACATTAATATCATATTTATGTATTCTATCATTCCTTCCAGAGAACCATGGACTGATTCAGGTTGGAAAACCCATCCCATTCCACCCCCCTGCCATGGGCAGGGACACCTTCCATAATCCCAGGTTGCTCCAACCTGGCCTTGAACATTCCCAAGGATGGGGAAGTCACAGCTTTTCTGGGCAAAAAGTTCTTTATTTCCCAATTTCAAGATTCCTTTATTTCTTTTTCTTTTGAAGGAAGGGTTTTGACAGATTCTGCAGGAGAGTTGATGGACTTTTGATCAACACTGTCAGAGACAGCGCTGGCTGATTGTTCTGAGCACAAAATTAATACTGCAAAAACCCAACCCATGTGCCAGAAGAAGCTGCAAGGACATTTTAGATCCTAATATAGGATGCTTAATTGAAGGCAGCATAAAAAGAGACCAGAAAAACACAGAATACTCTTCCCCTGAGATACTCACTTCATCCAAAGTGTGGTAAGCACCAAAGTCAAAGCTGCTGCTGCGCTGCCTTTGGGCACTCTCGGCCATATCTTGCTTTTCTTGATCCAGAACATCCTAAAATGACACATTCAAATGGTGAGAAGTGTCTGCTTCAGCTGTTAAAAATAAATAAATGAAAAGGCAGTGAGTTAATGCTGGTTTAGATGCCCTTTTGGGATTACTGCTCATGAGAAAATGTCAGATTAGTGCCCAAGTGGGTGATTTTTATCCTTAATTACGCTCAGCAGAGTTTACTGAACAATGAATAACTTCAGTGTTGTGATTCCCAAATGTCTGAGGCCAAAAGACCTTGTGGAAATTCTCAGGGTTTATCAGAAGAGCCCTGTGGAGCCTATGAGTTTATTGATGTCACTGCTGGGAGAACACCTGCAGTAATCCATGGATTGTCCTTGAGGAATTAATCCACAACCTACAAAAATAAGGGGAGGATCCATGGAAAACAGAGTATGGAAAAGTGGGAAGGAGGCCAAATTGTGAATCCTGTTTCCAAAAGTTATGAAAAATAAGTGCTAGTGGCATTGCCCACCTGCAGGTCTTCAATCAGGATGGAATACTCGATCCCCTGGGATTCCAGGAAGGCTTTCACTGACTGGACACTGACAGCAGGAATTCTCACATCCACGGGCAGGGCAGGGGCAGAGGGGTTGATCCAGAAATCCAGCTAAAAAGAGAAAGGAAAACTGATTTGGTTTGGGGAAGGCATCCAGCAAACAGCTCTGGCAGAGCTCTAGAAAAGCTGATTTCTGCCAAATCCAACGGCTCCTGCAGAAGGGAGCCCTGGAATGCTCCATTCTCTGTGGCCTCACCACAACCTTGTATCAGTTCATGTGATAAACTCAACAAAATAACAAATACCAAAGGCTTGAGACAGTTTTTCCACCAATTTCAAGGCTTTGGTCACAAAAACAAGAGAAAATTTAAGGTGTCTTTGATGATTATTTTATTACTCTCCCTTTTACTAGAAATAATTTCAAGAAAAACTCTATATTTCAGTCTTAGGTAACATAAAACCCATTGTTTTAATTTCTTCTTTAATCTCTCCTTTGGTAGGCCTTTTCTAAATTTTCATTTCTTTAGTATTCAAATAATACTTTTAAAGCCAGTGCTGTTAAAAAGTGATGTTAAAAATTCTCACCAACGGCAGTAAGAACCTGGAATTTTACAGTGTGTTTTCCTATTTCAATACAGTGTAGACCAACTAAATAAATTCATTCCACAACCCTGGGAGACAAAACATTGCCATTCCCACTGGAAAAACAAGTATTTCAACAGAGAGATTAAGATCTAACAATTCAAATATGATGTAAACCCAGTAGGAAAGAAAAGAGCAATTCTGGCACTCCTGAACACTTGAATTTGCAGCTCAAATTTAAAATGTTGAGAGAGTAAATTTATTTCTGGCAGCTGCCATAGGGTGAGGGGAACCTTCCAAATGAGATGCAAATCCTACCCCGTCTGAAATGTCCCAAAAAGCGCCCGTGGCCATGACCCACCTCCAGGTGCTCCAGCGATTCCAAGAGCTGCAGCTGCTTGACCTCCTCCTCATTTTTGGTCTTGATTCGGAGGACCTGGTGCCTGCAATAAATCAGTGTTTCAGAACCACTCTCAGAAGGGGGCTGGGTGAACTGGTTTGTTAATGGAATCGTTAATTCAGTGTTAATTGTGTGTTAATGGACGACACAGGCTCCTTTCATCAGTTGCTTTGGTGTCACCCAAGAGTTCAACCAACAACCTGCACCTTCATCATAAACCAGACAACACGGATGAGTCTTAAATCACAAGGACCGATCCTGCATCCATCGGTTACTTGTGGGAAAATGATATTCCAGTTGAGTTGGGGGAGGATCCAACGTTTGGGGAGAGTCACGGCAGAGCAAACCCCAAATCCGGGCCTTGTTTCAGCTTTCTGTGGTTTAGTCGGAGATTGGTGCCACCCTGCCGGTGTTGGCAGAGGCTGGCACCAGCACCGGGGGGCTCGCACCGTTCCAGGTGGGATGAGTCACCCTCTGGAAGTGCCTCGCTCCACCGGTTGGAGCGATTAACTCCTCACCGGGTCGGTGGTGTCAGCACCACCGGTAACTGCACACTGAGGAACCTTTTTAAGATGGAAATGAGATAAAAAGGGTTATGTGGGTGTTTATTTACGGCGGCTGCTGACAAGGGACTCGTTTACACCTCGTTTACTCCTGGTTTACACCAGGTTGCTCTCCCTGGCCAGCTGAGGGATCTCTGTGTTGAACCGAGTTAAATCAGCTCCGAAGGCACTTTCCCACATCAATAACTTATTATTGGATTCTGCATCGCTATAAACTTTATCTCAGGGTTGGATTCTGCTGTCAATTAACCACAGCTACTGAGGAACGGATTCCCAAGAATTCAGTTCGGGATTAAAGGACCAAAATAGTCCCTCCTGGCTTTACAAATCCCCGAGTTTGGGGACTTTGTCTATATTATTTTTTAGTCTTAATCCTTAAATCTTCATACACAGATTCACTCACTGCAATCTAGTGCTCACTTACTGCACCTCAGGATTTATCCAGGAGGATTTTATTATCTTTAATTATTTCTATGGTCAGTGATGCTGTGAGGAAACACCCTGTGGGACAATTTTTGCAATGCAACATAAAGATAAACCTTTAGGATTTACTGGTTGGAAATCGGGTTTTGAAATGCTTAGAAAGGTGGAAAGAAGAGGAAGAAAGAGAAATAAATTTGGGAACAAAAGGGAAAGTAGTGAATTTTCTCTTCTGAGGAGGGGTTCTGGTCCTTCAGCTCTGCTTTTACAGTGAGGTTCAGCTCCTTAGGTACAGCTAAAGCCAAAATAAAGCCTTGGATGAAGAGGAATTGAGGATCTCAACTCCACAGCTGGACCCTTCTCCTTAGGAAACCCAAAGGAAAGTAAAGGTTCCTTCAAACATCAGAGCAGCAAAGCAACAAGAAAAATCAGTCACAACCCCCCAAAAATGTGCCCCAAGGAGTTTTTGTGAAGCTGAGATCATGAAAAACAACTGGATACCAGCCCTAAATGCAAGGTTTTCCACAAAAGTGTAACTCACCCAACGAAGGTTTCCAGGCACAGGGAAGCCCCAATAAGGGCACAGAAGATCAAAATCAGCTTCATGTTTGCTGGAAGTTCAGCTGGGCCTGGCAAAGGGGAATTTATACCGAGCTTTATTTTTCAGATAAAACCTACCTGACAGAACCTATCACTCCATATGGTCAAGTTCTCACATTTATCAGAGCCTTCAAGGCAACCAGCATGCAGGAGGCCGATTTCACCTCCAAAAAAATATTTTCCACTGACACATCTAAACCGGGGGGGTTGGGTGGGGAGGAGTCGGTTCCAAAGCTCTGACCACAAAAATGTGGTGTCCTTTCACATGTTTTTCAGGGCAGAGGAAAACAGGGACAAACTGAACTCATCCCGGCTCTCACTGCGGGTGAGGAGCTCTGCCAGCCCACTCTCGGTCCTCGGGATTTCTCCCGTGGATTTTGAGTTGTCCATTCCTTGTTCCAAAGGTGCTTGGATATTTGAGGAGTTGTTGTCCATATGGGAGGGCAGTCTCCTGGCTGAGCTTCGGGAATAATCTCCTGTGCCTTTGGCTGTGGGAACACCCAGCTGTGGCTGTCCCACAATTGCAGGTAAGGCCACAGGGCTGCTGGAGAAACTTTTTGTTTATCCAAATCAAGGGTTACTGAGGGACAGCAAGGAGCTGGGGCTCCTGGGAGTGAGGGACAGAGGGGAGACGGTTCAGCTGCTCAATCCACCTCAGGAGAATGAAGAAAGGAATTCCCTGACAATTCCCAGAGGAAGCTTTTAATAAAGATCTCACTTGTATCACTCTCAGCATTTGTCAGCACCTCCCTGAGGAGCCTCCTCTCACCTCCATTCCCACCCTACTCCTCCACTGGCATTCTGTTGTGTTCACAGCTCCAGGCAAGTCCTTTGTCTCATGTTTTTGGCAACAAAGGGAGCCCCAGGCAGAGATTAGTCCTGTTTTGGCCTGTAGGAATGAGTCATCTTGCAACTGCTGTGTCTTGGGGGCACGAGGAGAACGTGCCCTGCTCAAAGTCCTCTTGTGTCTGAGGTTTAACCAAACCCAATCTCCGGGGAAAAAGATCTCTGTTCCCTCAAACCGAATAACAGAAACGATCCCAAGAGACAGGAAGCATCACAGGAATTTCCTGCTCCTGGAAATACTGCAATCCTGGTGGAAGTGCAGTCCCACCTGTAGCTTACAGACTCCAGTATTTCACAAGCAGTCAGCTGACCTGCCATGGTGCACTCTTTGAAAACAGGAAGGAGGGATTTAAGCTAGGACAAAATTAGAGCTCATTTCATTACTCATGCTACATCCCACATGGATTTAAGGGCTGCCAAGAGACCCTGCCAAACCTGATGTCAGGATCCAAAGTATCCCAACAAGCTCTGAGTGCCTTGATCAGCATCATCTGGGGCCTCCACCCACTGCATTTCAGGAGCTGCATCTAAATCCAAACCTCTGTACTCACTCCTCGTCCCCCTGGAGGGACTGCAGGGCCCCCAGCAATGACCTCCTGCTGTAGCCATGAGGTCCCAAAGGGTTTGGAGATAAGCCCTGAGCCACAGGCATGGATGAAATTAAAGTGAATCCAGAGGAGGCCAGAGCTGCTCCCAGGGCTGGAGCCCCTCAGGAGCCAGGCTGGGAGAGCTGGGAATGTTCCCCTGGAGAGGAGAAGGATCCAGGGAGAGCTCAGAGCCCCTTGCAGGGCCTGAAGGGGCTCCAGGAGAGCTGCAGAGGGACTGGGGACAAGGGCTGGAGGGCCAGGAGCCAGGGAATGGCTTCCCAGTGCCAGAGGGCAGGGCTGGATGGGATACTGGGTGGGAATTCCTGGCTGGGAGGGTGGGGAGGCCTTGGGACAGAACTCCCAGAGAAGCTGTAACTGCCCCTGGATCCCTGGAAGTGTCCAGGGCCAGGCTGGAGCACCCTGGGATAGTGGAAGGGTTGGAACTGGGGGGTCTTTTAGGTCCCTTCCCACCCAAACCATTCTGGGATTTTAAGAGGCTGAAAACATCTGCAGTGTTGATGGCAGGGTCCAAAGGGGGAGCAGCAGGAAGGCAAAGGTGACAGCGAGGTGGGAGTAGGGACCTCACCACAAGCAGCAGAGCCCCACGGGATCCAACCAAGAGGAGCAGAGCAGGTGTGGTGGCACTGACCAGGTCCAGGTCCTCAGACAGGTCACAGGGCAGGTCCACAGCCAGGATGTCAGCACCCACAGGCCCCAATCGTCCCTGAACCCACTGCAGCTCAAACAAGGCCCAAAACAACTGCCCTCAGCTTAAATGCAGCTCCCACAGCCCGGGCTGGGTGCAGGGTGTGTGGGCGAGCCCGGCCAGGGCAGGCAGAGCTCTCCTTCCAGTGTGGGCAGGGTGGGACGTCCTCACAGCCCTGGCGAGGCTGTGGAGTCACACAGTGAGTCAGGAACACCCTGCTGACATGGGAGCCAGTGACAGGTTAAAGCAGTCTTGGCCAAGCAAACCCTCTCCTCGCCTAAAATCGCTGTATTGATACAAATTTTCCCTGTGTTGTCACTGAGAGAGGCCACAATGGATGCAAGCCCCCAACAACAACTATGAAAGCTTCAAAAATCTTTAGATTTCAGTGGAGTCAGTCCATTTTTGTAAAATCCAGATCCTCTGTTGTTGCTGCCTCAAATGATGCAAACTAAGATCCAGTGGTGTGGCCCCTCCTGTCATTTTTAGGAAAAAGAATTACAGAAACATTTCACCTTTGCATAGAAATATTCATATCCATAGCAAAGGGTACCACTGAAAGCTCATCTAAGGATAATCAAAGTTAATTGGCTATAACGCCAATTTATTTTGGATTACTGGTGAGAGAACTATTATTTCTGTAAATAATGGATTACCTCTGTGCTCCTAATCCCCCTTGGAAATGCCCTGGATAAAGAGTGAGTAGGGATTTCAGTATGTGGTTTACCACTTGTACACTTAGAATTAATTTTAGAAGCAGAACCCTTATTTTTGATGTTTCTGGAAAATCTGCAGCTTTGTGTCAGTGTAGTAACTCTGGCTGCAATGGAGGTGCATTCTGCCAACTCAGTTTTCGTTAAATTAGGAAATCAAGGCCTTCAAATTTGCAGGGTTGTCCTCAGACAAATCCATCAGGTCATGCTGAGGTTTTGCATTTCAGGCCAAGGAGCACAGGGATAAATTGTGACAGGAAAAAGGGCATGGGGAGGGATCCAAAGTCACCTCTACCTGGAGATTAAAGACTGGTCCTCACAGGGACATCATCACACGGGATAATTATAAATAATAACGATTTCCAAAGGTGTGAAAGTCTTTCAGACAGGAAGGCCCAAACCTTCTGCTGAGGGCCAGTGCAAAACATGGAATTCAGTCATATCTTGAAAAACCAAAATTCCAGTGCAGGAGCAGCACGGGATTTTCCCTCTGCTCCCTCCAAGCCTTCCTCATCCTCATCATCTTCCTTTTCATCTGGTTTCTGTCAGTAAAACCCTGATTTAGCATGGAATACACTCAGCTCTTTCCATTTCCATCATTCCAGAGAACAAACACCAAGTTATATCCGTACAGAAATACGAGGTTATGCTTCCACAGAAATGTGAAGTTTTCTTGTACAGAAATTTGTAGCTGTGCTTGTACGAAAATACAAAGTTATACCTATACAGAAATTTGAAGCTGGGCATGTACTGGAAATGATATATCTTTCCTAACTAATTTTTAATTGATTGTTTTAATTACTTATGAGCAGTGCCCACTTTTAGCCAGCACTAGTAAAGCTCCTCCACAGACCTTCATTATTACTTTGATCATGAAATCATCGATTAAGTTTATTAAAACTAACCCTGACAAACTGCAATGAACCGACCCAAAGAATTTGAAGACTGGGCATGTGGATCTTAAATTTATGGCACTTCAACGATGCTGGAGTAACCAGAAAATTAAGAGGAAATGAAGGCCTGAAAGGTTGGAGACTCCATGTCTGAGAAAAAAAAACCAAACCAAAATTACTAAATAATTTGGACCAGCTCAGCAAAAAAAGTGAGAAATCCATAGGGAATACAATACTAATTAATGAAGAGGATTATGCAATTTAGAACCAATGAACATAGATTTGTTTGTTAAAATGTATAAATAAGTGAAAAAGTTTTGTTTTGGGGTTCATATAGAAGCCTGAACTTTGTCAGCCACACACAAACCTTGGCCAAGAATATTTATTCACCTGACTTGCTAACATTTTTAAAAAGACTGTGTTAGCAGTCATTTATCCCGACGGTTTCAGTGACACTTGTACAAAAATGTGAAGTTGTGCTAACACAGAAATATGAAGTCACACCTATGCAGAAATAGGAAATTACACTTCCACAGCACGCAAACAAGACCTAAAACCCCTTAAAATTTTACCCGCTGACTGTGGAACGTGTTGCTCTTGAAATAAAAAAAGGGCAGGACTGATGGTCCTTTTTATGCCTTTATTAAAAGTGATCAGCTCGGGTGGAGGCTCCGGCCAGNTCGTAAATTCCTGCATTGGAATGCAAGCCCTGATAAGAGGCCGGTTTCTTGACAACTAAGTGGGGTTTTTTCCTTAAACTGCAAGAGAAATTTTAACTTACCAAGGTACAACAAAGTACAAAATTACATTTAAACAAAGCTACAATGTAGTACAAAATAAATGGATAATTGTTAAACCGATAATCTGGTCCCTTATTTATAACAGCTCTGACAGACATGGCATGTGTAATTAAACAATTTAGCAGTAAAAACAATAAAAAAACCCCAAAACCAAAGCGCAATTTGTCCCAGAGCGCCCCTTCGCCCCCCCCAACATGGCGGCCCCTCACGCCCTTCCCGCCAAAACCCGCTCGNGGAGAGCGGAGGTTCGGGAGGGGGACGGGGAGGTTTGGGGAGGGGGAGCGGTGAAATTTGGAGAGGGCGGTTGGGAGGTTCGGGGAGGGGGATCGGAGAGGTTTGGAGAGATGAAATTTGAGGAGGAGAAGTGAGGTTAGAGGAGTGGGAGGAGAAAAGGTTCTGGGAGGGGAGAGGAGAAGTTTGGGGTGGGGAAAGAGGGGAGGTTTGGGAAGCGGGAGAAATTAAATGTGGAAAGGCGGATCAGAGACGTTTGAGGAGGATCGAAGAGGTTTGTAGTGAGGGGGAGAGGAGAGCTTTGGGGTGGAGAAAAGGTGAAGTTTGAGAAGGGGAGAGAAGTTTGGGGAAGGGGTTGAGGTCTGGGGGGAGATGTGAAGACTGCCTCCCTGTGACAGGGTTATTTCATTTACATAAGGTGTTACTGGGCGTAAAGGAGGAAATAAAATCTGTGAGTTTCATATGACAGAAAATAGCTGTGTTACCTACTGAAATAAGTGAGAATTTTCGATAAAAACGCTGGTCTTGCCTGGAGGATGCAGGAGTTTTTCCTTCTTCTTTTTGAAGGATATTATTCAAAAATGAGGGAGGAGATGGACACTGTTCCTCAGTAACCTGCCTGAGAATCTTCCAGCTGAATAGAAGTTCACGGATTTTGCCTTTTCCCTCTGATCTCACAGAAAATGACACCAAATAAGAGTCCAGACACTTCCCTCATCGACCTGGCTGTGAAGATGAGGAAACAGGCTGAGACCAGGAAGGTGGTGCTGGCCTGGGGACTCCTCAATATATCTGTAGCAGGCATGATCTACACTGAAATGTAAGTTAATTGTTCCATCTGATTCAAACCAGCAAAGATTCCTCTGTGTGGAGCCCTAAATATCCCCTAGGATGGAATTTTTGCTGAATTCTCCGTTCTTGTTTTACTTTTCAGGACTGGGAAACTCCTAAGCACATATTACAACATCACCTGCTTTCCACTCTGGTATATTGGTGAGTCGTTGCAGCATTTAAATCAAATCTCAGGATTCTTTATTAGTCATTTTGTTTGCTGGGAGGTCGTTTTTAAGGAAGCTTTTTTTTTCTGTTTCAGTTTTAAATGAAAACTTTGTTTTGCTTTCTGTGATCTCCCTTGAAACTGCTGGAATTCCATCCTTTTTAGTGGCACATAAGGAGTGTTAACAGCTTTTTCTCTGTCGTGAAAGGGCAGGGAGAACTTATTTAATGGATGAAATCTTTTTTAATGGGTGGATTAAGGCTTTAGAGAGCCTTAGATTTATTTTCCTGCCGTGTTGTGCTCTGGGTGTGGGGTGGCATTTTACAACAATTCAAGTCGATTTCAGAGGAGGAGACTCTAAGCTGGATCAAACAGGGTGGAAAGGAGCAAATCTCATATAATCATGAGATTTCCTTTTTGGAAGACAACTTTAAAAATTTAAATATAAAATATATAAATTAATTTGAACAGTGAGAAAAATGATCTCCAATGCTTCTTGCCTAAGAAAGAGAAGAAATCTTAGCTACTTCCCCAAACTGGCAGCACTAATAATGACCTTTTTTTAATAGACATAACCTGATTTTGCAAATAATGTAGTTTTTGCTCAAACCATGACAGAAAGTCGTGTGTTTCTTGCAGAATTTGCCCTGGCAGCCCTGTTCAGCCTCAATGCTCTGTTTGATTTCTGGAGGTACTTCACCTACACAGCAGCACCGACGAGCTTGGTCACGAGTCCCACCCAGCAGGTCATGGGCTGGCTACGCAAGGCAGGTGGGGAATAAACCCTCTTTTTTATCTTTTTTGGGGTATTTTTTGTTATTTCTCCAGTGCAGGATTCTTTATTCTGAGTTACCTCCTCTGGCATGAGCTGCAATCTGAGTGGGGGGTTTGGGGATGTCCCGTGCAGGGCCAGGAGTTGGGCTCGATGTTCTTCCTCATATTGAGGTGGAACTTGTGGTTTAGTTTATGGCCATTTGAGGTGGAACTAATTGGGTTTTAGATAATTATGACATTCAGTGTGGTAAAGATGAGAAGAGTGGGCAGATGGAGGAGCTGAGAAGCTCCCAGGTTATGGAATGTCAAGCTGTAGGATTTATTCTGAGTTGGGGTCACTGGTCTCAGTTTTATCCACGTTCTGCAGGGACCAGGTTCTCAGTGTCCCTTTTAATATCTCTAAAATTGCCTTAAAAGCACAACATGTGTGTTTTGTGTGTGTTTAAAGAAGGGGAATTTGGGGCTGCTGCATCCCCACTTCTAACTCTGCTCATCCTTACACTGCAGCTGTACAAATCACCCCTCCACGGGAGGCAGCAGCCAAGAGAGTGCTGTCCCTGACCCCTTCCCCGCCGATCCAGGGGCAGTGTGTGCTGAGCTACAGCCCCTCCCGCTCTCCCAGTGCCAGCCCCAAGTTCTCTGGGAGCTGTCTGAGTGGATACAGCCCCCAGCTCCAAGCTCTGGCAGGGGCCAGCCCCTCTCACAGCACCTCTGTGACTTATTCACCCAGCAGCAGCTACAGTAAGGTAATGGCCAGGACACACCCCATGGGCACAGCTTGAGCCTCCTAAAAGTAAAAGAATGAAATATTTTTTGTTTTCTCCCAAGGTTTCCAGTTTCAGCCACTCTCCCAATGGATCTCCATATTCCATGAGTGTGGGCCCTTTGGACAGCAGTGGGATAAGGTCTCACTACCGATTCTCCCCCATCCTGTACAACAATTCCACCTACAAAGAGGACTGCATAACAGATGTCAAATCCCTGGATACCTTCCTGAGGAACGAGGAGGAGAAACAGCACCGAGTTCAGTTAGGTAAATTGGGGGATTCAGTGGGAAAAGTGGGAAGGGGTGTTGGTTTTAGGCAAAATTGGCTTTTGTGATGGGAGAAGTACCAGTAAAAAGGCCAGTTGTGGGTTCTCACCTGTGAGCTTGGCAAAGGACCTACTGAGGCACTGGGGCATGAGGCACAACCCCTCTATTTCTCCTTCAGGCAGTTTTCCTCCAGTTATTCCTTTGAATAGGATCTAAGCATGGGAATGCTGATGGATTATCTCTGTAGCAGACTGAGATAAGATGATCACCTTGATAAGAGGGGGATTTTGTCGAGATGGTTTCAGATAAAGGGGCTGAATCCAGTAAATTTTTGTCCTGGGTTGGGACAATCAAGATAAGGACAAAGGGGATAAACTCCCTCCAGGCAGTTTTTGTTCTGGATTGGGACAATGAAGGGTGAATTCAGTGTTTCTGCAGAGTGATTTCAGTGTCTTCACTCACACTGACCCCTTGTCCCTGCACTGTTTGTTCCAGAATCACTTGGCAATAATTGAACATAACTTTTTAATGGATTAATCTTTTCAGGAAGCTCGGATTCCAGCTCCCCCTCCAGCAGCCCAACATTTTGGAACTACAGCCGGTCCATGGCAGACCATGCCCAGATCCTGAGGAAGTTCCAGTATCAGTTGGCTTGCAGGTCTCAGGCTCCTTCTGCACACAAGGATGAAGCTGATCTGAGCTCAAAACAGGCTGCAGAAGAGGTAAATTCCACATAAAAAAAAAAAAGGTCAAGAGGGAAAAATGGGATTTTAAAATGTACCTTTGTGCAAAGGTTTGGATTTGAGCTGTGTAAGGAACGGAGGGGAAAAGTCCTCCAGCATTTAACCAACTCCCTTCTTTTGCAAGCAGCAGGAATTGTCACAGATCCTAAAAATTCTGGGTTCTGTGAGGTTCTCCTGGACTTAATAAACCTTTCCATAGGTTTGGGCACGGGTGACAATGAACCGACAGCTCCTGGATCACATGGATTCCTGGACTGCAAAATTTAGGAATGTAAGTTCCTCTCTGAGGAATTCCAAGTGGGCTGGAGTGGGAAGATTCCTCCATGTCCTCTGTGCCTGAGATGGGAGGGATTGCAGTGCCTGTCTGAGGGCTGGGGTGGCTGACATGCACAAATCCCCCAAATTAATCATCTCCCTGATTTCCTGAGACAAACAGGAGAGGATCCATCAGTCTGTGCTTGGAGGGCTCATTCTTAATCCACTTTCCTCATTGTCCAGAAAAGCTTTATCTGATACAGATTGGTTTTCCCAACTCCTTTACATTTAATTTTCTGCCTTTTCAGAAGCTATTAAAGGGTCACCTAAATTCTGCCTGGCTTGATAATTAAATTAAATTATTTTCCTCTTCAATTGGCTCCAGTGTTTCTGTTAAACTGCCTTGTGATTGTGGTGGGGGTGATTGTAGAGTGTCAGCTGAGGGATTTATTAAACATTCCTGTTGCTTCTGACCTTCCATTTTCCCCCTTTTCTTTCCCAGTGGATCAATGACACCATTCTGGTGCCCCTTGTGGATGAGATGGAATCTGTGAGCACTCAGCTGAGGAGGATGGGCTGTCCAGAGCTGCAGATTGGAGGTAGGATCAGCAGCCTGGGAATTCCCTGGGAATGGCTATTACATAAATCAGGTCTGGGAAATATTTTTGTTCCATTTCTGCTCTGTTTTGGTGTGCTTTGTTCCACCTCCTGCATTTTATGCAGGTTTTCCATGATACTTCTGGAAATATCAATGCTTGCACAAGAATTTGTGTAAAATCCTTAAATGTATCTTTTTTTCTTGCCCTTAAATTTAATTGTACGCTCAAATTATCATCAATTATTGCTTATTAATCAGTCAGAAAACATTACAAAGACAGATGTGCTGTAAATATTCAGCATCTCCCAAAAATCTCACTGTCTCCACTGCTGTGTGCTTTTCCAGATTCTTCCTTCAAATCAGCCACTTCCTGAAAGAACTTTGGGGCTTTTTAAATTCTATGGATTTTTTTTTTAAATTCTGTTGAACTCGAGTTATGTTTTCCATGTCAGGTTAGGCTTCTAAAGGAGCTGCTTCTGTTGTTTCAAATTAACTGAGAGGAGGATTTGATGTGCTGGATATTGATTGAATGCCTCTTTTGGGGCTGTTTGTTAGAGTGTTTCCTCAAGAGCTACATGTTGCAAAGCCCATAAAAAACGGTGGATGCTGCTTTAGTCCCCGTTTTGTTTCTCTTCTGCTCTTAAGTTCCTGTTGGTTCCTTGTAGCTTTGATGGGAAGGAGATTTGTGCTACTTTGTAGTAACTGAGCTGCTGCCTGCTGTGGTGGCAGGAATAAAATGTGTGCAGACCTGGGCAGGGGAGCTGGCGCTGCCCCCTGGCTGAGCCTCCTGTCTTGCAGAAGCCAGCATCAGCAGCCTCAAACAGGCAGCGCTCGTGAAAGCCCCGCTCATCCCCACCCTGAACGCTCTGGTGCAGTACCTGGATCTCACCCCAAACCAGGAATATCTGGTGGAAAGGATCAGAGGTTTGTGGTGTTGCTGTTCTGATTCCCAAACATTTCCATGACCTTGTTGGTTGCCCAGAGCAGCCGTGGCTGCCCCTGGATCCCTGAAGTGTCCAAGGCTGGGCTGGATGGGTGGAGCAATCTGGGATTAGTGCAAGGTGCCCCTGCCCATGGATGATCTTTGGGCTCCCTTCCAACCCAAATCATTCCATGATTTCCTCCTGCCTACTCAAGGTGGAAAGAGATTGAATCCTTTCTTTATCCATAACCAAAAATCATCCTGTAATGATGATAATGTAACTTTACCCCCTTTTATCAACATCTCCCCAAGCCTTGAGGAGCTGAATTTTCCCTGTTTTCTACACCAGAATCCCCTTTGTTTTGATGCACCTCCAGCCCCAGGAAGTGACTCCCTGTTGTTGCTTCCAGAGCTTTCCCAAGGAGGATGCATGAGCTCCTTCCGATGGAACGGAGGCGGGGACTTCAAGGGCCGGAAGTGGGACACGGACCTTCCCACCGACTCCTCGGTGAGTTCCCAGCAGCACTTGGCTCCCACAGCTCCAAACTGCTTGGATTTTGGGATGGGCTTTGGAGGGAGCAGCCAGAAAGTCTTTGAGGAATATAGGAAAATCAGAAATTGGAGCTTTGCATCTTTGCTGCTGGATAATTAAAGGGATTCCATTGCTGGAAAATCAACCTTGAAATAGGATTTGATTCTGTGGTTGGGAACATGGTTAAATATTTGGAAGTGTCTGGCCATGGAGCAGCTGAATGTCCTGATAAACAGGAACAGCTCAAAAGTGCAAATAAAGAAGTTTTGACATAATTTAAGAATACTATTAAAAAAAAAAAAAACCAAACAAACACAAAAAACCCCCCACCTAAATAGACAATTTCACATTTTTGTTAATTGAGGGTAATACAATGCTGGGAGTTCCAAGGGAGTTCCAATCTCTCAGGTTTTTTAAGGTTTGTGCCATTTTTTCCAGCAAATCTCCTGTTTTCCCTGTCAAACAGCTGCTGTTGGCTATAAGGAGCACAGAAAGCACCAGATCACAGATAATCTGCTGATGTTGTGCACATAAAATATTGAGAACTCTCCAGAAAGGATTAAAACAACCCTCAGGCTGTGACTTGATTTTCTGGATGCTCATCCCAGGACTTTATTTCACAGTTTTGTCATTCCTAAGATTTGTGGCCAGCCCAGACTTTTCCAGTGATTTTCATGAGGGAAAGGGCGAAGTTTCCTTGCTGGGTTTGGTGTGGGCAGAGCTGGTTTTTGAGCTCCTCTGCCCTTCTCAGCCAAATCTGAGATTGGTGATTTAGGCATGGAGCTGCTCCTAAGCCTGGGGTTAAGCCAGCATTGTAACCACCAAAGACTGGGATTAGCTCCTGGGATTGTGAGGAGGCAGCTGCTGGCTTTTGGGGCCCTTGCAGTGACATTTGGTTGTGTTTGCCCAGATCCTCATGCACGTGTTCTGCACTTACCTGGACTCCAGGCTCCCACCTCACCCCAAGTATCCTGATGGCAAAACCTTCACTTCCCAACACTTCATCCAGACTCCGGACAAACCAGGTACTGGGCTGGCCTGGAGCTGCTCTTTTCCTCTGGGATCAACTCAGCACCTCTAAAATCTGCTTTTTTGTTAATTTTTAATTCAGACACTTCAAATGAAAACGTGTTCTGCATCTACCAGAGCAGCATCAACCCACCCCACTACGAGCTGATCTACGAGTGCCAAGTCTACAGCCTGCCCAAGGTACTGGGGTGTGTTCTCCTCCTGCTCTCAGGAATCATTTCCAGGGCTGATTTGGGGTCTTTTTAAATCCTAGACCCATTTTTTGTCTGTTTACACAGAGGATGGTCCAGTTTGGTCTTTGCCCAGGACATGGTTCTTACTCTGCTGCTGAATACTACCTGTAGTATCTATTTAGGAGAGAGGAGTTCCTAAGTAGGAGCAATCATGTTGATTTTCTGCCAATTTATTGCAAAACCCCAAATCACAATCCCTGGTGGGTGATGTCACTGATGTCACCCCTCAAGGCTGGTGTGAATTCTGAGGGGAAGTTCCAAATTAGCAAACTTCTGTGATTTTTAATTGTTTTGATTTCTAACTCCTTGTCTCTTCCTGTGGTTTCAGGGCAGGAACAACATGTTCCACACCTTGCTGATGTTCCTGTACATCATAAAGACAAAGGAGTCTGGGATGTTGGGGTAGGTATCCCATGGGAATGAGGTGGGGACGGTGTCCGACCGAAACCACCACAGTGGGGTGATAATTAATGGTGTTAAAATCAAATTACCAGCAGCTTTTTAATAAAAGTGGCTAATTCTGATGCCTTTGGGTTTTGCAGGCGTGTAAATCTGGGTTTATCAGGAGTCAACGTGCTGTGGATCTTTGGGGAATAAAGGGACACAGCTCCAGAGGACAATGCTGCTCTGTGGGGTGAACTTTGACTTAAACATGGATTTATTACAAAACAGGATCATTTAAACTGAGCTTTGTGGAGAGAGGGAGGAAGTGCCTGTAATTCCCATGTGGATTTTGCTGAGATATTACTTGGAATTTTTTCACCGTGGAAATGCTCCTGTGAATGAACTCCAGGTGGGAGTTCTCTTTCCTGCTCCTCACCTCAACCTGTCCTGTTTAAACTGAGCTTCACTGATCTCAGACTAAGCTAAACCAAACCTCTTTTGAGAGTGCAGCTGAACAGCCCTCCCAAGGCTGTGCACAGCTGTGAGTGATCCAACACTTGGAAGGATGAAGCAACTTGGACAATTTCAGGATCCAAGCACTTCCAAGTCTGGAAGCTCAGTTTTGCTCCATTTTGTCTGCATGACAAAACCCAATTAATTTTCTCCCTGAGTTTTGGTGTAATTGTGTTTTAAGACCCATCGAGAAGTTCCTGCAGCTGAAAAGGAAAGACAAAACCATGTTTGATTTGCTGAGTTCAGCAAATAAGAATTTTACTTGTATTTTCAATTTTTATTTTCATTTTTTTTGTACAAAACTGGCGTGGCCTCCCCTCTTAGGGGGCCTTGTGAGCTCTGAACCCCCTCGGTACCTTCACTGCCACCCACTCTCACCTGCCTTTGCTTTTGCATTGAATTTTCCTTCAGCTTTTTTCACTGATCTCCACTTGTTTGGGGAGCTTTATGCACCTTGGTGGGGAACCAGGCTCTACACAGGCTTTGGAATGTACCTTTTGGGGGAAAAGCACTTGGATTGGCTTCAAAGAAGGGATTAATCACTATCTGTCAAATTTCTGGAAGGGGCACGGGGAGAACTTGTTGTAAATTCTGGTAAATGAGTATTTTAGAAGTGTAGGTAGAACTTCAAACACATGGAATCGTACTGTATTTTTTACTCATGGGAGGGAAAAAGGAATTTTTGGAACATTGCTGTTTTTTGGTGTGAACTGACTGGTATTGGGGGTTCTGTGTCTCTCCCCTGGGGGACCTGGGTTTTTCCAAGGAACTGGGTACAAAATGGCTCATTTGATTCTTGTATTAAATGGGTTGGTTTTATCAAACACTTTTTGGGGTTTTTCTTGGGTTCAGCATCACCACATCCATCCACGTACCAAAGAGGAATGTTCAAGAACCAGGGTTAGCTGGGTTTTACCCCAAAACTCCCCAGCTCAAGGGCAGCACAGCCCCATGAGCTCCATCAGTCTCATCTTCTAAAAACTTGAAGTGCAGAAATGTCTTCTTTCACCAAAACCTGGGGGTTGTCAGGAAGAGCCTGTCCCATAGGGTGTCCCAGGCTCTGCAGCCCCAGGACCCTGCACACTTTTGGGGTCCCCAGAACCCCTCTGTGCTCCCAGGATCCTGCACAACCTCTTCCCACACAGCCCCAGATCCTTGTGCACCCCAATCCAATCCCACATCCCAGTCCCTCTGTACCCCAGTACTGTGTACACCCCAATGCACCACACACCCCAATCACACATCCCAGTCCCTCTGTACCCCAATACTCTGTGCACCCC
This sequence comes from Lanius ludovicianus, assembly GCA_013397235.1. Lineage (NCBI taxonomy): Eukaryota > Metazoa > Chordata > Aves > Passeriformes > Laniidae > Lanius > Lanius ludovicianus. Next base: position 276,339 of record VYXG01005823.1, on the reverse strand, counting down.
AATGCACCCCAATCCAATCCCACATCCCAGTCCCTCTGTACCCCAATACTCTGTGCACCCCAATGCACCACACACCCCAATCACACATCCCAGTCCCTCTGTACCCCAATGCTCTGTGCACAGCACCTGTCAGTCCCTGAGCACCCCAATGCACCACACACCCCAATCCAATCACACCCCAGTATATCCCACACTCCAGTCCCTGTGCACTCTAATACACCCTGCTCCCTGTGCACCCCAGGACATCACCCATCCCAATACACTCTGCACCCCACTCCCAGTACAGACCCCAGATTCCTGTGTACCCCTGACACAGTGTGAACCCCAAATTCATCGTGCACCCCACACCCTGGTCCCCGTGCACCCCCTCCTTGTGTACCCCAACACTCCACACCCCCGGCTCCCCCTGTACCCCGATACATCACCACCCCTCTTCCTGTAGGTCCTGCCTCTGCACCCCACATCCCCTGCACCCCGATACACGGCACAGCCCAGATCTTGTTCATTCCTCTCCCTGTGCACCCCCCTTACACCGTGTACCCCAATTCCAGGGCACCCCGATATGCCACAGCCCCCAGCCCTGTGCACCCTGGTCCCCGCGCACCCCAATCTCTGCATCCTCTCATCCCTGCACCCCGAAACACCCTGGTCCCCGCNGCCGTTGCCATGGCCAGTGACGCTGAGCCCGGCCGTCGCCGCCGCTGCTGTACGCAGGACACGCCGGGTGAGCTGGGGAGGGGTCTCTGGGGTCGGGCGGGCACCACCGGGTTACGTCTCCCGAGCCACACACCGGGCACCGAGCGGAATGGCCCTCCCTGTGTCCCGGGCACTGGTGGGGTCCCCGCTCCCAAACATCCCCTGGGAACGACCCTGGGAGTTCTGTGTCTCCCCTGCGGGGTTTGGGGACCAAGGTGGCACCCCAGCACAGCAGCACTTGGCTGTCCTGCGCTGCTGAGCCCGGGCAGGGTATGGGGACAGGGCCCCAGTGTGACTCCAACAGCTCCCGCAGATGTCCCCAAGGTCCCGGACTCCCGCAGTGACAGCGACGGCCCCCGCCGGGGCTCCCTCTGCGACCGGCACTGCGCAGCCATCAACGATGTGCAGGGGGACCTGGGGGACCTGGGCTGCCACCTGCACCGTCCCCGTGTCCCCCCAGGTAGGCTGGCTGTGGGATGGGCTGGATGTGAGGCGCTGGGGGGTTCCACACTCACTGTGACCCTGTGTGTCACCCACAGCCACGTCCACCCCGTCCTGCTACCAGCAGCACTCGGAGGAGGTGTGTGAGAGCTGCGTGGTGAAAACCACCCTGACGGCCGAGAATGCCGTGGAGGCCAACAAGCTCTCCAACAACTACAAGGTGGGATGGGGGCACCCATGGGTGCTCCTGGAGGGCTGTAAAGGGTTTTGTTATTCTTCCTCTTCACTCATCCCAAGAAAACCCCTCTCTCTGCAGTTTGGCTTCAAGAAATGGAAGAGCCATGTGACGGCACGGCCCTGGGAGGACCGATCGGAGATCGTTAAGGAGCTCTACTCTGACCTCAATGTCATCCGAGGCTCTGGAGGTGGGTGGCCTTGGGGACACCCCTGGGTGGTGGCGGGGTGGATTTAGGCAGCTACAGGTGATAATGGTCCCACCTGGTGCCTTCCCTCCTGCAGGGTCCACGCTGACGTGTGGGAATGTCCTTTACCTGCTGCTCTTTGGCTGGTGGCTCTCGCTCCTCTACGTCCTCGTGGCTGCTGTGATGTTTGTCACTGTCATAGGGGCTCCTTATGGTGAGTCCCAAATTTGGGACCCCCATGTGAGGGCTGGATGAGCTCCAAACAGCACCGATGGGTGTTGGGGACTCGTGGGTCCCTTCTCCATGGGATGTCCCTGTAGCTGGACGGGACACTGATGGTCGTGTCCTCGCAGGGCGGCTCTGCTGGGGCCTGGCCGGGTATTTCCTCTGGCCCTTTGGCAAAGTGATCCAGAAAGTGGAGGTAAGAGTGCCTTGGGAATCCCCTGGGGGAGGTTGGGGTGCCCTATGCACACCCTGATCTCCCCCCTCCTCTCCCCAGGTCCCCAAATCCCACCACACATGCAAGGCTGGCACGGAGGAGAGCTCAGCCCTGCTCGGGGGTCCCACACCACGCCGCTGGCACCCACAGTGCTGGGCAGGCACTGGATACTGGGTGAGCCCCACGCTGGACATGGTGCCACCACCCCCAGAGCCCCCCAGGGTGGTGGGGAAGGTGCCCATGGGCACCTCCCCTTCCCTGGGGTTGGTGTTTTGGGGGTCAATCCCTGAAGGTGGCCTCCCGTTCACAGCACTGTGCCAGCAGCGCGGTGTGGCTGTGCCTGGGCTACCCGGTGCTGGTGCTGGCCCACGGGCTCGTGTGTGTCACTGCGTGGCTCCTCATTGTCCTCATCCCCGTGGCCAAGCTGAGTGCCCGCGCCGCCTCCCGTGTCCTGCTGCTGCCTCCAGAGCAGGTGCTCATCCGGCGCCTGAAGATGGTGGGTGACTCTGGGCAGGCTGAGGGTCCCACACCCCGCTCCAGGAGGGATTTTGGGGTGAGGGGTGACCCTCTTGTCCCTCTGCAGACAGAGGTGCCTCTGGAGGGGGAAGTGATTCTCTGCTGCTACCGCGCTGCCAACCCCTACTACTACAAATACGCCGTGGATGGCATCAATGTCTTTGCTGTCAGTATCCTTGTGGGAGCTGGAGGGGGAAGGGTGGGGAGTGACCCCAAATCCCACCCCACCTCTGTTGTGTCCTTGACTGGCCGCCCCAGACCTGCTGCCACTGGTGCTGGTGACGCTGGTGCTGGGCTACGTGGACAGCCCCAACCACCTGACCGGTTCTGCCATCAAGTTCACCTTGGCCCTGCTCTCCATCATGCCCCTCTCCTACTACATCGGGATGGCCATCGCCAGGTGGGCGGTGACAGGGGACACTTGGTGGCAAAGCGGGGACACTCCAGCCCTGCTGACGTTCCTTCCCTCCTTTCCAGCATCTCAGCCCAGAGCAACTTCGCGGTGGGGGCGGTGGTGAACGCCACGTTCGGCTCCATCACCGAGCTCACCTTCTACATCACCGCCCTCATCAAGGGCTCACGTGAGGGCAACCGCTGCTACGCCGAAGTGGTCAAGTCGGCGTTGACGGGGACGCTGGTGGGCTGTGTCCTCTTTGTCCCGGTGAGATGGGTGGCATTGTGAGCCAGGAGGGTGCTGTGAGCAAAGCACTGATGGGGATTTTGGGGGGTTTCTCCATCCCCAAGGGTCTGTGCATGGTGATCGGGGGCATCCGGCACCAGGAGCAGCGGTTCAACAGCCGCTCTGCGGGCGTCAGCTCGGCCCTGCTCTTCCTCTCTGTGGGAGGTGAGTTGGGGACAGGTGTCCCCAGGTTGGGGGGTCCCACCAGGGCAGGGCCCCACCCCATGTCCTGTCCCTGCAGGTGTCTTTGCCCCGACGCTCTTCTCCAAGGTGTATGGGAAGCTGGTCTGTGGCGAGTGCCACAACGTCACCCAGAACCCTCTGGGCCACTACCTCTGCCACAACTGTCACTTTGACCTGGTGAGTGGGGACCTGGACCCCCAATGGGGGAATTTGGGGTCGGGGATGCTCTGAGCCCCCCTGGCTCTCGTGCTGGGTGGTGGCAGCAGGGCTGTCCCTTGTCTCCTGTCCCCCTGTTGACAGGTGCTCTCTCTGCAGATGGACAACAACGGCACCCTCTACTACAGCCACGTCCAGTGAGTGTCCACTGTGGTGGGGACAGAGCTGTCCCCACATTGGGGTGGCACCTCCTGTGTTCAGTCACATTCTCGCATCCCTCCCACCTCAACGATCCTTTGCCCCATTTCCTCCCTCCCCACGGGACTTCCCCTGGGGTCTCCATGCCAGAGCCTGGTGGCACTGACAGTGTCACCTGTGTCCCACAGACCCCTGGTGTACACGGTGTCCATCCTGCTCCCTGCTGCCTACCTCATCGGGCTCTTCTTCACCCTCAAAACCCACACGCACATCTACGACATCCACGTCAGCGACTGTCACAGTGAGTGTCCCCAGATGTCCTGGCTGTGGGGCCGACTCCTCTCACTTCTCTGGGGTGTTCCACACGTCTCTGCTCTCTCCCCAGTGCCTGGCCACCACCACAGTGCCGTGGTCCACTGGTCCCGCTGGCGGGCCCTGGTCATCCTCCTGCTCTCCACCCTGTGCATGTCGGCCTGCGCCGACCTGGCCACGGAGCACATCAGCCCCATCCTCACCAACTCCACCATCTCGCAGGTGAGCCAGGTCTGGGTGCCCCAAGGACCAAGAGGTGCCCTCCAGGGATGGGGGCCTGCCCTGGCTGCAGTTGGAGCCCCAAAAGCAGTGGGGGAGAGATGCTGAGGTGCTCTGCGTGGTTATGTCACCTCTTCCCTGCAGTACTTCATCGGTGTCACCGTGCTGGCGATGGTGCCCGAGCTGCCAGAGATTGTCAACGGCATCCAGTTTGCCCTGCAGAACAACCTGAGCTTGAGGTGAGATGGCTCCAAGGATGAGTTTTGGGGTGGTCCCTGTGCCAGTCCCATCATTTTGCCTTGGTGCCCACGATGGGCTGCCCAGCCACTGGTGGGTCAGATCCCTGTCAGCTTGTCCTCAAGGGGAATTAGTCATCCAAAAAATGGTGTCAGAACTGGGATGGGCTCTGTGGTTTGGGATTTTCTCACCCCAAGGGCTGCTGGAGATCTGGTGCTTGGCAGCTCCTAAGTTCTCCTTCCTCCCCAGCATCGAGATTGGGAACTGCATCGCGGTGCAGGTCTGCATGCTCCAGATCCCCATCCTGGTGCTCTTCACCATCTTCTATGTGAGTAGCCCCAGGACAGCCCTGGGGGACCTCCTGCACCAGGGTGTGGGACATGGAAAGGACACAGCTGCCCTTCCCAGTGTCTCTCTCCTGCTCAGTGTGGGGGAAGTGGGGTCAGTTGTCTCCTGGTGCTGTCCCCACCATGGGGCCATGTGGCAGGGAAGGTTTAAGGGGTGACGTGTAAGTCCCCAAAGCCAGAGCGGGGTTGTCCTGGTTGGCCACAAACCCCAAATCCTCTCCCTCGCAGCCGACCAACTTCACGCTTGTCTTCAGCGACCTCCACGTCTACGCCAGCATGTTCAGCGTGGTACTCATGAACTACATCTTCATGGATGGCAAATGTGACTATTTCCAAGGTGGCCACCCCCCACAGGGCTGCTGTGGGACTTGGAGTATCCCTATATTCCCCAGGACGTGGGTTGGGGGGCTCCTGGGCCCAGCCCTGGGGTTATCTGCTTGTTAGGGCTCTTGGCCCGTGGTGACCTGAGTAATCCTGGGCTCTCGGGTGACCACCTTGAGGCTGTCCCCCTACAGCAGCTCCAAGGGGTCCCATTTCCCTCTTTAAAAGGGTTTAAACTCCCCTTAATGGACACTTTGTAGAGAACCACAAAAGTACAGGAGGCTAATCCAGACCACACCAGCTCTTAAACCCGTGTCCCTCCTTGCTCCAGGCAGTAACTCCTTCCAACCCTCTCTGTCTGCCCCAGGCACAGTGCTGGTGATGGTTTACTTCATCCTCCTGGCCGTGTATTTCTTCGCCCCCTCGCCCAGTGGCTGCTGAGGTTTGGATTCTCCTTTCTCCAGCCTCCTTGTTGGGATCAGCACCTGGGAAGACCCTTCCCAGTGTCTCAGGGACTCGGCCGGGCTGGCTCCGGTCTGGAAGCGCCGTTTCCTGAAGCTCCTGATGCTGTTGGGCCCCCCCCCGTGGGGCTTCAGGGATGGGAAGGGAGGATGCAATGGAATTGCTCCCAAAACGAGGAGCCTCAAAGCCAGAACGTGTCACAGAGGGATCTCCAGCCCACACTTGAGTGGCTGGAAAGAAAATTATTCTTAGGGGAGGGTCTGGAAGGGGATTTCTGTGTGTCTTGAGGACAGACCCCTCCCTGGGGATGTGTTGCACTGGGAGAAGGTGCCTGAGAAGTCCCTCAACCTCCCGGGCCTGGGAATTGCACAAGGATGTTTGATGGCACCAGAAATGCACCCAAAGGTATTTTCAGCTGTTTTGTCATTAAAGCACTTTTGTACAAATCAGAAACAAGTTTTGTTTCTCCTTAAATGAGCCTTGGTCACTGCTCTGGGCCCCTCTGTGGCCACCATTCCCTGTCCTCTGTCACCTCACCCCAGGGACAGAGCCAGTGGGGTGGCCGTGGGCCTCCAGCTTTCTCCATGACCTTCCCAAAGCTTCAGCTCCTTTCCAGCCTGGTCCTATCTGACTGTCCTGGGTCCTCCTGGCTTCGAGGTCTTTACCAGGCTCCTGAGAAGGGTTGGGGATGCTCCTGATGCTGTCCACAGGGTGTGACAGGCTGAGGACATCTCTCTCTGCACAGGGAAATGGTGGTGGGTGTGGAGAGAGGACAGAGTTGGGGCTTGCATTGATTTATTATCTTTAAAAACAAAAACAACCCCACAGCAAAACACGGACAGATCCATTAACACAGGCAAGGAGGCTCTGGTGCCTCTTGTGTCTCCCCTGCTCCATGGGGAGGTACTTCAGCATAAAAACCAGGGAGTGCTGTCACAGGAATGTTGGGCTCTGAAAGGATGGACAGCCCACAGGGAGGCAGGAAGCAGCGTGGGAGCGCCCTCCTTTCCAGGGAAGGCAGCAGCTCGTTAGGGATTAATGAAGCTGCTTTATTTAAGCCTTTTTGTCTCCCTAGCATGGACAATGCTGCTGTCATTAGTCTGGGACATTTGGGAGCATTCCCGGGTGAGTAGCTGGAGTTGCTGACAGCAGGACAGGGAAGGATGGAGATGGGATGGGAGAGAAGTTGTAGGAGAACCTGCTCAGTGCCATCATCTTACTGAGGGTAAACAAAACCCATCTCTCCTGGGGTGAGGGATGCTTGGGAATTCTCTGCTCTGCACTGGCTTTCTCTGTCTCCTTACATCCTGTCCCCATCCCAGGCAGCACTGTGGATGCTCTTATCCCCTCCCCATCAGCTGCTGCAGTTGCTGGAACCTTTCCCTCTCCTTCAATTATAATTCCCTAAAGTTTTCATCCACAGGCAGTAGCTCAGCAGCAATTAAAGCAACCCCTCAGCAGGAGCTGTGAGCTCAAGTGCTTAAACCAAGTCATTGTTTTAGGAAGAGCAGCCTCTAAGATCTTGTGCCCCTCATGCAGCAGCCACTGGAGGTCATGGAATGGGAAAACCCTCTGGAAATCCATCAGTGGGTGATGCTTGTATTGCTTTTATCAGCAGAAGTGAAGTGGTTTTCTTGGTGATGCTTCCCCAGCTCCTGCAGGCTGGAGGTGGAAGGATCCACAGGAATCAAATCCAACTCCTGGCCCTGCCCAGGACACCCCAACAATTCCACCCTGTGCCTGGGAGCGTTGTCCAAATGCTCCTGGAGCTGTGGCAGCCTTGGGGCCGTGCCCATTCCCTGGGCAGTGCCTGACAGAGCAGAACAATCCCCTCCCTTGCTGCTGTCCCTGATGTTCCCAGGACAGGGATGTCCCTCCTGGCTCCAGCTGACTCAGATGCAACTTTCCATCAACCAGCACCCCCAGGTCCCTTCCCCCAGCTTTCCCAGTCTGTCCTGGATGCACACTGCAGAAGGTTCCATCTCCTATCTTTCCTGGATCAGCCAGCTGGGTTATGCTGTTGTAGAAGGAAATCAGGTTGGCCAAGCAGGACTGCCCTCTCCTGAAGCCGTGCTGGCCGTGCCCAATGTCTGTGCTGTCTTCCAGGGGTTCTTCAATAACCTCCCAGAACAATCTTTTCCAGGATTTTAACAGGCACTGAAGTGAGACTGGCAGCTCTGTGGTTTCCAGGGTCATCCCTTGAAAACTGGGACCAGCTTCCAGCCAGCTGAGACCTCTTCAGGTTCCCAAGATTGCTCCAAAATCATTGAGAGAAGCTTTGTGATGACCTCAGAGAAAGCTCCAGTGATTTCCAGAGTAAGGAATGTGCTTGCTCAGAGATCCAGGCTTGGATGGCTCCAGTATCACCTTGGGGATGAGGGGAGATGCTCTTTAAAGCAGGTAAGAGAAAAGCCAGCACAGGGGTGACCAGGCTGCTCCAGGACAAAGGTCCCAGAAGGCAAAGATGGAAGTGTGGATATTCAGCCTCAGAGTTTGGGATGGAAGAAGGGGCTGGAGAAATGGTCCTGCAGGTCTCCTGCAGGGCAGGAGAGCAGGGAAGCCTTGCCCAGCCCACAGGTGCCAGCAGGGTCTGGGATTCAGCAGCCCAGGGAGGCTGGGAAGGGGTTGAAATGCACAATTCCTGCAAAGGTGCAGTGCAAGGGAGGGAGACACCAGAACTCCAAGCAGCTCCCACCAGTTCCTGTGGTCTGAGCACCTGAGAAAGCCTCAGCACTGATGCCAAGCCTTTGTTTTTCTGAGTCTTGGGGGGGAAAAAGCAGCAACTGAGGCTGGAGAAGGAGGACAATCTATTCCCAAGACCAGGGGAAGCTTAATTCTGGGACAAGAGCTGGGTTCCCTAAGGAGGGGCAGTGACTCCAGCAGGCAGCACCTTTGGATTAACAACATGAAGACAAATGCTATGGTTTATTTAAACATAAATGCAATCTCTTAAAAAGTAACTAAAACCCCAGAGAGTAACATCTGCCTTTGATGAAGAGGAAAGCATTGGGACAAGCTGATTTTAAAAACAAAAGGCACTTAAAAATGGGCTCTAACTGAAAAAGATTTTGCACAAACTGCATGCCTGGAGCTGCTCGGATTTCAGTGGCCACTTAAATTCAGTGTAGAGGGCACAAGAAGACCAGAGACACTTTTTCCTGTCCTTCCTGTGCAGAGACAATCCCTGTTCCCAGCAGGAGGGAGTGATGTTCCCTTTCCCCTTTTTTGGATGCTCTACTTCCTGGGCTGAGCGATCCACAAAGCCACCCCCCAAATTGGCTTTAAATCACATCTCCCACCCTCAGGGGACCATGAAGCAACAAAAAAAAGGCCAATTTGGGAGGTGTGGGAGGAAGGAAAACCAAAAGCTGGGAAATGCTGATAACTAGGACTTCGTTGAGCAGGTTAAGAGAGCTCTGAAATCTACAGGGTGAGTTTTTACTGTAGCTTGTTCTGGGTGCAAAGAGAGCAGAAAAGGTTAAAAAAAACTCAGGAAAACCTTTTCCCTCCCCACCCCCAGTAACCAACACAATAGTCCCTTAAGTGGCAACTTCTTCCCAGTCTTCCAAACAAACCTTTCAGTATGAAAAGGGGGGAACACAGACTGCACCAGGGAAGCTGCATGGGCCAAGCTGCGCTCGCCGCCCCAGGGGACGTTCCAGCCGTCTCCAGAAGCTCAGGGATGGGAACATGCCCATGGAACACATGCAAGGCTGGAGGAACTGGTGGGTTTGGAGAGTGGGAGCTCAGCTGGGTCGGAGGGATGGGTTATCCAAAGCAAAAGAACAGGTTGGTGGCTGTTCTGTATCCAATGTTCCTCGTTGGATCCAAGGGTGAAAATACCAAGGTGAAGGTGCCATGTGTAAGCACAGGCTCAGACATTCAGTAACTCATTAAGCTCCCCAATTAATCAGCAAGCATGTGCTGATGACAGGTTGATGGTGGGCTGCTTAGTCTCAGAAAATACTTTTTGATTAATGGTGTAATTTAGAGCTCCATAAATAAAAAGGGGATTTTTTTTTCAATGACTAAAAGTGTCTCTAAAGGCATCGATGTAGTTGCTGAGTAAGGCCTGGAGCAGGTTCCTCCACGTTCTTAGCAAGACAATCCATGGAATCCATAAATAGGGGGTGGGAGGGGGAATTCTTCAATGTGGCAAATTTTGGCCAGAAGTGGGAGATGTTCTCATTTTAGTCGCTCAACGAGTCCCTGCGTCAGTCCAAGGTGCAAAAGCTGGGATCTGGAGAGAGTTGCTAGCTGAGGGAAAGATTCCAGGAGCTTCTCCCAGCACAGTTCCAGCAGGCTGGGCACCACCAGCCACATTTTGAACAGGGAACCAGTCCGTTTGTTTTCGTGGATGTTGACCACCCCTCCATGGACGTACATGCAGCCAGCCTGGGTGGGGAAAGGGGGACAGGAGTTACACAGCCAGGAAAAGCTGGGCTGGGCTGTCCCCAGTCCCAGCTGCTGAGCTGCCCTCAGCAGAGGTGTCACTGCCTGAGCCCCTTGCTCTGGGATCAAGGGAGGAATCATTGCTGGAGGGGTCATGTCTCATCCTAAACCATATATCCAGCACCTCAGCGTGCTCTGCTCTGAATTTTAGGTGATTTCTATCCCAAGAAACCCATTTTAGGAGTGTGGCAAGCTGTTAATAAAGTAGTACAGAGCCACACTCATGTTTCAGCTAAAAATAATGTTTTTTTAAACTACACCCACCTCACACAGACATCCTGCATTCCCTTGGCTCAGCACAACCCTGCTGAAGGGATGACAGGAACACAGAGATGGGAAAAGCTCAGCTGCTGAGTGGCTTTTTTTTTTCTCCATATGCTGGCAAAGAAAGGGCATTCCTGCTGTCCAGGCAGTCACGGAGCTGCCTGGGAAACACCTTTATCAGGCTTCCCAGGAAAAGCTACATTTGTAACAGTCTCCAAACTAAATGATACCAAGGAATGTGATCTCTGCCCTCAGGAGCTGAAGGCACAGCCAAAAGCATTTCTTGCTGCCTGTTAATTATCAATCCCAGGTCTCCAGACTTCTACATCTGCCCAAAAGCTCTGGCAATACCAACATTCCTTAGTGGTTTCCAAAGGGCTGGAACCAGGCTCATCTAATCCTTCACCTCAGGCTGTTCTCAGTAGGATAAAATCATTTTACTCAGAAGTATTTGTGCTTTTTTCCTTCTACAAGCAAGAACTGCTCTTCCCACATGGTGTTTAAAAGCTAAAATTCTGCATCATTTCTTTCAGGAAGCAAAATCCACGGTGTGGCACCACTCTTCAAACAGCAGCAGGAGTAAAAGCCTCCCAAAAGATGCTGCATCCAGTGGAGGTCACTTCCTTGGGAACATCAGCTCTATTTGCAGTACACCTCAACATGAGAGTGCTTGGATGAACAAGCCCAGCTCCAGAGGAACAAAGTGAGTCACTTACTGGGGTGACAGCAGCACAGTGGAAGTACACAGGCTCTGGCATTGCAGCTGGGAGCTTGACCCACTGGAAAGTTTGGAGGTTCAGCTTCCAAACGTCTCCCAGAATCACCTCTCCATTGTAGCCTCCACAAATGAACACATCTGCAAGAGAGGAGAGGGGGGGAGTGGCCAGGCCCAGCCCTGCCCCTGTCAGCAAGGGTGGGACGTGGGGAGAGAGGTCAGGGATCACTTCCCAGCACAGTTTTGGGATCAGTAATTGTTTTACCTCCACACAAGCTCTCAGGATCTCCCAAATCAGTCCCAGCACAAGCAGAGGCCACTTGAAGAATCCCAGGATGGTCTGGGTGGGAAGGGACCTCAAAGCCCCTCCAGTTTCAACCCAATGGGCAGGGACACCTCCCACTGTGCCAGGCTGCTCCCAGCCCCAATGTCCAGCCTGGCCTTGGGCACTGCCAGGGATCCAGGGGCAGCCACAGCTGCTCTGGCAATTCCAGCCCAGCCCCTGCCCACCCTCCCAGCCAGCAATTCCCAATTCCCAGGATCCCAGCCAGCCCTGCCCTCTGGCACTGGGAAGCCATTCCCTGGCTCTTGGCCCTCCAGCCCTTGTCCCCAGTCCCTCTGCAGCTCTCCTGGAGCCCCTTCAGGCCCTGCAAGGGGCTCTGAGCTCTCCCTGGAGCTTCTCCTCTCCAGGTGAGCACCCCCAGCTCTCCCAGCCCGGCTCCAGAGCAGGGGGGAGCCTTTGGAGCATCTCTCTGGCTTCCCCTGGACTCTCTCCAGCAGCTCCAGGTCCTGCTGCTGTGTCCCCAGGGCTGGGGCACAAGTGGGGTCTCACCTGGGCACAGGGGCAGAACCCCCCCTCCCCTGCTGCCCACACTGGGGCATCAGGGTGGATTTCTGGCTCATGTCCCCCTTCCCAGCCTGCTCAGGGCTAAAATGCCATTGGAAGCAGGAGTGCACTCCCTCTTTTTGTACCCAACCTGACTTCCCAGACATCTGGGCTTGATCAGATTCCAGGGATTTTAAACCCATGGGGAGCAGCTCCAGCTCCCAGGTTAGCCCAAGTTCCCAACTCAGAGGCTGCCAAATCCTGCTGGTGAAGGGGACTGGAAGCATCTCCCAGCTCCTGCCTTACTTTTATCAGCACAGTTAACACTCTTAGGAAATACAACCCAGCATTTCACTCCACACTTCAACAGAGAGCATTCAGCACTGACCTGAAGAGTTTGGAAAAGAAGGATCAAGATTGTAACTGTTTTTTCAGGGCAGAAGCAAGACTGGTGCCAGCTGGGCAGCCTAAGGCCTGTCAGTGAGGAAAGAACCCTCCTCCAGAAAAGCTGCATGCTCCCTGCAGCTCTCTCCAACTCTCTGCTGTTTGGTTGTACAAGATACACCCATTTTCCAGAGGTAAATCTTACCATTTTTTATCTGGACACAGCTGTGGCATCTTCTGGCTGCTGGGAAGCCTGGGGAGGATAAATGAAAAAATACATAACAGCAACAGCTGCTTTAAAGTGCTCGTGCAAGTGGTGATTTTGTCTCAACATTTAATCAGGGAGTTTATTTTTTAAGATGTTCCGCTTTCCTGCAATCCTAGGTATAAAAGCTGTAATTTTAAGCAGCTGTTTCAGGTTTGATTCCTAATTCCTCTCCAGGGAAGGAAGAAATGGGCTGGAATCTTGTTCCCCACAGTCTCAAATCCGGCTTGGTGAAAAGCAGCTGTGAGATTCCAGGGAAAGCCCAGGGTCTCAAAGGGAGCAGAGATGATCTGGATCCTCTGGGAGCAGATCCAGGCACTGTCACCTTCCCCAGGGAGGGAGGAAGGGAAGCCAGACTGCCAAATTCCCTTGGATGGGTTAATCCTCAGTGCTGAAGCACAAGCAGGATCTCAAAGTCAGCATTAAGTCACATCTTGAACAAGAAAACTGCACCTTCAAGCACCTTGGCCACTCTGGTTTACAGGGAACCATGGGAAATTCCAAACTCACCGACTTTCTCGTGAGGTTTTGTGGTGATCTCCTCCCAGGTGTTGGTTTCCAGGTTGTAGGCATGGATCTGGAGGAAAAAAGAGGAGCCATGAGATCCTCCTGGCTCTGCCAGCACCAGGGTGAGGCAGCCACAGGCTCTGACCCACTATAAATAACCCCTTTTCTTTCATTAAGTGTAAACCCAAAAATAGCTGATTCCAGCCAGTGACTAAGCAGGTCTAAAATCACCTTCCAAGCTCCATCCCAGCTTTGCTATTTCAGCCTCACAGCTGAAAAAAAAGAAAAAGAATATTGCTTTTTAAAAGAGTTGGACCAATTAAAATCCACATCCTCGAGTTCTCAGAAGGATTTAGAAATACCTTTCCCCTAATGCATGGAGGGAGAAAAGAAATGGAACAATGGAGAGATAAAATGTCCCATTAAGTGCTGCAAATCCCACTTTTTTGGAAGCAGAGCACTATTTAAAGTGACCACAGATTCATCACCAGGACATTCTGTGGCAAATCCAGGTTTTACAGAAATAGGAGAACAATCTGCTCCCAGTTATCTGGTTTGGGTTTTTTTCACCAGGCTCTCCAGGCAAAGCCAGATGAAGAGGTTGTGCTGGTTCTACCTCAGTGGGGGAAAATGCCCTATGCAAGACTCCAGACACCTCACCTTATCCAAGGAATAAGCTGTCCAGGAAGTTCCACCTCCCAGGATATAAATCCGTTGACCATCATGAGCAATTTCATGTCTGTACCTGAAGGAGCAAAGAACATCCAGCAGCACAATTAACAACAACAAAAAACCTTCTGGAAAACACCACCAAATTCCAGGGATTTGAGCAGAAACTCCCAAGCCTGGATATGCTGCATCAGTCCCTCAGGCTGGGAACATTCAGGAGCTGTGGAAATTTTCCTGAGCCCTCCAAGCATCACGCCAGAAGTCTGAAAGGCATTTTCTGATTTCAGAGCAATTATTAAATAATTAAGTGCAATGATTATGGAACACCAGGACAGCCATTCATACTCCAGACCCTTCTAAGATGGTCCCTGGAAGTCCAAGGCCAGGTTGGATGGGGCTTGGAGTAACCTGGGATAGTGGAAGGTGTCCCTGCCCGTGGCAGAGGGTGAAGTTGGATTTGCTTCAAAATTCCTCCCCACCCAAACCAGTCTGGGATTCTTGTGTTCCCACTCCTGCTCTCAGCTGGACACCAAACCATGAATGAGAGCAACCAAAACTCTTCCTTCCAATGGCACAACGATCCCCAGCAAAGGAGGGTTGGAAATGCCAACCTGAGCAAGGCTGCCCAAAGCCTCCCATTCCCCACCTCCCAAAAAAGCTCCCTGAGGCTGCCCAGGCACTCACCTCTCCTCTGGCATGTCACAGGACATATTGTTTGGCTTCAGCTGGGTCCATTCCCGAGTGTTGAGGTCCAGCTTGTGGAGGTCAGTGCTGTAGATGTACCCAGTTGTTCCTCCAAACACGTAGAGACACCCATTGATGATGGCCATGGCCTGGCAGAGAAACCAGTTAGAAAGGACTTGGGACACCCTAGGGCTGGAAAAGAGGGAATTCCTGCTCTTCCAGAGCAGATGTGCAGCAGCAAAAGGGGTCAGTCCTGCTCCAAGTGTGACTCCATTTCTTTGTCCACCTCATTCATCCACATTATGGAAAGTCTTAAAGGTGTTATTCTAATATAAAGAAACCCTACAAATTTTCATTTAGAGTTTTGGGTTTTGAAGGTTTTCGACTCCCGACCACTCCTTAAACCAGATTTTTTCATTCAGCTGCACCAGGTATTCAGTGAACAAATTTTGGCCTTTCTAACTAGGAGAAAACGTCCTTTCCTTTGAAATCCCCAAGAACCAAGGCTGCTTTATTTCTTTAAGAAGCATACCTGCTTTTCCTTGTGCTTTTATACATAGAGAACAACTCTGGTGAGGAGCAGAGAAGAGATTTTGGTGCTCTGGCCCCTTTCTGAGGCCCTCAGGGCCTCCTTGTGCTCCCTACCTGGCCGTAGATGCGGTTGGGTTTCTTGCCACGGCAGCTGAGCAGAGCCCATCTCTTGTACTTGACGTTGCACACGTGGACGTCGTTCCCGTTGCTCTCTCCAAAGGGGATCCCGGTGCCCCCAAAAACCAGGAGGTTGTTGCCATGTAAAACAACTGGGAGAGAGAGAAAAACCAGGGACACTCAGTGCTGTGAGCTCAGCGGAACACAACGATTTTTCCAGGCTGTTCCAAGTCAGGTTGGACTGGGCTTGGAGCAACCTCCTCCAGGGAAGGTGTCCTTGCCCATGGTGTGGAACTGGATGATCTTTAAGCTCCCTTCCAACCCAAACCATTCCATGTTTCCATGCTCTGGAGACAGCAGTGCTCAGTGCTGTTCAAATTCCCTACAATCCTCTGCGCATTTACGGCTTTGAGACGCTCTAAAAGAGAAAGGATCCCAACTAAAACCATGGTAACCAAAGGTCTGCCTTGAAAAGGGAACAAAGACATCTATTTTTGGATGCTTTGAGATGTCTGCATGAAGCACCTTCCTGCTGAAAGCACAGGTGCCTCGTAGCCATCAAGGTGAAACACCTGGAAAATACCTCTCGCTTTCCCATTTTTTCCTTTCCCTCTGCCTCAACCCAGTGAAAAGGGATAGAAAAATCACAAACCCAACCTCAGGGCCTACTTGGAAAAACAGAATCCAGATTTCCAGTTCTTGCCTGGTTTTGCATGGATTAAAATAGCCAGGATTAAAATAGCTCCAGGAATAGGCACACAAGGAGTTGGATTTCCGTACGTACGTGACATGGAGGCCAGTTCCCTGGGCATGTAGCCTTCGGTGCCCATCTGATGCCAGGTGTCTGTGGCAAAGTTGTACCTCCAGAGCTCCCTGAAGAGGGGGTAGTCCTCGTTCTCTGGCCCTCCGGACTCATCGTAGTCGGGATTGTACCCCCCGAACACGTAGAGGTTGGAACTGTTGGCCACGCAGCGATGGCCGCTCCTGGCCGGGGGGCACCGGTGGCCTGCAGGAGGAGGAGAAGGCAAAACGGCTCCAAAAGAGCTCAGGCTGTGTGCCAGGGTCAGGAATTGGGGTGGTTTGCCAAGAATCCACAGGGAAGCACCTCTGCAGCAGGAGGAAATGGCTTTGTAAGGACAGATGCACTTCTCCGAGCTGGAAAAGGGACAATCTGTGTGTCATCATCTCATCCCTGTCCACTCCACCCCCGCACCACGTGGCACACTTCCCACAGCAGCTCTTTCTGAGGTGTTTGACAAAATCCCTCTTCTTTCATTCTGTTTGGCAAATTTCACTCAGGAAACAATTCCAAAGGTTTGTATTTAAAGCTGCCCAATAGAGAAAAAAATCAGAGACTTCCTTTCCCTCCTACAAAAACCTCTCCATGTCTTCCCTTTTTGTTCCTTGGATCTCAAGAAGACTTTGTCACTAAATATTTAAGTGACACAGGTCTGCTAGAACAGAAATCTGCTCCTAAATACAGGCATTTGCACTGGGCAGGAGCAGGGAATCCAGCTGAGATCCTACAGGCAGATGCAGCCATTCCCAAAAGGAATCCCCCTGCCTGCCCTAAAACTCCATGGAAATAAAATCAGGGAGGACAATTCCAGTTCAGCTCTCAGTTGGGACAGATAACAAGATGGATTCAGCCAAGGAAAATCTAACCAGGAATATTCTTGGACAACAGAAATCGAGGTCTTGGCTGACAAGTGACCAAAATAAACCCAAACAAATCAGTGACCTTCACCTCCCACCTGCTCCCACAGACTTTTAATGGATTTTAGGATGGAAAAGGAGCCAGGGAAGCATCTAATTAGGACCCAGCATGTTTTGTTCTGTTGTAATTCCCAGCAGTGAATCCAACACTGCAAAAAAAAACCCCCAAAATGAGGCATGAAGCATTTTTCCTACAGGAAAAGTGAAACAAATCGTTTGTCTAGACCAAATAATGAACTTGAGCTCAGCACAAGCAGCTTTGCTTAATCATGTCCAGCTCTGGTCCAAAATTAAGCTGCTCTCCAGGGTTCAGACAAAGTTTTGACAGATTTGGGTTGTTTCCAGGAGTAATTGTGTCTCAAAGCAATTCCCACTTAGACAATTAATAAGCACTGCCTGAAAAAGAGGAGAAGAAAGTTAAGGAATTAAAGGAAAAATCTGTAGTGAGGACATGGATGGTGGGGCACAGGAGAGGGGGATACTCCGTGTCCTAATTTAAAAGGTGTTAAGGAATTAGGAGTTCCAATTTATATCAAATACAGGGTTTATTTCCCTCTAGATCTAACACTTACCATGAGAATTTTCCAGAGGGAATAGAGGAGAGTAAGGACGAGTTTTATATGAAGCAAATAAACTAAAGAGTAGGAGGTGTAATTCCAAGAAAATAAATTAAAAACCACCACCCAGGAGGTCTTCACTGCCATCCACCTCCCAAAATTAAATAGGGGAGACACCTGACTTTGCCAGAAATCCCCAGTTAAATTTCTACAGGAAGGGATCAAAGGGATCACACATCCCTGGAAGTGTCCAAGGCCAGGCTGGACAGGGCTTGGAGCAACCTGGGATAGTGGAAAGTGTCCCTGGCCACGGCAGGGAGTGGAACTGGATAATCTTTAAGGGCCCTTCCAACTCTTGCTCATCACTGTGTCTTCAGAAAAGATTCCCCCAGTTCTGTCCTTTTAAGGAAAAGATCTGTAAAAGCTGGAACTGTTCAAGAGTTAATTCAGATGAGTTCCTTCAGCAGACAAATTCCATGGCTCCAATAAAGAGCTGCATTTCCATTTAATTAGGACTCACTGGATGATTCACAGCTCCTGCTGAAATTCAGGAGAGATCTGCAGCTGGTTTTGCTCCAGCCACGAGCCCATTCCACAGGTGCAACTTTTAGATGGTGCAGGAAGATGGGAAAATCCTGGGATTTGCTAAACATCCACCTGTTGTGAGCAAAGTCCATTTCCCCAGAGCTGAACCCCAAAACACCCAAGGCTCAGGGAAGCACAGCAAGGCCCCAGCCCTGTGAAAAGCAGGAATTCACCGGGACCTGCCATGAATTCCTTGACGTCGGACATGGAAAGCAGCAGGATTGGAGTGGGTTGAATCTCAGTTGACAGATTTTTAGACCAATGGCGCTTCTCACAATTTACACATTTAAGCTGCACAGAAAGGCAGGAGTTCCTCCTGTTCCAGCCCGCCTGAGGGGGGTGGGGAGGCCTCGGAGCCTCCGGGCCCCGCCGGGCCGAAGTCCCGGCCCCTTCTCCTCTTCCTGATGCCGCAGCACGGACCCTGGGCCGCTGGGGAAGGAGCCATCCCAGAGCCCAGGCAGCTAAACCCAGCCATGGACTGCTAAACCCAGCCATGGACTGCTAAAC
>VYXG01005823.1:236880-249171 GCA_013397235.1 Lanius ludovicianus | reverse complement strand
TGGGGGGGGTGGGGTGGGGTTGGGGGGGGGGATGGGATAACAAATCCTGTTGCTGGTGTCAGGGGTGGGTTAGGATGGGAGAATTCCAGCTGGAGGAGGAGTTGTAGGGAGTGGGGGTTGGAAGGGATCTTAAAGGTTATCCTGTTCTAGACTCTTGTCTGAGGATTGGTGGCTTCAGGGAGTGATGGTCCCAGGGAATGATGGCCCCAAGGAGTGATGGTTCCAAGGAATGGTGGTCCCAGGGAATGATGATCTTAGGGAATGATGGGTCCAAGGAATGATGGTTCCAGGGAATGATGATTCCAGGAATTATGGTTCCAAGGAACAATGGTTCCAGGGAATGATGATTCCAGGAATTATGGTNAGGCAGGGGGGTGTCCCAGCAGGGCTCGGGTGGTTGGGGTGTCTGGGGGCTCAAGGTGAGTGAGTGGGGTTTGGGGGGGGGATGGGATAACAAATCCTGTTGCTGGTGTCAGGGGTGGGTTAGGATGGGAGAATTCCAGCTGGAGGAGGAGTTGTAGGGAGTGGGGGTTGGAAGGGATCTTAAAGGTTATCCTGTTCTAGACTCTTGTCTGAGGATTGGTGGCTTCAGGGAGTGATGGTCCCAGGGAATGATGGCCCCAAGGAGTGATGGTTCCAAGGAATGGTGGTCCCAGGGAATGATGATCTTAGGGAATGATGGTTCCAAGGAATGATGGTTCCAGGGAATGATGATTCCAGGAATTATGGTTCCAAGGAACAATGGTTCCAGGGAATGATGATTCCAGGAATTATGGTTCCAAGGAACAATGGTTCCAGGGAATGATGATTCCAGGAATTATGGTTCCAAGGAACAATGGTTCCAGGGAATGATTGTCCTGGGGAATGATGGCCCCAAGGAGTGAAGATAACAAGGAATGGTGGTCCCAGGGAATGATGATTTCAGGGAATAATGATTCCAGGAATGATGGTCCCAGGGAAAAATGGTTCCAAGGAATTATGGTTCCAGGGAATGATTGTCTCAGGGAATGGTGGTTCCAAGAAGTGATGGTCTCAGGGCATGATGATTCCAAGTAATGATGGTCCCAAGGAATGGTGGTTCCAGGGAAAAATGGTTCCAAGGAATGATGGTTTCAGGGAATGATTGTCCTTGGGAATGATGGCCCCAGGGAATGATGGCCCCAGGGAGTGATGGTCCTAAGGAGTGATGGTTTCAGGGAATAATGGTTCCAAGGAATTCTGGTCCCAGGGAATGATGGAATTCTCACTGTAAAAAATGTGTTGTACTGGGATAAAACCTTTCCCACTGCACCGTCCCCACTGCTCCTTGTCTTCTCCATGGAAGGGAGACCCTCCACCCTCTTTGTATCCATCCTTTAAGGACTGGAAAACCCCAGTGAGTTCTACCTGAGCCTTTTCTTCTCACGGAATCATGGAATGGAATCCCAGAATGGTTTGGGTTGGAAAGGACCTTAGAGATCATCCCATTTCATCCCCAGCCATGGGCAAGGACACCTCCTGCTATCCCAGGCTGCTCCAAGCCCCGTCCAACCTGGCCTTGGACATTCCAGATCCACAAGGATCATTTATTCCAAGTGCTTGAGCACTTCAGGACTGACCAAACCTTACATCAGATCCAGGGAATTATCCAAAACCATCTGGCACATTTCCAGGCTTGGAGCATTGATCATCTCTTGGAATATTCCAGAGCTGGATCATCCTTTTGGTAAAGAAATAAATCCTAATGTCGAGCCTGATCCTTCCTTGGTGCAGCTTTGAGCCATTCCCATGCTGGAATGCTGTGCCAGTCCTACCAAAGGATCCCAGGGAGAAGAGCTCAGCACTTCCCTCCTCAGGAAGCTGCAGAATTCACCCCTCATCCTCCTTTTCTCCAAACAATCCCAAGAGCCTCAGCCTCTTCCAGGTTTTCCAGCCGTTTCTCCGGCCTCGTTGCCCTCTGGATGCATTTAAGGGTCTGAACATCCTTTTAAAAGTTTTCTTTCCCAATTCCTGCATCTCCTGCCCTGATCCTCCAGTGAATTTTTCCAGGGTGGTGGCTGCTGCTCACCGAGGCCACTCAGGCAGGAATTACATTGTTGAGATTTAATTAATAAACTCCTTATTATCCCACCAGGAAGTGTCATCCCCACTCCTCAATTTTCCTGGCTGCGATTCCTTGCTCCTGCTGCCTGGGGGTGAACAGGGAGCACATTCCTGCTGCCTTCCAGGTGCAGTGTGGCTCATGGGAATATGGAGCCTTTCCTTTTGGGTCACTCAATATCAACATTCCCTGTTTGTTCAGATTATCTCTGTTAAATAAACCTTGGCCTAATTATTCTGTTGGGAATCACGCCGGGTTGGGAAAATCTAAGTGATCAAAGATGGGGAAGAAGGCATTGAAAATCATATTGGAGAAGAAATGATTTGGTTGTAGAAGTGTGAATAAGTGAAATGAAATGTCAGATCCTTTTTTTTGGGGAAGTTTGATTTCCAGACACGGCTGGGGTTTGGCTCCTATAGCCAGTGTGGAGGGATCAGCTTAGCCAGGGATTGGCAGCATCCCAGGAGGAAAACCTGGCAGGATCCATGTGGTTGGCTTGGACTGGTTTTCCACAGGCTCCCCTGCTCCTGTGCCTGGGAACAGGAGGGATTTTGGCTGTGGGCACGTGGAACTGCTGAGGTGACATTTGCTCTTCCAGGGCTGCCTGAGGGAGCCTGGAANCAAGGAATGGTGGTCCCAGGGAATGATGATCTTAGGGAATTATGGTTCCAAAGAATAATGGTTCCAAGTAATTATGGTTCCAAGGAATGATGGTTTCAGGGAATGATTGTCCTGGGGAATGATGGCCCCAGGGAGTGATGGTTCCAAGGAATGGTGGTCCCAGGGAATGATGATTTCAGGGAATAATGATTCCAGGAATGATGGTCCCAGGGAAAAATGGTTCCAAGGAATTATGGTTCCAGGGAATGATTGTCTCAGGGAATGGTGGTTCCAAGAAGTGATGGTCTCAGGGCATGATGATTCCAAGTAATGATGGTCCCAAGGAATGGTGGTTCCAGGGAAAAATGGTTCCAAGGAATGATGGTTTCAGGGAATGATTGTCCTTGGGAATGATGGCCCCAGGGAATGATGGCCCCAGGGAGTGATGGTCCTAAGGAGTGATGGTTTCAGGGAATAATGGTTCCAAGGAATTCTGGTCCCAGGGAATGATGGAATTCTCACTGTAAAAAATGTGTTGTACTGGGATAAAACCTTTCCCACTGCACCGTCCCCACTGCTCCTTGTCTTCTCCATGGAAGGGAGACCCTCCACCCTCTTTGTATCCATCCTTTAAGGACTGGAAAACCCCAGTGAGTTCTACCTGAGCCTTTTCTTCTCACGGAATCATGGAATGGAATCCCAGAATGGTTTGGGTTGGAAAGGACCTTAGAGATCATCCCATTTCATCCCCAGCCATGGGCAAGGACACCTCCTGCTATCCCAGGCTGCTCCAAGCCCCGTCCAACCTGGCCTTGGACATTCCAGATCCACAAGGATCATTTATTCCAAGTGCTTGAGCACTTCAGGACTGACCAAACCTTACATCAGATCCAGGGAATTATCCAAAACCATCTGGCACATTTCCAGGCTTGGAGCATTGATCATCTCTTGGAATATTCCAGAGCTGGATCATCCTTTTGGTAAAGAAATAAATCCTAATGTCGAGCCTGATCCTTCCTTGGTGCAGCTTTGAGCCATTCCCATGCTGGAATGCTGTGCCAGTCCTACCAAAGGATCCCAGGGAGAAGAGCTCAGCACTTCCCTCCTCAGGAAGCTGCAGAATTCACCCCTCATCCTCCTTTTCTCCAAACAATCCCAAGAGCCTCAGCCTCTTCCAGGTTTTCCAGCCGTTTCTCCGGCCTCGTTGCCCTCTGGATGCATTTAAGGGTCTGAACATCCTTTTAAAAGTTTTCTTTCCCAATTCCTGCATCTCCTGCCCTGATCCTCCAGTGAATTTTTCCAGGGTGGTGGCTGCTGCTCACCGAGGCCACTCAGGCAGGAATTACATTGTTGAGATTTAATTAATAAACTCCTTATTATCCCACCAGGAAGTGTCATCCCCACTCCTCAATTTTCCTGGCTGCGATTCCTTGCTCCTGCTGCCTGGGGGTGAACAGGGAGCACATTCCTGCTGCCTTCCAGGTGCAGTGTGGCTCATGGGAATATGGAGCCTTTCCTTTTGGGTCACTCAATATCAACATTCCCTGTTTGTTCAGATTATCTCTGTTAAATAAACCTTGGCCTAATTATTCTGTTGGGAATCACGCCGGGTTGGGAAAATCTAAGTGATCAAAGATGGGGAAGAAGGCATTGAAAATCATATTGGAGAAGAAATGATTTGGTTGTAGAAGTGTGAATAAGTGAAATGAAATGTCAGATCCTTTTTTTTGGGGAAGTTTGATTTCCAGACACGGCTGGGGTTTGGCTCCTATAGCCAGTGTGGAGGGATCAGCTTAGCCAGGGATTGGCAGCATCCCAGGAGGAAAACCTGGCAGGATCCATGTGGTTGGCTTGGACTGGTTTTCCACAGGCTCCCCTGCTCCTGTGCCTGGGAACAGGAGGGATTTTGGCTGTGGGCACGTGGAACTGCTGAGGTGACATTTGCTCTTCCAGGGCTGCCTGAGGGAGCCTGGAATTCCTCGTGAAGGGAAGGGAAAGGAAGGGAGGGAAGTCTGAGGTGAAGCTTCAGGCTCTGCAGCCTTCAGCATCCGAGGGAAACTTTCACATCCTGGTGGCTTTTTCTCTTGGGTTGGTTTTCCTGGCTGCTCCCTGAGGAGGTGGCTCTGCAGGAAAGTATTGCTGAGTTTTTCCCTGCAGACAAGGAGCGCTGTGAGGAGCTCAGGAAGGCCCTGTGCACTGCCCACGAGAAGTTCTGCTTCTGGCCAGACAGCCCCTGCCCAGGTTGGTGCCTCGGATTCCTGCAGGATCCAGCATTATTCCCATTTTTTTCCCCTCCTTTCCATTGTTGTTCCTGTCATCACACTCTCCTTTTCCCTCTGGGAATGATGAAACACAACAGGAAATTAAAGTCCCTGAGCAGCCTCAGCAAATAAAAGCCTTGGGGCTGGATCCAGCTTTTCCTAACCTTTGGATGCCTCTGGAACAGTTAAAACAGTTTTTGGGTTGTAACTGGGAGGGGACAGGGGAGGTTGGGTGTCATGGAATGCTCAGAGAGGGGGTAGATCCTAACTTAGAAGCTGTGCTGCTTGGGAAGAGGCTGTGCTGAGCTTTTCCTTTAAAAGCTAAAAAAAATAATCATGGAATTGTTGGGATTGGAAGGGACCTTAAAGCCCTTCCAGTGCCAGCCCTGCCATGGCAGGGACACCTCCCACTGTGCCAGGCTGCTCCCAGCCCCAATGTCCAGCCTGGCCTTGGGCACTGCCAGGGATCCAGGGGCAGCCACAGCTGCTCTGGCAATTCCAGCCCAGCCCCTGCCCACCCTCCCAGCCAGCAATTCCTGCCCAAAATCCCATCTAAACTTTCCCTCCTTCAGCTTAAGGTCATTCCCTCTTATCCTGTCACTGCATTTGTGTGGACACCCTGGCTGGGCTCGTGTGCCCCCTTTCCCTGTGGGATGAGGAGGCCTTGGGAAGGCTGAGCGTGGCTTTTCCTCTCCCCAGATCGCTTTGCCAGGCTGCTGGTGGATGAGCCCAGGGTCCTTCTCCAGGACTTCCTGGGTCGCTTCCAGAGCTTGTGCCAGCTGGAGCTGCAGCTGCCCTCCCTCAGACCAGAAGACCTGAAAAACATGGTGAGTTCCCTCCTGCCCCCAAAATCTGGAGCATTTCAGGCTCCAGTGATGATCCCAGGCGCACCCAAAATCAGGAATTTCAGTTTCTGTGCATGAGGGACCCGCTCCCACCTTGTTTTTTCCCTTGTGATGGTTCCAGCATGGAAACATGTAAAAAAGGAGTTTGGAATGGCTCATCAGCTGGGAAATGGGCTGTAGTGTCTGCTTCCCACTCTGGACCTTTCCCAGTGTCCAGGATTCTCCGTGGTGCCTGGGAGAGGTGATTTGGGGGCCCACAGACTCCTTTGGGAGCTCCAAGCACTCCATGAGGAGTGGCAGCCCAGGGATTGCTCCTTCAGCTGGGATGCCACACGACTGGAGACAGGAATTTGGGATGCCAGAGGCTGCCTTGGGCCAGAGGTGTGGGCAGAGACCTGGGAAGGTGAAGGAGCCCGAGGAGGCTCCTCAGGAAGGAGGGAAGAGCAGGAGCAGCCGGGAACCAGTGTGGAATTGCCTCCCTGTCAGAACCTGTCCTGGCTCTGCCCTGCTCCAGCCAAGTCTGGCTCGTTGGACACTCTCTTGCCAGGGAACAGATGGCTCTGGGCAGCCAGGAGCTCTGTGGGATCCAGGGAATCTTCATCCATTCAGCACAGCCACAGGGGTGTTTTAGGGCTGGCTGAGCTCGGAAACCACCGGAGCCTCCCAAAACCACGGCAGAAATGGGACCTGCTCCCCTGCTTGGGGGAGCAGATGGTGCCTGGGCAGATTTCATGGAATGGGGAGCCAGAGGGAAGGAGGAAACCATTGCTCTGAGTGACTTGTCCCTGTTAACCAGGGCTGAGTGTGCTAGATGATGCAGTTCCAGCGGGTGGAAAAGGGATTTTCCTCCATGTGGGACACAATTTGGGAGTAAAACCAGCGCATTTTATCCCTGTGCTCGCAGTCCCTGACAGAGGAAAGGATCACTCAGCTCCTCCAGCTCACTGGGGAGGAACTGGAGCACAGAGAAACAGAGGGAGAGAAGCCTCCTGGGAAGTTTTGCACGGAGATCCTGCAGGTGCACGTTCCTGCCTGTATCCTGGCGCTGTGCGGCTGGACCTGCAGGTGGGCAGGGCTGCAGGGCTGGGCCTGGAATGGCCCTCACACTCTGGGCTTGCCATGAAAGCTGTTGGAGGCTTGAGGAATGTGGACTCTTCCTCCTGTGGAATGCTCACTATCCCTTATTTCACTATTTTTGTGTTTTCCCTCTTTTCCATAATGCTCCTGCTTCCCTCATTTCACTATTTTCCTGTTTTCCCTCTTTTTCACCATGCTTCTGCCTACCTTATTTTATTTTGCCATTTTCCCTGTTTTTCACTCTGTTCCTGCTTCCCTTATTTAACTATTTTCACACTTCTCCACTACGTTTCTGCTTCCCTTCTTTCACCATTTTCCCTCTTTTTCCCTCTGTTCCTGCTTCCTGGCAAGGCAAAATGCAATTGAGCCAGTTTAAATCAATGTCATGGATGGGGTTTAATGGACTTCTTTCCCTGACTTTTCCAAGCCCAGGCTTATCCCTGATAACCTCCCCTGACTTTCCCCATCCCTGGAAGTGTCCAAAGCCAGGTTGGATGTGGCTTGGAGCACCCTGGGATAGTGGGAGGTGTTGCTGCCCATGAGGGGTTGGAACGAGATGATCTTCGTGTCCCTCCCAACCCATCCTGGGATTCCATGAGGACTCCATGAGGATTCCAGGACTTGGCTCTGTCCCCACAGTGCTGCCTCCGGCTCTGTGAACCTCTCTGTGATCACCTGCTCGCGCTGCATGAGGAAGGTGGGGCTCTGGGGCTTCCACCAGCTGGAATCTGCAGCTCCAGAGGCAGATTCCTGCGGCTCCAGCAGCACCCCCCCGGCTGCTCCCGAGCGCTTCCCGCCCGTTCCCACATCCCCACGCAGGATGCTCACACGGAGCCAGGATCCGGGATCCGAGCAGGTACATCCTGGGATAGCTGGGCAGTGCAGGGACACCTGGGCAACTCCAGGTGCTCCAAATGCCAGGCTGCCCTCATCCACATCCAGTGGGCACATCCTTGTGGTGGGAAGAGCTCCTGTGGGATGGCTGAGGAGGATTGGAGCCGGACAGGGCCCCCCTGGGGACCAGAGGAGCTCCATTAATTCCATGTTTTTCCCCCAGCAGCACGAGAAGAGCCCATCCCCGGCTGTGTCCCGCCCACGGGGTTGGGATTCTCCCAACTCCATGGACCGGGTGGAGTTGGATGTGACCAGCCCCGCTCTGAGGAACCGCCCCGTGACCCGGAGCATGGGGCAGGGGGACAACATGGAAGTGCCATCCAGCCCTGTGCGCAGGGCCAAGCGGGCACGGCTCTGCTCTTCCAGCAGCTCGGTGAGTGAGGCGGGCACAGGGATCCAGGCAGGGTGTTCCTGATGGCAGGGATTTGGTGGTGTCCCTGTAGCCAGCTCAGGGCTGGGGTTTGGGCACAGAGAGGGTTTCTTGGAGTCTGTTTAAACCATGCCATTGTTGTGTCCCTTCTCTGTCACCTCCTCACTTCCCAGGACGCTTCCTTGAGGAGCTTCTTTCACCCCAGCTCTCAGCACCGTGATTGGTGTCCCTGGGTCAACACCGGGGAGGGAGAGCAATCCCTGGAAGATGCTGCATCCCAGACAGAGAAGGAGCCTGGGAAGGCTGAGCCAGGCTGGGAAGTGGTGCTGAAGAAGCTCCTTGGCATCCGAAAATGTGACACAGTGCCCGAGACGGAGCCAGTGGTGAGCCTGGGGCATCCCAAACCGGAATGCTGCTTGCCCAGGCAGCAAAAATTTGGGCTGGATGGGCTTTTTTTGGGCTAGACAATCCCAGGCAGGTGACAAGGACCAAACCACAGAGCCTGAGCTTCCCTTCTGGCATTCCCACAGCCAGGCTCCATCCAGTGCCAGGCTGGGATGCTCGAGGGCTGCTATAAATAACAGCCGCTCCCACTGCCCAAAATCCAATTTCATTCCATGGCCCCAGAGCTCCTCTCTGCAGCCATCCTGATTCCTGGCTCCAGGCTCTTGGGTTGCTGGGTTTGCAGAGCCAGAGGAGCAGAGCTGAGGCCACAACTCCTTCCCCAAGTGGCTGTGGAGCAGCTGTTGCCTCCCTGGATCTCATTACCCACTTGGATTCCTCCTGCCAGCTCCTTCCTGCTTTGCTTGGAGCTCAGAGGAGCAGTGGAGCATTCCTGCTTCAGGATTTGTCCTGGATATCGTGTGATTTGTGTCTCCAACAGGTCCCTTCTAGTGGAAGGTGTCCCTGCCCACGGCAGGGGTTGGAACTGGGTGATCTTTAAAGTCCCTTCCAACCCAACCCATTCCATAATTCTGTGATTCTGGCTCTGCCTTGTGCCAGGAAAGCTCCAGACGGTCCAGTGGGACCAGTCACAAGTCAGAGGCACCAGACCCAGCTGGAGCAGGGGATGGTTGGAGTCCCTTCCTGCTTTTTGGGGTCCTTTCCTGCTTTTTGGAGTCTCTTCCTGGTTCTTGAGAGTCCCTGCTTCTTGTTTGTAGTCTCCTTGTTTTCCCCTCCAGCTGGCAAATTGAGATCATGAACATCAGGAGCAAACTGCCGTCCTGGCAGCCAGCTGGGATATTGTGGATGGTTTTTTGCTGCAGTTTCTCCTCGTGCCCTTTGCCAGTGGCAGTTGCAGGTCCTGCTCCGGTGCCTTGACCCCTGATGTTGCTTTGTTCCCGTCTCTTCCAGAGTCTCTCAGAGAAGTCCTGCAAGGTGTTCCGCATTTTCCGGCAGTGGGAGAGCATGAATTCCTCCTGAACAGGCCTCTGCCTCTGGGAACCTGCACAGGCCATCAGGAGAGATCCAACCTCTGCCGTTCCTGCAGCAGCTCCGTGCCCCGGGAAGGGGAGCTGAGGAGGCTCCACGCTGAGCCCTGGCCACGCTGGGATCCCCCTTCCCTGACTGCCTTCCTGAAGCCCCTGCCTTCACAAACTGCTGCTGTGTCCCTTGGCTCCGAGGGCTGGCCAGCCCTGCCTGGAGCTGGGATGTGCTGAGGTGTCACCTCTGAGGTGTCCGTGGTGTCCGGCCGTGTCCCGCCGCCGGCAGCAGCGCACGGAAGTGACGCCAGGTGGGAATAAACATTTCATTTTTGTTGTTTTGCTTTTTCCTTCCTGCAGGTGTGGTGCTTTTTTCCCAGGGCAGGAGGAGCTCTGGACCTGGTGTAGCTCCTGTATCCCTTGGGGTTGTCCTTATGGGATCAACATCTGGCTGCCTCCCTGTTTCCCACTCCACATTTTGTTGTCTCCTTTGCCTGTTTTGGGCATTTTTCCATTGCCTCAATCCCGTCCCTCTGCTGGTGGCCAGTTTGGGGGGATAAATCCCCCAGGTTGGAGAGTGGGATGCAGCCAAAGGCTGGGAGGAATTTCCATGGCTCAGGCTGCTGGGAAGGGAGTGGTCTCCATGGAAGGGGGAGAAGAAGCCAAGAAAGAAGACAGTGCTGTCGTCTCCATCCTTGAGGATGTTGGGGAAGGGGCTTTGGGAAGGGCTGAGATTCCACAGACAACCCAGTACAGTTGGATCTCCTCACTCCAGGGCTGTGGATGTGGGTGGAGACACAGAGATATGTCATTCCCTTTTTTTTTTTTTGAGGAAAGGAGCTCCTGCTTCAGTTTCCCCAGCTCCGAGGTTTCATCCTGCCTCATTCCTTTGGAGGAATTTTCTGGCCATGCTGTGCCTGGGAATGCAGGAGCTGCTGTGGTTGATCCCGGCTCTACCTGAGCCCCAAAACTCAGGGGTGCACCAGCCCACCTGGGGGCTCCTCCTGGGATCCACTGTTCTGGGATAGGTGTATCCCTCTTGGGCAGGACTCCCATGGGAAGCAGCAGGACCTGAATTTGGGTGAATTCCCTTCTTTTCCTAAAGGGATTCTGATTAAAGGGCCCTAATGAGAGGCTGCTTCACCCCATGGCCCTGCTGGGCTGGGAGTTGGGGTGAAGGAGGGGATACCTCCAATCCAGAGGGGTGAGGATGGGCTGGGAAGTGCCTGGGATGGGCATGGAGGAACCCCTGTGCCAGCTGCCTGGACCTACAGATCCCTCTGTTCCCCACAGCTCCCCATGGTTTCCCCATTCCTTACATCTCGCTGCCTTCCCCATTCCCAATGGTTTCCAGCAGTTCCCCATGGCTTCCCCTATTCCCTGCATTCCCTATCCATGGATTCTGATGCCCTCCTTGCTCCCCCCATCTCCGTTTTGCTCCATGATCAGGGAACCACCCTACAAATCATGGGATGCACCAATTCCAGGGAGGATGACACCCCCATTCCAGGGTGGGAAATGCCAGCCACAACCCCAGCATCCCAATTTCCAGACCCAGGAGGGCTCAGAGGGTCCCTGAAATTCCCTCTGCATTCACATCCCGAGGGCTGGGTGCTGTAAGAGTGGCCTTAAGGCATTCCAAAAAGGAACAGGGTGCTGTTGTAGTCCCTAAAATCCTGGAATAATCACCATTGCAAAACTGGTGTTTCACAGATGGAGGACAAGCATTCCAGGAAATTATGGTAAAATCCTTATTTTCCCTGTCCAGTTCTCCCAGTTGCTTGGAGCCAGTCAGGGAATATTGTGGCCTGGGAAATGCAGGACCCTCTATCCCAAATTTTCCAGCTCTGCTTAAATATGACCCTGTCCCCTTGCCGAATTCCCACCTGGAATGTGGGCTGTGGATTTGAGTCCTCTCTGGTGGTGTCACCTCCTGCCCCTGCCAGACTCAGGGCTTGTTGGGGCATTAAATGGAGGAACTTTTTGGGATTCTTTGGCTGTGTCTCCTCCCCATGGGCGGAAGATGCTCCTGGGCAAGTTTATGGGATGATGCCGGGGTCAGGAATGCGGGCTGTGGAGGTTCCACACCGGAATCCCATCAGCCTGGGAGACACCCATTAGTGCTGTCATCATCGGGGTGGGTAAACTGAGGCACCGGGAAATGCCTTGCCGATGTCACACCGGAAATCCGGAATGGTGACTCCTGCTGTGGGGCCTGGCCAGCCGCCACATTCCCGCTTGGATTGAACAGGGTTGCCATGGGCACACTCCATAGTCTGTGGGGTGGCTCCCTGAGCCTGGGGAGGTCAGGCACAGTGGAGATGGGGCATCAAAATCCATGAGGAGCAGGGGTAGTGCAGGGAATAAAGGGAAACCATTGGCCCTGACATGGGTGCACCCCGGTTCCTTGGCCGTGGTGAGGACAAAGTGGAAGGGGGGACTAAGGGGAGTGTCAGAATCCATGGCGAAGGGGGGAGACACAAGGAATACGGGGAGCCGTGGGGAATTGGGCAGGGAGGAACTGGAGATCTGCGGCCCCAGTGGGGCCTCGAACCCTCGGCCCCTCCATAATTTCCCACTCCGCCTACCCCCCATCAGAACTACAACTCCCGGCGTGCCTCGGGGCCGGCGGAGCGTTGCGGGTGTGGCCAATGGGAGCGCCGCGGGGCGGTGGCGTCACAGCAGGTGACGTCAGGGGTCCAGAGAGAGGCTGGGGCAGAGGCGGCCGGAGCGGCTGAGGGAG
>VYXG01005823.1:204110-216312 GCA_013397235.1 Lanius ludovicianus | reverse complement strand
TTGTGCAGAGCCACAAGGTCCCCCCTGAGCCTCCTTTGCTCCAGGCTGAGCCCCTTCCCAGCTCCCTCAGCCCCTCCTGGGGCTCCAGCCCCTTCCCAGCTCCCTTCCCAGCTCCCTTCCCTGCCCTGGATAAATGATCCAGGACGTACCTGTCTTCTTTTTTGCTCAAGTTGAAACGTCTGAAGGAGCAACAGAGAGTTGGGGAGGGCAATGAATGAAGTTATTTCCCACAGGAAAAGGGCAGTGCTGCTCCATCCAGCGTGGAATGAGATGCAGCTTGTCTTCTGTGGTGGATCTGGTGAAGGAAAACCAGGTTTGGAGCCTGGAGTGGAGGGAAAATGCTGACTTCAGTTTCTGCTGGGTTCAGAGGAGCCAACTCGTCTGCAAAGTGTCTCCAGGGAAAAGCTGACTTCTCCTTCTACCTTTTCCTTATTACTCTGGTTTCTTGGCACAAAGATGGGTGGAAATTGGCCAGATGTAAATCACCAGGAGCTCCAAAAAAAGCAAGCCAGGCTGGAGGCTTTGCTGGAACAGCATTTCCTTCTCCCCAAATCCCTGTTTTCATCCAGAAGGTGCCTTTTGGTTTGCAGGGAAGCTCCTCTCGATGGGGTCAGTGGTGACTGAGGGGTTTGTCTGGGGGAAATTGGCCATCCTTTGGTGAAATTGGGAAGGGTGCCTGTGGAATAATTTAAGAATTCTTTCTTTTGTGTGATTTCTTACCTCAGGCAGGTAAAACCTGGTAGAGAATTAGCCAGGGAGGTTTTTTTTTCTAAACAAAGCTGCATTACTGACAAGGAAACTCTTGTGTGCCGTAAAATGAAAACTCAGCAGCTGAGCACAGGTTGCTGTGCAGTTATTAATTCACAATTCCTGTCCTTGCAGGTCATTTTTGGCAGCAAACAGAACCGGGGTTGTCTTACAAGGAGTGAACCCCCTTCTGTGTCCTGGTGTCCCTGGTTCACTTGTCCCAAGGATCAGCAGAGCCAAGGGATGGGAAAGGTGTTTGTCCTCAGAGCTTTGCAGGAGTGTCTTGCTGTCCTCTTCCTGTGCTCTGTAGGATTAAAATCAGTTTTGTGGCTTTCAGAACTGTGGGATTCCTGGACAAGTCCAGTTCAGAGTCACAGAATCCCAGGATGGTGTGGGTTGGAAGGGACTTTAAAAATCATCCAGTGCCTGCCATGGCAGGGACCCCTCCCACTGCCCCAGGCTGCTCCCAGCCCCAATGTCCAGCCTGGCTTTGGGCACTGCCAGGGATCCAGGGGCAGCCACAGCTGCTCTGGCAATTCCAGCCCAGCCCCTGCCCACCCTCCCAGCCAGCAATTCCCAATTCCCAGGATCCCATCCAGCCCTGCCCTCTGGCACTGGGAAGCCATTCCCTGGCTCCTGGCCCTCCAGCCCTTGTCCCCAGTCCCTCTGCAGCTCTCCTGGAGCCCCTTCAGGCCCTGCAAGGGGCTCTGAGTTCTCCCTGGAGCTTCTCCTCCCCAGCTGAGCCCCCCCAGCTCTCCCAGCCTGGCTCCAGAGCAGGGGGGAGCCTTTGGAGCATCTCTCTGGCCTCCCCTGGCCTCTCTCCAGCAGCTCCACGTCCTCCTGCTGCTGGCCCCAGGGCTGGGGCAGCTCTGCAGGAGGGGTCTTGTGAGGGCAGAGCAGAGGGAGAAGCCAGAGGAAGGTTGGGATTTGCCCCAGGGATGTGAGGATGAACCCCAGGTCGCCCTGGTGGTGTCATCCCAGGAGCTGTGCAACAGAACATCCTGGGCAAATAACAAACCTGGCTTTGGGGCTTCCAAACCCCTGTGCTTAAAGGCAGAAACTGTGAGAGTGCCCTGTGGCAGTGGGAACACCTGGCTTGAGGAAAACCCATGGATTTTAATACTGGAGTAGTTTTAGTCTGGAGTTCTCAAGAAGTTCACAACAAACGAAAATCTAAAAATCCACCTCTTGCTGCTTGAAGAAATCACAGCTTTTTGTTGCCTTTATAACCTTTTAGACTTCTAAGAGTCCTTTTTTTTTTTTTTTTCTGCTGTCCTGCAGGGCTGGAGGAGCCTGAGGGAAGTTAAAACGGGCAGGGAGTTGAGGAAAATAGGGATAAATATTCCTTAAAGCATCAAAGCCCCGGTGCTGGCTGCGGTTTCACGTGCCCCGCTGGCACCTGCGGGTGTTGTAGCAGGGAAAGGAGGGAGCTGGGAGGAGGCAAAGCAGCTTCCAGGGGCTTGGAGGCAGGGAGGGACTGAGCTGAACTCGCCCTTGGCTGCCCACGCACCGGGAACTCCGTAAATCCTTGGGCTCGAGTGCAGCTCATCTGCCTTTGTAAGAAAATAAACATGAATTACCATCGGGTTGCACTAATAGAGGTGATTTATGTTGCAAAACGCTACTTGCAAAGACTTCAGAGGAATTCGCACCTCTGACACCTCGAATTTCCCTTTTGTGGTGGTGTAAAGCTCTTCACAAGGGGCAAAATCAAGTGTCTGAGTGTTAACCTCGTTTTTAAATCACCTTTTATCACAAAGTAGGGTGAATGATTTGCTCAAAGGTAGGTTCTCTGCTTAGGTGGCAGAGCTGGATGATTTCTTTTTTAAATGTATTCAGATATGATATTTGGTTTTCCCTCAAATTCAGGATGTTTTTTCTCTGGTGATGTTCTTCACCTGCAGACAAGTCTGGAACTAAGAGAGGACACATCAGAGATCCTTGGACAGGATGTGATTCCCCATCGTGACTCTCCACCCAGCTCTCACTTCAGTTGTAACCCCCAGATAAACTCACAGCTTTATTTTTCCATGGGACATTCCTGCTCTTCTTTGAGTCAGGACTGCTTGCTGTATTTTCAGTGGAGTATTTTTAGCTGGAAACTTCATTTTCCCAAGCTTGTAACTAATGTTAATTTGAAAGAAACTTAATGAAAGGGTTGAGGTTGGGTTTTTTTGTTTGTTTTTTTATTTGGTGTTTTTTTTGGAGTTAAATGTTTGCCAGGAAAAAGCCACTCAGCCCTGTGAACAGACAGACCATCTGTAGGCCATGATGTTCATCTGGGATTTGGGGAGATCTAGGTGTGAAGTCAAATCCTAACAATTTTTATTTTTTAATTGCTGCAGGGGAAATCCAACCCTCCAGTGGTGGGTGGCCCTACATGAGGATGAGGAAATGGGAATTTGACCCTGGAACAGGCAAATCCACGGTGGCCAGTTTGTCCTGACTGATGGGCAGGTCTTGGAACTCCAGATTGGAAAGGTTTTGGGGGGGTTTTGTCCTGATGTAGAAAAAGCAAAATGCTTTAAATTGCTTTTTATTCTGACTGAGGAAACAATTTCCTGTGAGTTCCACCCAGGAAGCAGAGCCTTGATGCCAACAGGGAGCTGGGATGTTCCTGTTGTGTGAACCCACAGCTCTGGCAGCCTTGGAGCTCCTGGCACGTTCCAGGCACTGGATGGGGAGCCTGAAAAATTCCCTTGGCTCTGTCCTAGCAACCCTTCCAAGCTGATATTTGAAAACAAGCTTCCATAGCATCATCTCAATATTCCCAGCATTTAATAGCTTTAAAATTCTCTTGATAGTGCTGGAACTAAGGTAATTTATCCTCAGGTCCTCAGGACTCCCTTCTCATTTCTGTGGCTTTTGAACTTAGAAACCTGACTCTTATCCAGATTTTTCTCTTTTCCCTTGACTTTTCCACTGGCTTTTTTGGCACCAGGTCCAATTGGCATCCTGAGGTGATGAGGAGATAAAAGCAGCAAGGCCAAAAGCCTTGGAAGGGATTTGGGTGATGGTTGTTAAACATTTTAGGGTGTGGGATGTGTTACAGGCTGGGTTTGTAGCTGTGAGCTTGACTCTGTGTCCTGCTGTGGGGACAAGTGCTCCTTCCAGGGTGAACCCCTGGGATTAGGAATGTTAAAAGTCTTTATCCATTAATTGCTTGGGTTTTTGTAAATTTGGCTCATGAAAAGTGCACTGAGAGGGAATGTGGGCACAGAGGGATTGGCCTGGACAGGGTGGACTAAAAGGTGAGGGGGTTGTGATCTTCCCAAAAAATTCTGCATGTGTGGTTGAATTCCTGGGGGCTTTCTGCACGGATGCACATCGGTATCCAGTGAAAGAGATGGCTGGGAATTGTGGACACAAACAGCATGGAGGTCACCTTAGTTGTGGGAATCTTGCTCCAAGTTCTTGATGCTCCTTTCCTGGGCTTTCCTGAAGCTGTGCTCACTTTGCTGAAGACCTGGGGCATTTCTCCTTGCTGGGAGTTTCTTGGAATCGCTGCAGGATCCGGCACGGGAACCCTGAATGCAGGAGAGGAGATTCCACGTGCCCTCAGCACAGCTGGGTTCCTTAAGGGTTGTGGGTCTTCAGACAGGCAACTGCTCCTGGATCCGAGCCTGCTGATTAATTCCTGGCGTGTTTGGGACAGAATTCATCTGGGATTTGGTTGTAAAACTTTCGCCTTATGGAAAAAATTCAGTGTGAGCTGAGAGAGCAGCTGGATCAGAGCCTGTGTTCCTCACTCCCAGATACATCCCTGGGAATCATGGAGGAGCTTTCTCTGGGAATGTGGGCTGGGCACTGCTCTGAACATGTCTGTGCTTATTCCTTGTGCTGCTGGAGGGTTCCCTGGGACAGCTTTGCAGGATGGAGGAGCCTGGAGGTCTCCCTCAGATTCCTGCTCTTCCCAGAGTCCTGGCTTCTGCAGTGTTTCCTTTCCTGAAGAATTTCTGGAGATGGAAAAAGCTCGTAGGGTGGAAATGTTCTTTCTGTGACAGCTCCAGGCAGTTGTCCCAGGAGTGCTCCCAGCTGTTTTGTTTGTGGAATTCCAAGATTTTGTATTCCTGGGCATCTCTTCCATGGTGGAGAAGGGAGAGGGCAGATGGTTCAGCCCTGCTGTGTTAGTAACTGGGGGCTCGCCTGGAATTCACCTCATTCCAAGGCAAGAGGGCTTTCCCAGCTTCCTCATTTCTGCTCCTGCACTTCCAAAGGTTTCCCCTGTGTTGGTGGGAGGGCTTTATTGCTGAAATCTGCTTTGTTTTCAGTCTGTCCTCAATTATGGAGTCATGGAATGTTTTGGTTGGGAAGGGAAGGATCGTCCGGTTCCAGCTCAAACCATGGGCAGGGACACCTCCCACTGTCCCAGGCTGCTCCAAGCCCCATCCAGCCTGGCCTTGGAGCTTCCAGGGATCCAGGTGCAGCCACAGCTTCTCTGGGAATTTGTGCCAGGGTCTCATCACCCTCACAGGGAAGAATTTCTGGTATTGTGCCAATAAACAGTGTGGTTGTTCCCAAACCTTTCATCCCAATATTTCTCCCTTTAATGAGCCCAGTTCACTCACTGATTTTTTGGTAGGAATTTTAGGTCTTTGCCACAACAGGGACAATATTCAGCTGTGGCCCTGTGTGCTTCATTAATGCTTTTTGGATTTGGGAACACCAGGATTGAGTCCGAGTGTGGAAAACTCGGCTTTAATTTCCAGTCAGCATTAACTCACAGAGCACCCAGGCTGGGCCTGCTCAGGATCAGGCTGGGAGAGCTGGTTTTTATTAAGCAGGACTTGATTTAGTCCGAAGTAAAACCATTTGTGTTTAACCTGCTCCGTGAAGCTGCTGCAAGTGTGAAACCCCTCCAAAATTAAACATTTTCTGGGCCATCTTCATACACAGCGGGACCGTGTAAGAGTTTGGGAACCTGGCATAGTGACCCAGGGGTACATTTCCTAAGGAGTTACACTTTAAAACTTCCTGATGTGCTGCTGAGTGACATGAAAGGCTCTGGTAACAAACGTGCCTCAACATCAGCACTGAAAGCAGCCCCGACTCTTCCTGTGGAGGCTCCTCTCCCCAAACCTGCAGCGACGTCGCTTTTCCCAGAGATTCCCGGTGGATTTTAGCAGGGAAGCCACTTGCACTGAGAGCATTTATGTTTCCATCTGCCCTTTGTGAGCTGCTCCTGGGTGACTGCTGGGTGCAGCGAGCTCCATGCCTTGGAATTTTAGGGCAGAGCAGCTCATATTGAACCAGGAAAACTCGGGAGCCAAAACAAGCGGCCGTAAACTTTTCCCTCTCCCCGTGAGAACGAGGGGAAGGAGGTTGTTGTGTCCAAACCCTTTTGGAGCTGACACTGTGGGAAAAGTCTGTCCAATCTGGGAGTCATTGTACTTGAGGAACTGCAATAAATCCTGCCAGACCCCGCAGATGGGACTTGGATCTCCTCATCCAAGGTGCCCGCGTGGAGTTGGCACCTCGGGATGCAGGAGCCTCTCACAGCCCCTTGTGAGGCACCTCCAGCAGATTTCAGAGGTTGTCATTTAACATCAGGGATCTGAGGTGGGAATTCTTTGTTCCTGGTGGGTTGGGAATATTTCAGGGGGTGACCAGATGTCATCGAGGTCTGGGGGGGGTGGGGTGTCTGTG
This sequence comes from Lanius ludovicianus, assembly GCA_013397235.1. Lineage (NCBI taxonomy): Eukaryota > Metazoa > Chordata > Aves > Passeriformes > Laniidae > Lanius > Lanius ludovicianus. Next base: position 209,919 of record VYXG01005823.1, on the reverse strand, counting down.
GAATTCCTGCAATCCTGGGCATGAAAGCAGGAACCCTTTCCCATCCGAGTGAAAAATCAGGGGGGGAAAAAAGGGGAAATCTGCCTTTAGTCCCAGTAGCTGGAACATTCCTGCCCAGCTCCTGCTGTGATGTGAGGGATCTTATTTGAAATATTCCATGTCCCCTTCTCTCAAATGGGAGCAGCCTCGAAGCTGCAGAGCTGAAGTTGGGATGGGAACAAACCTTTGATTTTCTCCTGCTTCCCTTGTAATTCATCTCCAGCCTGTTGATGAAAGGGAATTGCTGTAGGATATTATTCCCAACCCATTAACCCTGATTTACAGCAGAATTCCTTATCAAGCTTCAACGCTGAAACATCCCCACTAATTGTCTTAATCGAGCCTTGCTTGGAATAAAGATTTCCTGCCTTTCCCATTGTATTCCCTTCTTCCCACTTGCCTTTCCCTTTGTATTCCCCTCTTCCCGAAGCGCTTTGATTCTTCCAGTTGTTCTTTTCACGCTGCACTCTCCCCCTTCTGTCTCTTCCAAGACTGGGGGGGTTTTTTTGGGGCTTGCAAGTCAAATTAACATGAGAGTGCCACGATTTGCATGGGAGCTGTGGGAGGTCTGAATGGAATTCATTGGAGCAGGGGCTTTGAGCAGCCTCAGTGCATTTATTTCTTGGAATTCATCAGAGCAGGGGCTCTGAGCAGCCTCAGTGCATTTATTTCATGGAATTCATCAGAGCAGGGGCTCTGAACATCCTCAGTGCATTTATTTCATGGGATTCATTGGAGCAGGGGCTCTGAGCAGCCTCAGTGCATTTATTTCATGGAATTCATCGGAGCAGGGGCTCTGAACATCCTCAGTGCATTTATTTCATGGGATTCATTGGAGCAGGGGCTCTGAGCAGCCTCAGTGCATTTATTTCATGGGATTCATTGGAGCAGGGGCTCTGAACATCCTCAGTGCATTTATTTCATGGGATTCATTGGAGCAGGGGCTCTGAGCAGCCTCAGTGCATTTATTTCATGGGATTCATTGGAGCAGGGGCTCTGAGCAGCCTCAGTGCATTTATTTCATGGGATTCATTGGAGCAGGGGCTCTGAGCAGCCTCAGTGCATTTATTTCATGGGATTCATTGGAGCAGGGGCTCTGAGCAGCCTCAGTGCATTTATTTCATGGGATTCATTGGAGCAGGGGCTCTGAGCAGCCTCAGTGCATTTATTTCATGGGATTCATTGGAGCAGGGGCTCTGAGCAGCCTCAGTGCATTTATTTCATGGGATTCATTGGAGCAGGGGCTCTGAGCAGCCTCAGTGCATTTATTTCATGGGATTCATTGGAGCAGGGGCTCTGAGCAGCCTCAGTGCATTTATTTCATGGGATTCATTGGAGCAGGGGCTCTGAACATCCTCAGTGCATTTATTTCATGGGATTCATTGGAGCAGGGGCTCTGAGCAGCCTCAGTGCATTTATTTCATGGGATTCATTGGAGCAGGGGCTCTGAGCAGCCTCAGTGCATTTATTTCATGGGATTCATTGGAGCAGGGGCTCTGAGCAGCCTCAGTGCATTTATTTCCAACACCTTGGTAGGGACCCAGCCCTCTCCTAAATCCGAGCTCATGCTGTGCAGGAGGGGATGGAAAACTCAGCAGCTCTAAGGATTCATCCCAAGTTTCCTCAGGGCAGGGGAGGGTGGGGAATTGGCTTTAACCTACCTCATTGTGGTGCTGTGGTCACTTAGGTGTGTCAGGAATTGAAATTCCACGTTGGGCTTGGGATATTTTGAATATTTGGGTCAACAGGCTTTGAGTAAATTCCTTGGATCCAAGTAAATGGGTTTTGTTTCCTGGTTTAAATGTTTTTCCTTGACTTGCTGCCTCAGGATTGAGAGCAAACATGAAGTCACAATCTTAGGAGGACTCAACGAATTTGTCGTGAAGTTTTATGGACCACAAGGAAGTAAGTTTGTGACCCAGCCCTTCCAAAAAACAAGCCAGTGGATCATGGTGGGGAACTGGGAAATGCCATTCCTGAGGGGAAAAGATGAGCAAATCTAAGGGGGAGAGAGAGAAACCCAGGGAAGGTGCTTTCTGGAGGGTGGGGAGCACCCAGCTGTGAGCATGGACATGGGTAGGCCCCGTCCCTTGGAGCTGGCAGAGCTGGATGTTCCCTCTGGGAACCTCCAGCCTTCAGCATCCCTGAGCTTTCCTAGCCCTGACTCCCAAGTTTTGCATCAGTCATGGGAATTTCTGGGGAGTCTGTCATTAAAATGGCTTTTCCACCTTAATTTAGCACCATCTGCAGAGGTAAGGAGATTATCCCAAAGTGCCTGTGTTAATCTGGTGTCTCTGTGCTGATTTCTTTTCCAGAATCAGTTCAAATTGTGTCAGGCAGAGCAGGAAAAAGGCTTTTCCTGTGGGAGCTTTGCTCTGAAATCTCACCCCCAGCAGAGCCATGTATTATTCCAGAGATGTTTTCCTTAATGCTCTGGTTCTGTTTATCCTCTCCTCAGCTGGGGAGTGTCTAATTCCTGCTTTTCTTCCCTTGCAGCACCGTATGAAGGTGGAGTATGGAAAGTTAGAGTCGACCTTCCTGACAAATATCCCTTCAAATCCCCATCTATAGGTAAGAAATGCTCATTTTCCATCAAAATCCTGGGATTTGGGCCTCAAGTTTGCAGGTGGAGTTGTAGCAGTGCAATATAAGACCTTTAAGTCTGCAAAATGTTTTTATCAGGTTTCAGATCTCAAGCAGAGAGGAATTTTGGGCTTTGGAAGGAGTAGGAGCAGGGAGTGGGATTTGGCTGTGTATTTGTGTGTTGATGAATTAAATCTCTATTCCATGTGCTTTTTTTTTTTAATAATAACTCCACTGGTGGGTGGTGGAGCAAAAACCACAGTTCATGGTCTTGGGGAGAAGCCAATTTTTGGGGTCTTCTGTCCAAAAGTGGATGGAAGTTCCTCCACTGAAGCCTCCATCCTGTTGGGGCAGGGACTGCAGAAGCAGCAGAACTCAGGAGCAGGGATTTATTCCCCAAAAATAAAAATGCTGGCTTGACTGGTCAGGTTGGTTGGTTTGTTGGTTTCCCCTTGGAAATTTGGTTAGGAAATGGTTTTTAGCTGGGATCCACCCTTGGGGAGCAGGGAGCCACCTCAGGCCCTTGTTCCACTTGTGGAGCCACAGGGAAAAAAAGCAAATTTCCACTGCCTGCTTGGCAAACTGGAGCAGGTGCTGGGAGTGCCAGCATGTCCTTGGGATGTGTCACCTGTGGGGCAGAGTCACCTGTGGGGCTGTGTCACCTGTGGGGCAGTGTCACCTCTAGGGCTGTGTCACCTCTAGGGCTGTGTCACCTGTGGGGCAGTGTCACCCGTGGGGCAGTGTCACCCGTGGGGCAGTGTCANGTGTCACCTGTGGGGCAGTGTCACCCATAGGGCTGTGTCACCCATAGGGCAGTGTCACCTGTGGGGCAGTGTCACCTGTGGGGCAGTGTCACCCATAGGGCTGTGTCACCCATAGGGCAGTGTCACCTGTGGGGCAGTGTCACCTGTGGGGCAGTGTCACCCATAGGGCTGTGTCACCCATAGGGCAGTGTCACCTGTGGGGCAGTGTCACCTGTGGGGCAGTGTCACCCATAGGGCTGTGTCACCCATAGGGCAGTGTCACCTGTGGGGCAGTGTCACCTGTGGGGCAGTGTCACCCATAGGGCTGTGTCACCCATAGGGCAGTGTCACCTGTGGGGCAGTGTCACCTGTGGGGCAGTGTCACCCATAGGGCTGTGTCACCCATAGGGCAGTGTCACCTGTGGGGCAGTGTCACCTGTGGGGCAGTGTCACCCATAGGGCTGTGTCACCCATAGGGCAGTGTCACCTGTGGGGCAGTGTCACCTGTGGGGCAGTGTCACCCATAGGGCTGTGTCACCCATAGGGCAGTGTCACCTGTGGGGCAGTGTCACCTGTGGGGCAGTGTCACCCATAGGGCTGTGTCACCCATAGGGCAGTGTCACCTGTGGGGCAGTGTCACCTGTGGGGCAGTGTCACCTCTAGGGCAGTGTCACCCGTGGGGCAGTGTCACCTCTAGGGCAGTGTCACCCGTGGGGCAGTGTCACCTCTAGGGCAGTGTCACCCCTAGGGCAGTGTCACCATGGGGCAGAGGGACGTGTTTGTGGCTCTGCCACCACAGGACTCCCGGTGTGGGCAGAGCTGCCCAGCGAGGGCTGCTGTGGGAGCTGCCCTGGAGGGGTTGGTTGGGCCCTTTCCAACATCAGCCTCCTCCTTTGGGGCTCCCAGGCATTGGCTGCTGCCTTGAAACAGCCCCTTGGGCTCAGATTTTATTGGAGAGCTCTGTGGGATGAGAAATAATCTGTTCCAAGTGGGATTTGAGCCTTTTAGGGGAGTGTGGTGCTGTTCATCCACTGTCCTTTACCTTTGTTTTTTGTTTGAAGCCTTCTGTGACCCCCAGAAATGTGCAAAGAGCTGAGTAACCACAGAAATCTGCAGCTCTGAGGAGCCTTTTCTTCCTCCTGAGTCTGCTCTGGAGCTGTCCCATTCCAAGTGTGAATTCCCACTATTTGCTGCCAGTCCTTTGTCCCTCCTCACTCCAAAGTGACACAAACTGATGCACATCAGTTTTAAATCAAGGAATGCCTTGGGTTGGAAGGGACCTTAAACCTCCTTCAGTTCCAGCCCTGACACCATCCCAGGGTGGCCCAACCCCAATCCAGCGTGGCCTTGGACACTTCCAGGACCCAGGGGCAGGATGATGTGCAGGGAGCTGTTTGCTGCTCTAACCACTGAGTTGTTTTGGCCCTTCTAATGTTGATTTTGCTGCCTTTTTTTTAGTTTTCCATTCCTCACTTGTTTAAATCAATTGTGTTTCCACTGGTTTATCCAAGACCTCCTGAGGAACTTCCCTCACCCCACGAGTCTCTGTTCAAATGGCTGAAAAAACCCCTGTTTCATTCCCAAAAATCTGCCTCTTGCTGGAAAAATCCCTTTTTCCTTCCCAAAATTCTTCCTCTTGCTAAAAAAAACCCTTTTATCTCCTCAAGCTCTTGCTTAAACCCCTCTTTTTTTCTTCCCAAAAACCTGCCTCTTGCTAGAAACAGGAGCTTGGATGAAATCCTTGCTGGACCTGAGCTGGTGTAGCACAGCAGAGCTCTGGAAAAGCTGGGAAGCTCCAAGGACAGTGCTGGGACCCAGGAAAGCTCCCAGGAAGCTGCAGGGAGGGGTTTGTTTTCCTTTGGTTCCCATTTTTGCTGCCCCAGCCCAGCTTATCTGGGAGAGCCAGGCCTGGGTGAAGCCTCCTGGGCCATCCCTGTTATCTCTGGTTTGGACATTGCTGATAACTCCAGATCTGACCTTTGTCCCAGCTGAACTGGGAGCACTGGAAATGGTCCTGTTCTCTCCCATTCCACTGCGTGTCCTAACCCAGCCTGAGCTTTGGATAACTCAGGAATTCGTAGGGAAGAAATCTGTGGAAATCCCTGATTTTTAGAGGTGGAAGTGAAGGATTTCAGGGGTTATGGAGCCCATGAATGGACAGGAGGTCCTGGACTTGTTTCTGTTCTCAGCAGAGTTCAAATTGTCCCTGTGAGTCCCTCCTTGGAGAAAATATGGAATCCAGCAGCTTTTCCTTTAATAAATTCCACTTTTATGCTAAAGCTTAAAGCAAAAGCAGCATCCTTGCACCTTCCCTCGTTCCTCCAGGACTGGAGGCTGAACTATTCCTTCCATCCTAAGAAATCTTTGATCCTGGCATGGGCTTTTTGCAAAATACTTGGGGTTTTCTGAGCATATTTGGCTTTTTGTTTGGTTGGGTTTGTTGG
>VYXG01005823.1:182437-202638 GCA_013397235.1 Lanius ludovicianus | reverse complement strand
ATATTTATAAATTCTCTCTATTTTTATAAATTCTCTCTATATTTATGAATTCTCTCTATATTTATAAATTCTCTCTGTATTTATGAATTCTCTATTTATAAATTGATATCTATTTATAAATCAATATATATTTATAAAGAAATATTTTTATAAATCTATATCTTTATTTCTATATTATATTAGCTTTATATTATATTCTATTATTATATTTTCTATATCTTCATACCCAGCTCTCATTTTCCTCCATCTCTGTCCCAGTTGTCTGCAGGTGCCTTTTGTTTCTATTTTCCCCCTTTTCCAGGTGTTTTCCCAAACAAGACACCCTCCATGTGCACAGAACATATGGAATATATATATATATTTATATGTACAGAACAAGGCATTGTGGCAGCTGGTACAAGAATGAAGCTGGATTTAACTTAATTTTTTTTTTAAATTTCATTTAATTCCCAGCCAGGATTTAACAGATTTCTCCTGGCCTGTGATTAATTTATTGTTTTGGGAAGCTGCTGGGATTTGAGTGATAAAAACTCCCTGTGTTGGTGAGTGCACCCTGTTCTCAGAGCTCTGAGAGGGCTCCTCACCCCCAAATTCCATCCAAAATCAGTTTGTGCCTTTGCCAAGGAGGGCTCCTTGCCCTGACAGGGAGTGAAGCTCCGAGGTGGGAACAATCCCTGAAAAATGGGAATGGCCACAGGCTAAACCAGTTGTTCCAGACACCAGGGGGGACTGGGACAGAGGGTTTGCTCTGGTGCCTTCTCCCCACCTCCTACCACAGCTCCTCAGTCTTCCCATGGTGGTTCCACTGGAAGGGAGTCCCTGAAATTGGTGTAAAGTGGGTTTAAAAATTAAAAAAAAAAAGAAAAAAAGATTAAAATCCAGTTGCCCTTGCAGGCCTTTGGGTGTTTGGGGAGGCAGAAGTGTCCAAGTGGCCTCAGTCCATCCCTGTGTGGGCAATTTGGGATGGGTAGATGGATACAAACCTGCTCCATCCCTGGACCCAGTGGGAAATCCTCTTGCATTTATGCCCAGCCACTCAGCTGCGACTGGAATTTCATTTTCCATGGGTGTTTATGGTCACTTTGTCCTTTTTTTGGCCAAGATAAGCCCAGGGCAGGTCGGTGTTACCGGGGTCTCCCTGGGCAGGGCCAGGAGGGCAGGATGGGCCTTTGGGAATGTCGCTCTTCCCTCTTCTCTCCCAGCTTTGGAGCTGTGCCTGGATGGTGGAGGAACACCCTGGGATAGTGGGAAATAACCCCCTGCCACGGGGTGGAACTGGGTGAGCTTCATGGTCCCTTCCAACCCAAACCATTGTGTGGGAATCTGCCCCATTCCCCCAGTTATCCAGGTTTTGGGGACCTGCCTTTTGGAGGGGAATTGCTGGCACAGCTCACGACAGGAGCACGTTGGTTCTTGTCAGTCCTCGTGGCCATTTCCTGGGAGTTTCAGACTGGACCTCGCTGTAAGTCTGGGATTCCTCCTGTTTTTCCACTGGGGTTTCACTCACTTGGATCCCACTACAAGGCAGGGCCCTGGATTTTAGGGTTAGATGGGATTTGGGCAGGAATTCCTGGCTGGGAGGGTGGGCAGGGGCTGGGCTGGAATTGCCAGAGCAGCTGTGGCTGCCCCTGGATCCCTGGCAGTGCCCAAGACCAGGCTGGACATTGGGGCTGGGAGCAGCCTGGGGCAGTGGGAGGGGTCCCTGCCATGGCAGGGCTGGCACTGGAGGGGCTTTGAGGTCCTTCCCACCCAAACCATCCTGGAATTCTGTGATCTTCCATCCCATCCACAGCTGGTGCATGAGCATGATGAGAGAACCTCATTCCATGCTGGAATTCCTCCAGCTACTGGAGCACTCCGAGTGTTCCTGTGTTTCCAGCACTGAGGAAGCCTGGCAGCCCCTGAGTGAGCTGGGATTTAAATTTAACAATGCCCTTCTCTCAAGGATTTTTGGCAATCCAAGGAATTCTCCCTCCAGGGCTGGTGGTGAAACCTCTCAGTCTCCAAGGTCAGCATGCACGTGTTGGTTTTCCAGGGTGGGAGCAGCTGCATCCCTTCCTGTTGTGGAATTCCTTAGGGATATCCAGGGCTTCTCTTATCAGCCAAAGGCTTTTTATCCACGTGGATTTTAGGCTTTGCCTCCAAAGGCAATCCTGCACTTCAGTGTCTCCATATGGAGAAAGGGTGGACTGTGCTCCTCATTTTCTTCCCAAACATTGGCTTTTCCAAGAGTTCAGTGGGAATTTTGGTTTCAAATGTTAAATTAAGTGTTTGCAGTCTGTCCAGCACCTGGAATCACAGGCTGTGACCTCAGCTTCACACTCCAGGTCATGGAGAGAGCCCAAAATCCTGATGCTGTCCAATGGAATGCTCACCTGGAATTCTGCTTGCATTAGTTGGGATGTGCTGCCTTCAGGCCTGTGGCAATAAACTTGCTCCAGTGCTGGGGATTTTTTTCCTCCCTCCTGGCTTCTTTTGGAACTTGGAATTTCCTTTTTACCTGGATGTTCGTGGGTGCTGTGTCCTTTTTATCTGTAAAAACAAACGTGGAGCAGGTCGGGTTTGTTGGAACGATGTCGACACAGGAGAATTTACATTCCACATAAAGGAGGAGAGAATTGTGCTTATTCCTGGATCAGGGAAAAGAAGGATTTCTCTGGAGCTTGGACAATTTGTGTCCATGGAATGAGGCTGGGGAAGGAGTCCTTGGAAACGAAAGCAGGGTGAGGATGTTCCTGTTCCTCCCTGGAGAGCAGCTGTTCCATTTGGGAAGCTCGAACCCAAGTGTGAAGGAAGGGATTATTCCCTGTGAAGGAAGGGATTATTCCCTGTGAAGGAAGGGATTATTCCCAGTGTCTTCCCCACCCTCTCCACTCTTCATTTCCCTGTTTGGATTTCCCCTGCAAGGAGGCAGGCAGGATTTGGGATGGGTGCTCACTGCAGCTCAGCTCCAGCAAAATGGATCCGTGACCTGATTTCAACTTGTGGGAGCTGCAGAATGTAAATATTTGATGGAACTACAGCTTCTTTTTTTAAACCTGCTTCAGTTTTTCCAGCTCAATCCTGCCAAGCTATTCCTGAAATCCACTTGTTAGTAGGGAGATGTTTATGGAGTTCTCCCTTCTCCTCTTGGAGATTGTTCTGGCTTTGGGTGTCATCTCAGCCTTGGGTTGTATTTGGGCAAAATCCTGCAGTCCAAGGAAACTTGGAATTCTGTTTGTGTCAGAATCCGTGGGAAGGAGGGGAGTTCAGCCCCTGTGCCAGCCCTGATCCAGATGGGATCCAGGCTGTCACTCATCTGGGATTGCTCCTTGTTTGGGCAGGGGTGATACTGCAGCGCTTGGATGAAGGTGGGGGACGTTGGGAGCTTTTTAAGTGGTAAATGAGGATTTTTTAGGCTTTTTGGGGCTGCTCTGGAAAGAAAATTTCCATGTGTTTTGAGTCCTGGAAGGAGCTTTTTCAATGGATTGAGTTGAATATCCCAGACCTGAATTCCTTCCCTGTTTTTATCCCTGTCAGAAGCAACAGTTGCTGTTGGCTGAATTCCCCCAGAATGCAGGGAGATCCCACCTGGGCCCTGCTTGTTGGGATTTCTGGGCTGTGGGACAGTGGCAGGGGAGGGAAAAGGAGATTTTATTTCAAATTCTCCATAAAAAAAGGTGGCACAGCAGGGAAAAGGGGGATTTATTTCCAACTCTCAATTAAAAAAAAGCAACCCCAAGGTTTGGAAGCAGCTTCTGGTTGGAGCTGCCCCTCTGGGCTGAGCCCAACTGATTTATCCGAGGCAGAAATGTAGGAATTCAATTCCATCCCCATTCCATGTTTGTTTCATGCCCACATCCAGATGTTTGGGTTCCTCCTCTTGAAGAGCTGGGATCCTGGATCCTGCATCCATCTCAGCCATCCCTGGACACATTTTTTGGGGTGGATGTGCTTTGCTGAGAGCACAGACTGAGGATGGTGCATAATCCATTAATATATTAATTTTATCATTATTTGTGGGATAAGAGGAGGGTTTGGAGCTTCCATCTGTTCTGAATTGAGGGTGAAGTTGGCAGCTGGAAAACAAAATTTACCTTTTGGTTAAAGTGTGGGGCTCCTTCTGCTGGGACTTTGGAAGTCTTGAAACCACAGGGGTTTATTTAACAATTTAATTTGCAACTCAGAACAAAAAAAAAATCCCTCTCAAATCCAGAAATCTGAAATGTGGACAAAGCCACATCGAGCTCTCTCTTCCTAAACCTCATCTGAGCTGGTTTTTAGGAGATCAGAGGCAGCAGCAGGAGAATTAATTGCTGTATTGATGGAAAACTGGAATTATTACCTCCCTGGCTCACAAGTGTAGATAAATGTTGTGATGTCAAGCTCATGGAAAATCTCTTTTGGAAAAACTATATTTAAAAAAAGATCAATTGTTGAGTTTAAATTTGTGTTCAGTGTTTATTAAAAATTCTTTAAATTAGAAATGTAATTCAATAAATATAAATATAATTAAAACTATTTAAATTCAGTGTTCAGTGTTTATTTAAAGTCCTTGCCCTTCTTAACCCACTTCATCAGACCTGGGAGCTCCTTTGAGCTCGTGGAAAGGAATTTTCAGGATCCAACAAAAGCTTTGTGGTTGCACTGCAGAGTTTTCCTGAATTTCCTGCATCCAGGTTTCCCTGGATTTTGAGGGAATGGCCGAGGGCCTGGGGCTGGGAATGGTGCCTGCCTATTTTAAAGGTTACACAGCTATTCATAGCTCAGGCTGGGATGGCTCTGAAACCACTCAGATGAGTCCTTGTTCCATAAATCCCAGACTTCTCTTGGGAAAAAAAAAAATTACATTTATTTGGGATTTTTCTGCTAATTTACCTCTGTGTCTCCTTGCAGGATTCATGAATAAAATCTTCCATCCCAACATTGACGAAGCGTAAGTGAATCCCTCTTCCACATCCATGTTAAATCCTCCAAAATTTCAGATGTTTTCCCTTTTTTTTTTTATTTTTTGGTTGTGTGGAGCTGCCTGTGCTTCCATGTCAGTAAAATTCCAATTTATTTTCTCATGGGCACAGTGGGAAGATTGAAGCAGTTGATGGCTGTTGACCATAAATAGGAATAAATCAGGGCTTATCCCAAAACCTGAGGAAGGGGGAGGGGAGGGGTTTGTTCCATCCCCAGGGTGTTTTCCAGTGGTAATTCCATCTTTTCCCTGTGTTCCAGGTCAGGAACTGTATGTCTAGATGTAATCAATCAAACTTGGACAGCTCTCTACGGTGAGTTGGGCATTTTCCTCTCTATTGGGGGACAGATAATTTCAGGCCACTTTTGAGGGTTTTTTTTTCTTTGATTTTGGGGTTTTTACTGGGTTTTGAACTCCTCCCTGAGCCAAGATCTCGTGAAAAATCAGATTTTATTGCAGGTTAGGAGGTGGCATTGCCTCTGCTGCTGCAGAGTGGTTCTCTTGGGCTCACTTCTGGTTATACATCTCCTTTTTAGAGATAACACAGATCAGCTGAAGCTCCTTTAAAATGGAATTCAGGGAAAGCTGGAATTGTTGGGAGGAACACAGCTGAGTTTAGTCGAGGCCACATTTAAAAATGGGAACTTCAGATACTCCAGTTATGCTTTGTGGAGGAAATCCAGGGAAATGTGCACATGAAATCCCTCAGATCCTTCCCTGGAAAACTGATTTTAGCTCCAACTCCTCGCTGGGATGGTGGAATTCCTCAGGTAGTACAGGGGTGAGGGTCACAGCTCTCCACAAAAAGGACAGAAGGATTCCAGTGGTTTGGTGTTCCAGCATTCTGAGTCCTTCCTTGGAGCTGCAGGGAGACCCTGGGATGGCTGAATTCCCTCTGCTTCTTCCCTCTAAAGTCACCAATCCAGATTTCCAACACCCCCCCTTCCCTTCCAAGGCTTTGCCTCCTTCTGTGGCCAAAGAAATGAAAAAAGAGGGAATAACATTGTTGGGTTTTCTGGAACGTTGCCCCTTTAAAGCAGAACATTCCCAAGCTGGCAAAGGATCTGGGTCAGGTAATTCCAGCAGCAACCAAGGTGGGAGAGACTTGGAATATCCATCAATAAATTCCTGAGGACCTCGGGGTTGAATTCCTGCTCCTTCCCTCGGGGAGCATCAGCTCCTCAGGGCTCCTGCTGAGCCAATGCAGATCTGGGGGTTTCAGAGAGGGTTCCTTCAAGGAAAAAGTCATTATCTGGGTGTCCTGGGGCCAGGGGGGCATTCCAGGGCTCTGCTCCTTCCTCCTCAGGAGGTTTTCGTGGTCAGATGGCCACAGAGAGGCTCCTGATCCCAGGGGGGACACCTGGCCCAAGTGTCACAAACCAAAGCCAACTTCTTGCTGCCAGTGCCTGAATCCAGTCCCCAGGAATTCCAGCTACCAAGGGCAAGCCACTGCCATGGCAGGGAATGCTCAGAGCACTCCTGCTGTTTTCTGGGATCTCTTTTTGGGATTGGGATCCTTTTTCCAGGTGCTCTTGTGCCCCATCCCAGGAGCAGCTGCTGGCTCTGGGCTGCTCCATGTGCCAGCCCAGACAAACCCGGGCACCAACATCAGTGCTGGAGCTGGAGCTGGAATTCTGTGGCTGCATCCCAGAGCTGGAGGAGCTCTTTGCACAGGGAGAGCACTGGGATCTCCTTTCCCTTTTTTGGTGAATTTTTGGGGAAGTTGAGGGCTCTGGGATCTGGTTGAGTTTAGCAGCTTGGTGGTGAGTCAGGAATGGGATACACGCTTTTTGCAGGAAAAGGGACAGGTTGAGGTGGCCACACTGCTCCTGTGGTGTGTCCTGGGCAGGGATGGAATTCCCTGACTCTGATCCATGCAGGAGGGGACCAGTGATGCTCATCCACAGGCAGGATTTTCCTGCCACGGGGAAAGAGAGATTGATAAAAGATTTATGGAACATTCCCATGGGAAACCCTCCCCCCAAGGAGCATTCCCAAGGAGGAATGATGACACAGGGCTGGTTCCTGCCCATCCCCACCCCTGGAATGGGGAGTTTGTCCTCTCAGGGATGCAGGAAGAGAGTTTTGTGTAGCCATGGTCACTGACAGGCACCAGGAGGAGGTTTCCTGGTTTGGATTACTTGGTGAAAGATTCCTGGTGGCACCAAGGTTTTAATGGGAGCTCTGCCCATTCCCTGAGTTGTTTGGGGTTGGAGGAGTGGTGGCTTCTGTTAATGAGGTCGTGCAAAGTTGTGGAACACACTTTGTGCCTCCCATGGAATCGTGGAGTGGGTTGGGTTGGAAGAACCTCAGAGATCCTGGAGCTCCAAGCCCACCCATGGGCAGGGAGCACGAGGTGTTTAAACAGATTGGAAGAGGTGAAGGGTTCAGGGAAGGGCAGATCCCAGCACTGTTTGTTTGGGGTTTGTCCTAATTTTTTAAACCAGGATTAAAACCCAGGAAAATTCCATCCCCTTCCTTGCTTCACCCACAGATACCTTCATTTATGTGTTGGGAGGAGAAGTTTGGCAGGAGCTGCAGCAGCTCTTCCATCAACCCTTTTTGTTTATTCTTTTTTTTCACTCCCTTTATTTTACCTTTATCCCAGACTCTCCATGCATTTCCCCCCAGAGTTTGTGCTGCTGTTGCAGGATTTTTGGGATGGCTCTGGCTCTGGACACCAACTCTGTGTTTGCCTTGCAGATCTCACCAATATATTCGAGTCGTTCCTGCCCCAGCTGCTGGCTTATCCCAATCCTATAGATCCTCTAAATGGAGATGCTGCAGCCATGTACCTCCACCGACCAGAAGAGTACAAACAGAAAATTAAAGGTGAGGCCTAATTAACGGAATTATTGGGATTCCATCACAGAAAATTAAAGGTGAGGCCTAATTAACAGAATTATTGGGATCCATCCTGAGGGAACGATGGCTCTGATGCAGCTTTGGGAGTCAGGGCCTGTTTTTGCCCCTTCCAGTGATGGGAAGGAAGGAGGGATGAGGGGCTGCTGTGTTGGAAATCAGCAGCAGAGCCTAAACAGGGAAAGCTGGGAAGGAAGCTGGGTTAGGATTCAGTGTGATTTTGGGAGATGGGAGGGAATGATTGGGAAGGAAAGGTGTGTGACCAAAAAAAGGCAGGAAAAGTGCCAGTCTTAAACAGGAGCATCCAGTGACACAATTCATGGATAAAAAGTGGTTTGTTGGAAAGTTCTGAGAGCAGCAATCAAGGAGTTGGGGATGCTGTTGCAGGAGTTGGTTTTGCTCTGTGCCAGAGCAGGAATTCATGGAAAATGCCAAATAATCCTTCCTTGCTCCTTCCTAATCCAGCCAAGGCTTCCCAGATCTGTTCCTGGTTCAGGGAATGCTGTTAGGAAGCTGCAGAGAAATTAGTAAAGGCTGGAGGATGGGGGAAAGAACTGGAGGAGTTTAAACTAAAGGGCCAAAGGGGGTTGGGAGCTTTGGCAGATCAAAAGTGCCTTCAGAAAAGAAGGGGATGGTTTTTCCTGGGAGCTGGATGTTGGTGTGAGCAGGAGGGGGACTCCCCAGTGACTGAGGAGGGTGAGGGAGCACTGGGAGAGCTGCTGGAGCTGCTCCTGGAAGGCTTGGAAGGACAAAGAGGAGTCAGAAGCTCCTTGGGATCAGGGAAGACTCCCAGTAAGGACCCCCAAAATACTCTGGATAAATAGGAGGACTGTCCAAGCAATCTGGTGAGTGAGACACACAAACTGAGTGTGTGACTTAGTCTTGCAAATCAGAAATGAGATAAAAATTAGGAATTGTGCTTTAGGTTTGCCTTCCCCAAATCAGCAGGGCCCCCTTTCCTGCTGTGCCAAACCTATGGCAAACCCATGGAATTTATTTCCCCTCTGATCCAGGGAACAGAACCAACATTTCATTTCCTGGTGGGAAATTTCCAGCCTTTGGCTCGGATTTGAGCTGAGTTTTTAGGGAGCTGGGGTTTGTTACTGAATAACCAGGGGGCTGTTTGTCCCTGGGAGCCCTGCCAGGGAAAAGTCTGCAGGGATGGGAAGCTCCATGAGCAGCAGGAATTGGGAGAGCTCAGATATCCCAGCAAAACGTGGGCTCAGCTCTGCCACATCACCCAGGAGTGGTTAAACCTGGAGTCTCTTTGTTTTGGTGTGAAATACCCAATTTTTGAGGGTGGAACTCCAAAGGAGCCATGATTGAAATTGTGAATTATTTGGGCTCCCTTGGCTGATTTCTCTGACAGGATTGTGGGAATTTCCCTGCAGATCTGCCCTGCTCAGTGTCCTGAAATCCATTCCCTGCTTTCTCATACGAGGGAGCTTCCAGGCAAAATGGTTTGTCAGATAAAATCTCCAGTGCCAGCACTGAGAGTCCTCTGAAAAGAGCCTAAAACCCAAAAATATCCTCGGAAAAAAGCCAGAAAAACTGATTCCAGCCAAAGGAGGATCTGAGGACATCCCTCAGGATATTGGGAAAGCCTCCTGCCTCATTCCCAGCCAGGTACAGCTGATCTGGAAGGAGCTTTGAGTGCTTGCAGCGTGTTCCATAAACCCCAGAGTCCTGCAGCTCTTCCCAGGCTTGCGTGACAAGTATGGGATGGAGCTGAACTCTGCCATCCCTCACTTCAAAGCAGAGCCTTGGACATGTTCAAATTGCTGCAGAGGATCTTGGCAGCTCCTGTGCTCTGGGAAACTCAGGAGTGCAAATCCATGATTTATTTATTGCTGCTGTTCCTGGTGTTTTTGTCGTTGGGAGCACAGGGGATGTTTGTGTGATGTGGGGGTTTGGGGAGGGGGCCCCAAAATTGATGATTTCTGCTCTGCTTTCTCTGTTGGAGATTTCTTAGGGAACCTTCCTTGGGAGGGTGAGGGACAGCTGCAGGGTATCCAGGCTGGGGTTTGGCTGGGAGCTCAGGACATCTCTGGGAGCAGTTTTCCCACCCTGTGGAACACCAGGGGTGTAACCACAGCTCCTTCCTGGTGCTCCAGGGTTTGTAAAACAATCCAGTGGTGTTTTCCTGGCAGGAATTGGTGTGTGAGGGTTCCCCTTCCCCAGCACTCTTCTCTGGGAGATGCTTTGGCAATATTTAGCTATTTTGGGTTTTTTGTTTTCCTTGATGGACTGAAAATCCCAGTTCAATGCAACATTCAGCATGGAAACTCCCTGGCAATTTGACTTTTCCTGGGTTAAACCTTCCAAAACACCCAGCCCAGGAGCTTTTCTGGATAAAATGTGGCATTTTAAGCTTGAAGTTTTAGCTTAGGCTCAAGGAGGCCTTTTCCACCAGCAGCTTCCATGTGGGAATGTCCTCTGGAAGCAGCCAGTGAGGACGTGCTGGTGGCCTCCCATCCTACCAGTCCCTGCCTGGGGGCTGCTGCCTCTGGAACCTCCCAAGGCAGCTGCAGCCAGTGTTTAGGTGGATTTGGGATAATCCCAGAGGGAATTTCTGAGGGTCCTGCTAAGTGTTTTGACATCTGAAGCCTCGCAGCAACAGCCCTTGGGTTCCCTTTGCTGGAATGTGCAAGGAACAACAACTTCCCTGGGTGAACACCCCTTTTCCAGAGGGAGATAAATTCTTGGAAAGCTCTGGGAAAGGAGCAGCCACCTCAAGGATGTGTCACAGAATCATGGAATGGTTTGGGTTGGAAGGAGCCTTAAAGACCCATCCAATTTTAGCCCCTGCCATGGGCAGGGAATTTCCACAGAGCCCCATTCTTGTCCTGTGAGCATCCCAATTCCATCCATTCCTTACATGTAACAGAGAAAAGAAACTGTGCAGCTGTTCCTGGAGCAGTTTTGTGCTCTGCTGTCTCTGTCCCTCCTTCCTTCCACTTGGCTTAGGCAGGGTTTAGTCTGGGATTTTAGTCTGGCTCTCAGCTGTGCTGCAGTGACAGTTCTGTCCCATCAGTTTCATCTCAGCTCTTCATTTCTTCAGGTCAGGCCCCTTGGTGGCTTTTAGAGCTGTCCTCAAAGCCACCAACTGTGGCAGCAAATCAAATCCTCTTTTATTCCATGAGTTACATCCCGCTGGGAAGCTCTTGGGTTGTTTCCAGCTGCTGACCCTGGGGATCCTCCTCCTTTCCAGGTTGCACATCCTGGACAGGGTGAGAAATGCACAAAGATCACCCAGTTCCAACCCCCTCCCATGGGCAGGGACACCTTCCACTCTCCCAGGGTGCTCCAAACCCCTTCCAGCCTGGCCTGGAACATTCAGGGGCAGCCACAGCTGCTCTGGGCAACAGAATAATCGACCATTTATATAATTTATCTGATTTATCCAATGTGCTGTCACCCAACCTCCTCCAACTGTTGAATATCTGTCCCTAAATGTCCTTTTTTTTTTTTTTTCTCCTCTCCCATCCAGAATACATCCAGAAATATGCAACAGAAGAAGCACTAAAAGAACAGGAAGAAGGCACCGGGGACAGCTCGTCCGAGAGCTCCATGTCCGACTTCTCGGAAGATGAGGCTCAGGATATGGAATTGTAGTAGAGGAGGCCACCTGCTTTTCAGAGAGACTCTAATTTCCTAACCATGAGAAGCAGACTATAATATTCATATTTAAACAAAGCAATTTTTTTTATTACTAAACAAGGTTTTTATGAATTATAGCATTGATATATATATATATATATCACCCTTTAGATCTTGATTTTCTTGGTCATTTCCCAAGTCCCGAGGTGCAAAGCATATTCCCAACATTCCATTTTGGTAGCAATATGCAGCCTGGATGCATGCTTTGAGATTCCATTTGGCCAAGTCAACTTTGGTGTGCTACCAAACTGCTGCCCTGGGAGGGAGGGAATTAGCAAAACAAACAAACAAAAAAACAACAAACAACCAAACAAAAAACCAAACAAACAAATTAAAAAAGAGGGATTTGCTCTTGGATTGAGGTTTCCCCCTGGGATGCTGGCGTGGAGCAGCATTTCCTACGAGCCTAAAACCTTGAGGGTGGTGGAGCTGTGTAGGGATGGAAGGGGCTCCTCCAGGGCGTGTTTTAGGTGGAGTCACATTAAAAAAAAAGCAAAATAAAGAGGGATTTAAGTAAAAAACAAACAAACAAAAAAACAATCCAAAGGCTTGGAGCTTCTCAGAGCATTGAAGCTGGAAAATGACTTGGAATTCCAGTCTGTTCTTTGTGTGGCCTCCTCCCTGCCCTCCCCTGTGGGGACTGACCCCCCTGGCCCTTCCCTCTGGGCACTCTGGAAAGGCTGGATGTTGTTCCCCTGCTTGGTGTGGATTAGGAGCTGTTCCCTTGCTGGGAGGGAAGAACCACCCAGAACCCCACGGATGCTCTTTGGACTCTGCTGGGATGGACCTGGAGCACATGGAAGTGAAACTCTTCCCTTGTCCCAGTTTGGAACCTGCTGCCCTTGAATGGCTTCGAGTTGGCTTTTTTTTTTTAATTTTTTCTTCTTTCCTCCTCCCTCTTTTGCTCGAAATCTGGTTCAAACACCTGCCAAACCCTCACCATGTCCTGGGAGCTCCTCTGACCAGATGGATTGGCCTTGCCAGAGCTTCAGATCCACGGAATTGTCCCGTTGGCCAAAGTCCACGAATCCATCGGCACGCATTTGATTTTCCTTTTTTTTGGTTTTTAAATCTTTCCTCCCCCTTCTGCACCAGCTTGGTTCCCATCTGCTTGTGTGTGTACAACAGGATAAAAATTCCTTAAGAGTTAACAAAGAATATGATCTTAGAAAAAAAAAAACAAAAAAACACCACCACAAAATTTGAGCTGAATAAAAAAAAAGAAGCCTAAAAAGCACCAATTGAGGAAGCAAATGAATTCACTCTTTGGTTTTTCGTTGGTTGGTTGGTTTTGGTTTGTTTTTTTTTTTTTCCAGGATGTTTGGGAAATGGAATGTTGGATTTCTCCTGGTGTCTTGCAGCAAGCTGAGAGATTTTTTTTTGTTGTTGTTCCTAGAAATCTGATAGAGTAAATGTCTCCTTGGGATACTTGAATTGGGATAATTGTGCATCGCAGATTCAAACTAAGATGGATTTTTAAAGCTGAATGTTACCTGCTGTTTTTCTTTTGGGGATTTTTTTTTTGGAGGGGTTTGGACAAGATTTCATTTGTGATGCGACCTGCAGGAAAAATCAACCCACCCTGAGCGACTCTGGAGCAGAGTTTTGAATGTCAGACTGGTACATTTGTCATTTGCCCAGAATTATTGGGGTTCCTTTCCTTTCCTTTCGAGTTGGGCGATTCCAACCCCGTCTCTGATTCATAAAGCACAATCAGTTCATTTTCTTTTCTGTTGCTTTGGGGGAGAAAACAAAAAACCCCATCAAGTCCCACTTTGCTTTGGCATGATTTTCCTTTAATAAAAACCTACCATGAATTTCCTTTCTCTTAATTCCGGGCACGAAGCAAAGGTTTTCCCTCTCCTTTCCCCCTCTTTTCCAGCAGTGATGTAGGGCTGTGGCTAGTACTGTGCTGAGGTTCTCTATCTAGCATTTGTGGCTTGTTGGAGGGTAATATTAATTATTTAACATGTAATGATGTAATTAACTCTTATCTAGCACGTTGTTTGCTCATTAATTTGGGGAGGGAGGGGCCACGTTTAACTCGCTTTCCTGCTGCCCTGGCAGTTTTGCTTGTGCTATAAACCTTTACTTGTAGGTGCTACTTAGGAGTAGAGTCAAGTGCTGGGTGGTGATTTCAGTTTTAAAAGCTTAAAAAAAAAAAACCAAAAAAAACCCAAACAAAAAAACCCAAAAACAAAACAAGCAAACAAACAAAAAAAAGGCAACCAAAAAAAAATCACAATAAAAATTTGTATTTTTTCAATATTGTATAAAAATAGTGTTCTAATTCCCTCCCCCCCTTCCCTTGCAGAGTTTTCTTCTCCATCGTTCCCTCACGTGGATTTAGGGCATCCAGCTGCTGGAGTGCCCTCCTTTTTCCTTTTGGGAAACACTAAAACAAAGAAGTACGTAGGGAAGGCACAGCTGGCTGTGTGAGGACACACCGGGGTGGACTCACCGAGCTGCTGCCTCCCGGTGTCCAGAGCCACAGAAATGCCCCTTCCCAGCACTTCCCAAGCCGTGACAAATCCCAGGGCTGTCCCGGGAGGAAAAACCAGCTGCCAAAACGCTGCTTGGAGAGGTGTCCTGGGTGAGGTGCTCCAGGGCTGCGGTGGGTCGGGGTCTGCTCCTGTCCCACCCCCTCAGACCCCGCTGCTTCTTCCCCTCCTGCATTTTCCACCTCCTTCCCCTCCCCCCTCCCTCCAAAAAAAAAAAATCTGCCTTTTTCTCCCAAAAGAACCTTCCTGCTCACAGGAGCTGTGTGTGCAGAACTTCACCAAGCTAATCTGGATGAGAAGGTGGAGCCGTGCAAGGGGGCGTTGTTTGGGCACCCTGCGGGTGTTTGTGACACAGCAGTGGTGGTGTCACCCCGGGGGCTCCCGTGCCGAGCCCGGGATGAGCTTCCCACTGCCAAACTTTGCCACAGCCCTTGGAGCTGCTTTGGGAACAACCTTTGCCTTCTACCCCTGCCGTTTCTCCTTTTGCCCTCGCGGTTTCCCATGGCCCGCGGAGCGGACGCCGCCCCGTGTCCCTCTGCCTCGGCTGGCCCGACCCAGGGGTCGTTTTGGCGGATGCCAAAGGACGCTGGCACAGGGAGCAGAGCTTTGCCACCAGCCTGAACTCCACCCCATCCCTCAAACGTGCCACAGGGACGGGGCTCCCCTTCCCCCCCCCTCCTCGGAAAGGCTGGGATGTGTTTAACAATTTTATCTCTTTTTTTTTTTCTTATTTTTAGCTTTTTTTCCCGGCTTTCCCCCCCTATTCCACATCCTGCTGCCCCTTTGCAACAGCCACGATTCTCCCACCTGTGCTGGGGTCCTGTCGGGTGACACCTGAGGAGATCTCGGCGTGGTTTTGCCCTTCAGTTGAGTCAGCTCTTGGTTATTTTCCCCTTTCCTCCTCTGTTTTTTTCTGGCGTTGTCGGTAGCGTGGCGCAGCTGCCTCTCCTCTGGGTATAACCTCTCCAATAGTTGTGTATAATTAAAGAACTGTAAACTTCTTCTCTTTTTTTTAAATAAAATCTGTATATACCTTGAAATCTGGCTGGTGTTTGGGCTCGCAGGGAGGCCCCTGGACCGTGCGGCACCCATCGGCTCCTCATCCCTCCGGGACCATCTCCCAAAGCCACCTGGGCTTTTTTCCACCTGGGGATGACCAGCTGGAGGTGGTTGGGCACCCACCGAGCCGATGATGGGAAGGTTGAGCATCTTGGAGGTCTTTTCCAACCTCAGCCATTCCTTTTCCCACTCTGTGGGGGATGTCCTTCCATGCCCCGGGACCGCACCACGGCACCGAAGCTGATTTTTAGGATTTTGGGGCTGGCAGTGAGGGACGACAAGGCATCCATCCCTCCCTTTCCTTCACCTGTGGATCCCAAGGTCTCCTTGCAGCTGGAAAAGTTGTCCCAGGTGAGGCTGCCCGGGACTCCACGGGAGCCGTGTGATTAATGATGGTAATTAGGCAGAGCGGCTGTTTTCTGGATAATCACTGCAGATTTTGGCTCGATGTTGGAGAAGGATTGGGATAACACGTGCAGGGAACGTGACCGGGAGTGGGAGCAGTTCAGGGGCTCTTTGGGGCTGTGGATGGGCCAGGGAAGGTGACAACGGCTGGCACGTCGCTTGTCCCCTCTCCTCCTGCTTTAACTTCCCGCAGCTGCCGCCCCAAATTTGCTGGAGCTGAGCCAGACCTTCCTCTCCATCTTCCTCCTCCTCCCCGACTTCTCCCTTGCTCCAGCTCGGGGCTGTTTGTCCCCAGCTTGGGGACACGGTGGCAGGTCTGTGTCATGCCAGTGCCACCTGCTGCCAGCGCCCAACCCGGCACCCTGAGCACCCTCGGGTGCCGCGGGGTGCGGGGGGTGGGACGCTGTCCCGGGCCACCTCCTGGGGCCACCAGCTCTCCGGGCTCTGCCCCTTTCCCTGCGGAGAGAGCCAGGAATGGGGGGACAGTCCCACCCCCCCCCCCGCTGTGTCCGCCCCTTTCCGGGGGCTCTTAGGGCCAGCGGGGGACGGCACCGTCCCCTCTGCCCAGCAGGTGGCCCCCGTGCCACACCAGTGGCCTCCCAGTCTGCCCAGTACAGGGCAGAGCCGGGCCGGGCGCTGGGTGCCCTCCCTGTCCCCCGGCAGTGCCCCCATGGCTGCTCTGTCCCCACTGTCCCCTGGGTGCCAAGTGCCACCCGCTGTCCTCCCTCGGGGCGCCGGGAGGTGGCTGTGGTGACATGGGGGGACAGGGACACAGAGCCGGTGGCAGGGGCTGCTCCTGCTCCCGGGAGGTGTCACCCTGCCCTGGGGGCACCCGGCGGTGTCACCCTGCCCGGTCTGAGCCTGAGGCTCCCGGGGACGTGGGTGACACCTCACGGGGCTCTGGGAGCCGTCACCGTGAGGCTCTGGGTGACATTCCCATGGGACCCCGGCTTTTACCACCGTAAGGCTTTGGGTGCTGTCCCCAAGGAGCTTTGGGTGCCACTCCCACAGGACTTCTGGTGTCATCCCCTTCGGGCTCTGGCTGCCCTCCCGGTGGTGGTTTGGGTGCCATTTCCATCGGACTCTGGCTGCTGGTCCCATCTGGCTCTGGTCAGTGCCATCCCTATGGGGGACCTGGGTGCCATCCCCAAGGGTCATTGGGTGCCACCCCATGAAGATCTGGGTGTCATCACGGTCAGGCTCTGGTTGGTGCCACCCCCAAGGGTCTCTGGGTGCCACCCCCGTCAGGCTCTGGTTGGTGCCACCCCCAAGGGTCTCTGGGTGCCACCCCCGTCAGGCTCTGGTTGGTGCCACCCCCAAGGGTCTCTGGGTGCCACCCCCGTCAGGCTCTGGTTGGTGCCACCCCACAGCCCCTATGACAGACGGGGACAAGCCAGCGCTGGCAGTTGCTCAGGGCTCTGGTCCTGGGGCTGCTCCTGGTGGGAGCAGGGCATTCCCAACCCTCCGGGATTTGTTCCTGTGCCAGATGCCAGGGCCTTCCACCTTGGGTACCACCCCCCCGTCCCTGCTGGACATCAGAGCACCTCGGATCCCGCCCCGGCTGACGGGTGCCGCGCATCCATCCGGATGCACCCCGAGCCCAAGTGGGCACCGAGACGAGACGGGCCACTTGTGGTGACCCCAGTGCCCCTGGGGGACACCTGAGCCTCTCTGCCTGCCCCGTGCCGGCTCCAGTTACGGCGCGAATTGTTCCTCCCGGCTGGAAGAAATGCCGTCAGCGCCCGCGGATCGGTGGCCATTACTAATGCATGACATTCCCGCGGGACGCGGCCGTGGCCGACCCCCCTCAGCGGGACCGGGACCCCCCCGAGCCGTCTGCACCCCTTGGGAAGGGCAGGAGGGGCAGGGAGGGGTGTGGGGAAGGGTTTGGCTCCCTCTTCCTTCCTCCTGAGCCCGAATGCCGGCTCAGGATGGCTCAGGATGTGCCTGTCCAACGGAGCAAGCCAAGGCCTGTGGGACACGGGTGTTCCCGACTGGAGGGCGAGCACGGTGGGGCTGGAGCCGGGATGGACCTTCCCAGATGGATCCCAGTGTCCCTGTCACATCCCGAGCCGGGATGGACCTTCCCAGATGGATCCCAGTGTCCCTGTCACATCCCGAGCCGGGATGGACCTTCCCAGATGGATCCCAGTGTCCCTGTCACATCCCGAGCCGGGATGGACCTTCCCAGATGGATCCCAGTGTCCCTGTCACATCCCAGGACACCCGGAGTGCTCCCGCAGAGAACATTCCCAGCTCAGGGCACGTTTGGTGACAAATATCTCTTGTTTCCCCATAACCGGTGATTCCAAGCCTTTTGCAGCCGGGCGTTCTCCCTCCCTGCTTTGTTCCTTCCCAATTTTTTGCTCTTTTTCCCCAATTCCTCCCTTCATCCCCAATTTTTCCCTCCCCACTTGAGCGCAGTGATGCCAAATCCAACAGCTTCACCCCACACCCAGCCCAGTCCAACCCCCCCCACCCTACTGGAACTGAATGGGATGGAATGGGATGGAATGGGGTGCTCGTCCCTGCACATCCCAGCTCGGGGTGACACCCAGCAGGATGAACAAGGTGACCACCTCCCTGCCCCTGCTTCCACGCCAGTTTTAAGCCAGGATCTCATGGAACGGGGAGGATTTTGCCACAGAATGTGCCGGGGAAGGTTCCCTGGCTAATGCACCTCGGCTGCGCTCCCTCATCCCTGCCCATCAATATTGCATTATCCTTCCATCCCCCCCTGAGCCCGGCCAGGAGCTGCAGAGAGAAACCCGGCCCCGGCAGAGCCCCCACCCGAGCGCCACCGGGGCGGCCGTGCCCGACCCCCTCCACCTTTCCAGAGGCTCTTCCAGGTCCATCCACATTAAATATTCGGCGGAGGAACAAAAGAAGACGATGTAAATTTTTAAACAGGGCCATTTGCTCCGCTCGGTTTACGCGGGATGAGGCCTCCGCGAAATTTTGTCTGCACCTTGGCGGAGCCGGAATATTGATGCTGCCAGGGGGAGGGATGAGCCTGGTGCTGAGGGACCCATTCTGTGCTTGGGGTGGCACCAGGCAGGCCATCAAGATGTCCCAGCTTTGGGATCATCCCTTGGCATGGGAACCATTCCAGGTGCCTCCTTGCTTGGGGCCATCCTGGGAGCTCAGGGACCACCCCAGGCTCTTGGAAATGGTTCCAGGTTTTTTCTTGCTTGGAGACCATCCAAGGATCTTGGAGAGGGATCATCCTGGTTTGTGGGGATCATCTGGGATGCTTTCCATCTTGGGGACAGTTTTGGAGTCTCGGGAACCATCCTGGGTTGGTCTCAGGGACCATCCCAGGCTCTTGGACACCATCCTGGGGTCTTGAGGATCATCCTGACTTCTGGGGACCATCTGGGGTGCTTCTCTTCTTGAGGATGCTCTTGGAGTCTCTGGAAGTGTCTTGGGATCTCCAGGACACTCTTGGGGACCATCCTTGCACCTGGGGTCCACCCAAGGTGCTTCACTGCTTGGGAACAGTCCTGGAGTCTGGGCACGGGAACCATCCAAGATTCCTCCCCGCCTTGGTACCAGCCCAGGATCTCAGGGACTCTGAGATCTCTGGGAATATGGACCATCCAAGGTGCCTCCCTGCTTAGGGGCTATCCCAGGATCCCAGGGACTATCCTGGGCTCTTGGGGACAATCACTGCACCCGTGGGAACATCCAAAGTGTCTCCCTGTTTGAGGACCATCCCTAAATCTCAGGGCCCATCCCAAGGCTCTTGGGAGCCATCTGGATTGCCTCCATGCTTGGGGACCATCCCAGGGTCTTGGGGACCACCCCAGACCATGGGAACCCTCCCAGGCTATGGGGACCATCCTGGGTGCTTCCCTATTTGAAGACCATCCTGGAATCCTGGGAAGCATCCAATGGGATGTAGGGACCATGCCAGGTGCTTCCCTGCTTGGCAACCATCCTGGGCTTGTGGGGACCATCCTGGGCTTGTGGGGACTGTCCTGGGCTTGTGGGGACCATGCCAGGTCTTGGGGACCATCAGAGGTGCCCCCACGCTTCGGGACCACCCTGGGCTCCCTGGGTTTGGGAACCATCCTGGTGGGACCACCCAGGACCCTCCTTTCTCCAGCCCCACCCCAGGGTCCCACAGAGCAGCATCCCAAGCGCATCCCAATCCCCAGGATCCGTCACCCTCACCCCCATCCCAGCCACTCCTCCTCCCCTTGTCCCTCCCTCCCCTCTCCCCCACCTCTCTTGGGGGGCTGCCCCTCCCCGAATCCCCTCTGCTCCACGGCCCGGGGGGGTTTAACCCCCACCAAAAAAAATCCCGGGAAGCACCGACCGGCTTCTCCCACCCTCCATCCCGGCGGCCTGCGGCAACCCGATCCCGGTCCCAGCGGGCAGCCTGGCCCCAAACTGGTCGGGCTGGTTTGCGGCGCTGGAGCCCAGCGCTGCACACGCACCTTGGGGGCGGGGGGGAGGACGCTGACCCCCCATCGAGGTTTATGTTTTTATAGATTTATGTTTTTATAGATTTATGTTTTTATAGATCTATGTTTTTATATCTGGTTTGCACCTGTGTGGTTGCGTTCGGGGAGTTCGTGTGCGATTTGGGGCCGGGGGGGTGTGCTAATCTGGGGACAAGAAAGGGAATTTTGGGGAGGTGGGATATAATTTTAGCAGGATGGGGGCGGGGGGCGTGCAGCGGTGCGAACCATCCCCGTGGCTGCAGGGCTGGGACAAGGAGAGGATCCCTCCAGAACCCCGGGACAACCGGGAAGCGATTCCCG
>VYXG01005823.1:117463-173490 GCA_013397235.1 Lanius ludovicianus | reverse complement strand
TTTTTTTTTTTTTTTTGTTTCCAGGGTGGGTTTTTGGAATATAAAAGTCCATAACAAAATCTTTGATACCTAATTCGCTGCGAGGGCGGGCCGTGCCCGGAAGGTGCCAGCAGGGCTGGCCGAGGGTGTCCGTGCTGCCCCCGGCCTCCTCCTGCTCCATCCCACGGGGGGCAAAAAGGGGCAGAAAGGGTCGCTTTACTTTTATTTTCTTTTCAACCTCCTCGGAATCAAAGTCCCGTCACAATTTGGCTTCTCACTCCTCCGAGAGCAGAGTGGCGCTAGAAAAATGCACTTTACACAACATCCTCTGCCAGGATTTTTGTTTGTTTTTCTACTTTTCTCGTTTTTAAAAAAAGAAAAAAGAAGACAAAAAAATAAAAGGAAAAAAAGGTCAACAAAACCTTTTCGTTTCCGAAGCTGGGAGACTCAATGCCACCTGATTGCATCTCTGGAGAGGCGTAAAAAACAAAAATAAACCAATTGAGAGACGAGGAGAAACGGCCGCGATGCCGCTGGCGCCGTCACTGATCCAAGGTCACCACCTCCACCGCCTGCCCGTCCACGGTGACGGCAGTGTCCGCTATCCGCGTGGTCACCGGCGCCATCGCCACCTGCACCGGGCCGTTGCCCTGGGCCAGGCTGGTCACCACGGTCTGGTACATGCTCACGGGGATCTGCACGAGGCCTGCGGAGACAGAGGGAACACGCTGGCTTTGGGAAGGACTGGGAATGGGGTCGGGGTGGGGGCTGCTCCCAGTTCCCCCCCACAAGGGCTTGGGGGGTGCGTTTGTGCTGCTCTGGGGGTGGTTTGTGGAGGGTTGGAGCGCTCCTGACTGGAGGAGGGGCCTCAGCTCTAGAGAGATGTGGAGCTGCTGGAGCAAATGGAGAGGAAGCCATGGAGAGGCTCTGAGGGATGGAGCTGCTCTGGGGCCAGGCTGGGAATGAGCTGGGAATGTTCCTCTGGAGAAGGGAAGGATCCAGGCAGAGCTTCCAGCACATTCCAGCGCCTGAAGGGGCTCCAGGAGGGCTGCAGAGGGACTGGCGACAAGGGCTGGAGGGCCAGGAGCCAGGGAATGGCTTCCCAGTGCCAGAGGGCAGGGCTGGGTGGGATACTGGGAATTGGGAACTCCTGGCTGGGGATCCCAGAATGAAATTCCCAGAGCAGCTGTGGCTGCCCCTGGATCCCTGGCAGTGCCCAAGGCCAGGCTGGACATTGGGGCTGGGAGCAGCCTGGGGCAGTGGGAGGGGTCCCTGCCATGGCAAGGCTGGCACTGGATGGGCTTTGAGGTCCTTCCCACCCAAACCATTCCAAGATTCTGTCTGACCCTGGCCCCTGCCCAGCTGTGTCCGTGCTGGGTGAATGATTTGTGCCTTGGAGGCCTCGCTTGGATTTGCCCTCCATGAAGCCACTGGGATGGCAGCAGGGATGGGGTTGGGATGGGTGGCAGCACCTTGGGGCCCACACCCCGGGGCCATCGGGCTGCAGGGAGAGAGAATGAGGACGGGGAGGAAAGAAATAACATTGTTTTTGGAGGAGGAAGCCAAACCAGCCATGTTTTGGGATGGAACAGCAGGGAGCTGCTCAGCCAAACCCATCAGGCTGAGTTTTCCTGGAGGCAGGGATTGCTCCCACCCCAGAGCCCATCAGGGATCACCCACAGACACAGAACACACTTCCTACACCGGATATGCCCAGAATTGGGAACTGCAGGGCTGAGGAAGGGAAAAATTTGGCTTCTCCCATCCCCTGTCCCTCTGCAGGTCATGCAAACACCTCCCCACCGGTGGCACATGGGAGGATCCCGTGGCTGTGCATCCATGAGCCCCACTACAACCACTCCCCAACACAATTCCCTTCTTCCTGCTCCCTCTCCATCCCAGCTGGGTCCTTCTCCCCTCACAGGGAAGGAGCAGCGTGGGACCAACAAACCCTGGCCAAGCCAGACTCGCTCCTGGCACTGGTTCCAGGTTCTCACACGTGTGTGGGACACAGAAAACAGTGAGAGGAAAGCAAAGCCCCTTCCTCAGCCCTTCCCCAGTCACGGATCCCAGTCCAGCAAAGTAGAAACAGCTTTTCCCAAGGCTGGCTCAGCTGCAGGAGGGGATCAGAGGCCTCCAGGCTGAGGATGGAGCTGGCAAAGCTTCGGTGCTGCAATGCCAAAGGCGAGTCCTGGTGAGCTGGGAAACACCAAAGTGACACTAAAACGAGGCCCCTGAGGGTTATTGTGATGTGAACGGTGGAAAGAGGTGGAGAAAACAGTGAGGAGCACTCGCCAGAGCTGGGCAGGGGAGGGGAATGGCAAATCCTGCAGGTTGGGAGGAGAAATTCATCGCTCTTCTCTGCTGCTGTCCCTGCACCCACCTCCACCTGTGGCTTGGCCAAGGGAGATTGGGACAAGCGAGATGATTTAGACATTTCAGAAACTGCCCACACCTCTACTGGGGATAAAAACAGCTTTTGGAGGTCAACAAACCCTTCCAGCAGCAGCACGGGGCGGGTGGCCAGCCCCTGCCACGACATCAGGCTCCTGAGCGAGGCTTTCCCGAAAAAGCAGCGCAATCCCCGCGGGTTGAGGCGCAGGGAGCAGAGCTCTGCCCCACCAAGGGCACTCGTTTGATAATGTGAGGCAGCTCCGTGTCCTCGGATAACTCTCTGTGCAGACAGGAAAGCTTAGGAGTTAATCGTGCTGACCAGGTGGGTGACCCCGGCGCAGCCCGGAGCTCCTCCAGCTTCCCCCCCCTCGGGGTTCCGAAGCGCTCCGTGGGCTGGGAAGTCTCCTGATCCCCCAGCCAGAGGGGCTGTGGCCACATTCACCAAGCCCAAGCAAGGAACGGGTTCCCAGGTTGGGTGTTGAGCACTGGCTGCCACAAACGGAGGAGGTTCCCAGCTCCCAGGGGGAATTTCAGGCAACAAAACAAATGAGAAAACAGAGCTCAGGCTCAGCCCTCCTGAAGGAAATCTCCTAGCAGACCCCTCAGAAGAACAGAGCACATCCCAGTTTAAGCAGGACCTGGAGATCTGGCCTGGGATGCACCTCAAATCCCCGCTCCAGACCAACAAGCCAACTAAGCCCTTTGGGTTACTGGGGTGGCTAACCCAGAGCAGATCAAATGCCACATGGACAGCCCAGGCAGCAGAGCCACCACCGCCCCCGTGGGCCACAGACCACACGCTGTGGAAGCCATGACCCCTCCACGCTGCCCAAAGGTGCCAAACCCGGGTGCTGGGGAGCCCTGAACACCCACTGGGCATTTGGGAAGGATGAGTGAGTTCAGAGAAGGCTTGGCCAGGCCCGGCCGCCTCTGGGAGCGCGGCAGAGCGGGGAAGTCTCAGTGAGATCCCTTTCTGCATGGGATTAAGGCAAATCGCCTCAGCAGATGACGTGGCAGCCCTTCCTGCCAGGGGTGGTAACAAACCAAAGGAGGAGAGGGCTGGGGAGTCTGCTCTGCATTAGAGCCGAGCTGATCGCCCTTGGGAGGGAGACGATTAAAGCGCTGAGATGCTGTAATCAGGTCTGGGATTGGCCCCGCGCTGCATCTGCTCAGACCTGCTCCCTGATTAGCCCTAATCTAGCTGGCATATGTTAATCTAAAGCATGGATTTCAGACCCTTTCAATTGTATTAAAAACAGGAAATCCATTAGACAAAAAAAAAAAACCCCAAACCTGAAATCAATTTCTCGAGTATTTGAAAAATACATTTCTGCAAAGAAAGTGGAGCTGGGCTGGGAAGGGCAGTGAGGAACGGGGCAGGCAGGGAAATGGGGTCCCACTGGATCCCATGGCTGCTCAGAGCAGCTCCTGTCTGTCACAGAGAGCTGATGGATCACACACAGAGCAGCACAAACCAGGGCCACGGGCTCCCAGGAAGATGCAGCCAGGCTGTGACTTTGCTACCCCTCCCTGAATCCACCCAAAAAGCCCCTCCTGTCCTCGGTAGGGGTGAGGAGCCAGCTCTGGCCAGCTGGGCACAAGGACAGCATCTGAGAGGCAGCTGGGACAGCACCAGCTCCTGCCACATCCCAGAGAAAAGAAGGTTTTTGGTGGAGGATCAGCTTTGGCAGGAAGGAGGCTCCAGCACGGTTCAGGTGAGAGCCGTGGGGGGAACGGGGAGGGTGGCCAAGGGAGGAGAAGAACCATGGAAGGCCTCAGGGGTTGGAATGGCCACCATGAATCAAAGCACTGGAGCTGACTGACCCGGAGGTGGCTGAGGTTGCACTCGGATGCCAGGTCAGACAATGTTTGCAGCTGCATTTCAGCTGGGACTGTGATGGGCCAGAGGAGGGAATGAAACTCCTGCTGCTTTGGCAGAGAGGTCTCAGCTTAGGGAAGGAAGGACAAAGGTAAAGGTCAGGCTCTGCCCGAGAGCAGAGAGACCCAGGATTCAGAGGTGAAAAGTTACCCCATGTCTGATAAGGAAATCTCACCTGTTTTGATCCTAAATTGCAGGTGACTCCATTAAACCACCCCAAAGGGCTTGAGGGGAGAAGGCTGGGTGGGTGGGATGACCCCCAGGGAATTAGGATCGAGGATCAGAAATGCCCTGGACATCTTGGGACCGTTGGAGGCTCGGGAACCGAGCTCATCAGGGCCAGTTCCTGCCTTGCTTTAACACCCCCTCAGCCTTGCCAGCAAAGAGAGCACAGCATGGACAAGGCTTTGGCTTCAGCTTCATTCCCAGTGCTTCAGGCCATGGAATATTGTCCTGCTCAGGGACACAGGACGTCCTGTCTTCTTCCTGGTATCTCAGGCTGAGTCCATCCTTATCTCCCAGTCAGTGTAAAGAGGTTCAGGCCATGGAATCATGGAATGGTTTGGGTGGGAAGGGGCCTTAAACATCACCCAGTGCCACCTCCTGCCATGGGCACCTCCCACTGTGCCAGGCTGCTCCCAGCCCCAATGTCCAGCCTGGCCTTGGGCACTGCCAGGGATCCAGGGGCAGCCACAGCTGCTCTGGCAATTCCAGCCCAGCCCCTGCCCACCCTCCCAGCCAGCAATTCCCAATTCCCAGGATCCCATCCAGCCCTGCCCTCTGGCACTGGGAAGCCATTCCCTGGCTCCTGGCCCTCCAGCCCTTGTCCCCAGTCCCTCTGCAGCTCTCCTGGAGCCCCTTCAGGCCCTGCAAGGGGCTCTGAGCTCTGCCTGGAGCTTCTCCTCTTCTGCCTGGACACCCGCAGCAGCTCCCCATCCTTCTGCTGTTGGGGTCCCCAAAGCTGGACTCAGCTCTGCAGGTGGGGGTCTCTTGACAGAGGGGGACAATCCCCTCCCCTGACCTGCTGCCCACGCTCTGGGATGAGCCATGGACCGAGCTGGCCTTCTGGACATCTGCCCACGTGGCTCCACATCCAAATGGGACCGAATAAACCTGGATATCCCATCCCAGGTGTGAGGCAGTCATAGCAGGCCTGGGTGGAGGACAGGCTGGAATGGCAGCACAGGTCCTACCACCACAAAGTGCCATCAGGGAGGAAACCAACCCAAGGTAACCTGGCACAAAGCTCTGTCTGCACTGGGAGCATCGAGCTGGGATCTGGCAGCAGATGGAATGAAGAGCCTTCTGCCACGAGCCCTGAGAATGTCCAGCATGTTCTCCTTGTGGCAGCAGTGGGAATTCACAGCTGGACAGGCGGGTTCTGCGAGCCTTGGAATGCACCCAGGAGTTGGACAACAAGGGCATCCAACACAGCATCCTGAAAGCTTCTTGTGGACTCTCCAAAGGCGTGTGGAATGGCTGGGAGGAAGGGAATAGTGTGTAATTCCACACTGCCAGTCACCCATGGAGTGAGGGATGTCCTCTTGGCTTGACCCTCTACATCATGGGAAGGTTGAAGGGCAGGACCTGGCATGAAACCTTTTCCATGTGGAGCTCAAATGGGAACTCAAGACAAAGTCCTGCAGGGTGAGGAGGCAGGGACCAGCCCAACTCCTGACGAGATAACAGCAACCACTGTCACCACACTGAACGTCACCCCAAGAACAGAAAAAGCTTTTTCCTTCAAAAAGTACAAAATCCTCTTCTTTGGTAGCATCGATGACAACTTCTAGGAATGACCTGAGAGCTGATCTCCTGCCAAGGAAAGCTCCCATGGGAACAGCCCCTGGAAGGAGAGGGAAAGGCATCAGGGAGCCAGGAGACCTGGGCAAGGCCCAGAACCGAGCCAGGGTGGCCCAACAAGAAGGGAGAGACAGTGTGAGCATCTCAACAGCCTCGTGCTCCAGGGAAGAATCCGAGAGTGGAGCCATTACCTGAGGGGAGTTCATGGCTCTGCAGGCTGTGACATCACGAGAAACACTGCTGGTCACGGAGGGACACGGAGTCGTGAAGAGGCACCGAATCCCTGCTCTTGGGAGTTCTTTTGTGGGACAAAAAGGGAAATGCACAAAGACTTGAGCGATCCCCTTGGAGCTCCTCAGAGAGCACAGGACATGACCTGGTCTTTGCAAGGCAACCTCATGAGAACCCAGCACCTCCACTGAGAGCTGCAGGTGCCCCTCCAAAAGCTGGTGTGGCTGTTGGGGACCCAGTGGCTCCAGAGGCCAAGGCTGACACTTCTTGCTCTGTTCTGCTGGACACCAAAGCAGGAAGTGCTGCAAGCCGTGAGCGCTGCAGAGCCAGCAGTGAGCGGCCTCACAGGCCCCTCAGCCCCCTGTGTCAGCCCCCAGCGGAAAAGGCTGAAGAGAGGGGAATTTTCCACTGCACTCTCTCAGCCCTTCATGTCCAACTGGTTCAGAGGACTTTGTTTCCATCAACACTGAGGGGAAACCAGAGCAAAGCGTGCTGAGCACCATCCTGCCGAAGCCTTTCACAGGACATACTCCTGCAACTTCTCCTCCTCTGCAGGCAGGGGCTGAGGAATCCAGCTGGAATTCCTGTGCTCAGGAATGCACCACGGGGCCCTCACACCCAGGGCAGCAGGTGCCATCTCATCACCACGATCCTTTCGGAGCCAAGGGCGACTTTTGAAGATGCGATGGAGGAATTCTCATCAATAATTCCGGAGGAGTGGATTTGAATACACACACACAAATCAAACCAGAGAAGCTCCAAAGAATGAAATGTTGGCCCTCGGTGGGCAGCACAATGAAAGGGCACTGGGCATGCCTTGGTTTGCACTCCTAGGTGTAAATGCATCGAGGCTGTGCAGGTAAGCAGGGAATAATCATCTTTTCTGATTGTCTTTTCCACAGACACGAGCTTGAAGGGCAGCACGGAAACCTGCACTTAGAAGGTGGGAAAAATCCCAGACAACAGCTAAACACAATGATGGTGAAGCTGTGGAGCAAAGCCTTCCTCACTGGAGGTCTTCTAGAGGTGGGTTAAGACCGAGGCTGGCTCAGGAAAGGGGCTGGTCCTACAGAACCAAAGAGCATTCCTGCCCTCACCAGCTGCAATTTTGGAGGTGGAAGGTTACTGCCAGCACTGCTCAGCACAGTTAAAATGTCCCACCGTGGATTTTTATTAGATTTGTCCTTTGACTGGGAATTTGGTTTGTGAAGATTTCTGGAAAATATCCTCCTCCCTTCTGGGGGACTGACTCGAGAGGTGGGGGAGGACAATCAATGGGCACGAGGGTGTGTGTTGAGCAAGATAAACCAGCTCTCTAACGAGTTCCAACCACAGCAGCTGAAAGAAGAGCTCTCAAAGTCAGGTGTTACCCTGACAAATCCTAAACTGTCAAACGAAACGTGTCCCTCAAGGCACGAGGTGCTGACACGACACCATGGAAGGGGTTTCACCCAAAGCCAGCCTCAGAAATAAAGCATTTCAGGAATCCCACCTCACTCAGCAGTGACAGAGGAGCAGGAGACATCTCTCAGCACGGACACTTAGTTAAAGATAAGATGAACTGAAAGCTCAGCCCCTCATCTCCCACCCCCCCAACTGCAAGAGCATCAGTGATTAATCAGAGCTCTCTTAGGATGGTATGTGGAAGGATTTTTCCCATCAGAAATAGCTCAGTGCCCCATCCCTGGAAGTGTCCAAGGCCAGGTTGGACGGGACTTGGAGCAGCCTGGGACACTGGAAGGTGTGGGTGGAACTGGGTGATCTTTGGTTCCTTCCAACACTGACAAATCACAAAATCCCCTTGCAGGGATTTGAGCTCTGAGAACTTTCCAGGCTCACAAGTCACAGCTCTGCCCTACAGAAACTCTGTGCCTGTCAGCTCAAAACACGAAGATTTTTTTCCACCAAACAATAACATGCAAAAGGCTGCAGCCATCATCCAAGATCCTCCATCCCCTGTCTTATCAGGAGCTACTCTGGTCAAAACTCCAATAAAGAACAATTTAATGAGGCACCTGAAGCTTTGAGAGAAAAATTGACTCAATTTACACTATGGCCTTGACTTTTCCTTGGGAGGGAAGGTAAATGCAGGAGATAAGACACAACATTCCCACCCACAGCTGCACAGCAGGCAGCCCTGGAGCCACTGCCTCCTCCCCTGCAGCCACCACATCTCCTGGGTCACATCTCAGTCCCTCAGGCTGTCCCTGCGGGTCACCTGCCTGCTTAATAGTCAGAGGCTTGTTCTTTCCTGAGCTTTTCAAGGAATCCTGGATGGGGCACTCAGTGCTCTGGGCTGGGGCACAAAGGGGGGATTGAGCACAGGTTGGACTCGATGATCTTGGAGATCTTTTCCAACCTATTGGATCCAGCCTGGGATTCTTTGGCTCCTCTGGATCTGTTGCAAGGAGTTTCCTTCTCTGCTCCTTCAGGGCAACGGGAGCTGCTGTCTCAGTGACCCATAAAGCCACTGGTTGATCTGGGACCTCTCATCCAGCACCACCAGAATGGGACTGGTCAGGATGCAACACCACATTTACACGGCCCATTCTCCCTCCCACTCACTCAGCTTCAGCAAAATGTTGGTGTTCTGCATCGAGGTGTTGTTTTAAATAAAATCCAAACATCCAAACTTGAGGTTTATCTCCAAATCTCAGTCGGGGACCAACCTTCCTTCCCCAGCTGGGAGCACCAGCATCTTTGGGACATCCCTGTTTTCTTCCTCACTATGAGGAGGGAAGGGCCACGGCCTAGCCAAGATCTCAAACACCTTTGCCTTAATCTCCCTTATTTCTTCCAGATCTTTTGGGGGGCTTTGAGTTTTCAGGGTTTGTTTTGGATGTTTAGGGAGTTTTGGGGACTTCTTTTAAGGTTGCTTTACTTTGAGACAAAAACCACTGTGCTGGAGCTCCTGATTTACAAGAATTGTCTCCTCTGGAGCCCCAGAGCTTCCATGGAAGAGGAAGATCCCAGTGAGCCAAGCTGATGCCCAGACTCTTCCCTGGCACAGCAAAGACCCCCAGACTCCAGCACGGTGACACCAGTGCCATGGACTTTGCAGTCCCAGCAGGAAAAACAACTTGCAAGGATTTTTGACATTGGAAACAATCTGAAATCCCAGGTTTTCCATTTCATCCTCATGTTGATGGAAAAACTCAAAGAAAAGGATGCTTGGGAAAGCAGCAGAGGAGCAGTTTGGTCTCCTGGGGGTGGGTGAGCTCCACACCTTTTGCTTTGTCTTACCTGAGGCCACCTGCTCCCCTCCCCTCCCCTTCATGGGGTGGATTTAGAGCTGGAGAACTGGCCCTGGGCATCAGCTGAGTTAAGCTGGGCTTGCTTAAGATCAGTCCTCGCCTAGTCTGGCCCCTCCCATGCTGGGCCTGCAGGGCGTGGCACCTTAAACTGGACTCGATTTGGCACTTGGGAGAGGTGACAAACACAGGGAATGTCTCTGCCTGTGGGGAGGAAGGTTTTTACTGGACTCCAGGGCTGGAAGCTTAGAGAATAACCTGTCTAAGCCTCGGTGATGAGCTGGCTTTGGCGTGGACACACCTGAGAAGATTAGAAGTCTATCGTGGTCAATCATCTCTACACGAAACACAGATAAAAATAGAGAAAGTCCAGCAACCCCTGAGGCCTGCTCCCCTTGGGCTTTGCTTCCCCCACGATCTGCTGGGTGTTGATAGGAAACGTGGGGCAGACAGGGCTTATCTGTGCCAGGCTCCTCAGGGAGTGGGGAGAGCAAACACCCAAGGGTGGCTCGGTCTGTTCCTCTTCTCAGAAATCAGGTGTTAAACCCACGAATGAGGTTCTCAACAGTCACCTAAAAGGGATCCCTGTCACATTTTGCCATAAATATTTTGCTGACTGCCCTGTTATGCTTTTAACATCCCCAGGGGCTCTCCCAGAGGAAGAACTGAGACTGATTCTTATCCTGCTTTTTTAAACAGCTTTTAGTGTCCTCTATTTTCTATATGTTTTTTTTAGTGGCTACTGTGCAAAGCAAGGCAGAGCTTTGCTAAATTTACTAAAATACCTACAATTAAAAACCTAAAATTACTAAAATATTTATTACCTGAATGATGCAAGTCCATTGTAAAATAAAATCATTGGAATTGAATCATTATTTTTAAAGAGAACTGAAATATCCCATATCCCAACGAAGCAGATAAATATTTGGCAGAGTTTCTGCAGGGACAACCCTTTGGGCATCCCTGCCAATCACAAAAAGTGTGGGAAGGGAATACAGATCCTGTCAAAGGCTCTACCTACCCTACTGTGCTGTGACCCTCACAGCCCATCCTACTTCTTCCTCCTGCTCCAAACCTACAACTCCTGGGGGCTGCTGGCTGCTCCAAGGGTGTTTGTGGGGTTTTCTCTTCTTTGCTTTGAGGCTTTAACTCTGTAACAGGTCCGTGACCGTGAAAAAGCCAAACTTCACAGAGCCAAAAGTCACAGCATCCCCACAGCCCCCTCTGTCCCCACAGGGCTGCTGCTGCTGAGGGCTGTTAAAATCCAAACCTCCGTCCTCACTGATCCTTTACTGAAGTCATGATGAGACAGCTCGGCTTGTGTCGGGCTGAAAGGAGATATCAGCACATCCCAAAGGCATTTCTACCCCAAATGGGGTCCAGGTACAAACCCCAGACAGACACAGCCCCTTTAACCCCGAGAAACACCAAGAGGGACCTGAAGGTACAAGTGCAAAAGGAGCTAAATCCCAGCATTCCAAAGTGCCACCAC
The DNA here is from genome assembly GCA_013397235.1 of Lanius ludovicianus. Taxonomy (NCBI): domain Eukaryota; kingdom Metazoa; phylum Chordata; class Aves; order Passeriformes; family Laniidae; genus Lanius; species Lanius ludovicianus. The sequence continues at coordinate 162,461 of VYXG01005823.1, read as the reverse complement.
AAAAATGCACTCACCTGATGAACTCTCTGCCAGGCTCCACGTGCAACCTGAATAGTCTGCTGCTAGGGTGCCTGACAATGAAATGCAAGTGTAAAAGGCTGGGAAAAGGGCAAATGCTACAGCTGGGAAGGGGGGGATTTAGTGGGGTAATTAATGTATTCATAGGAAATGCATCCTTTGGGTTACTGGCTGAATGCAAAAACTCAGTGACCACAGAGGAGGAGAAAACTCAGTGAGCACAGAGGAGCAGCACCCCAATATTAGGGCAGAATAACTAAAATATTTCTAATCCCAGAACAGTGTGTGTGTAAGGGGGAGGTAAAGCAGGAGGTAAGAATAGAGCACTGCCAGGTATTTTACAAATATTTACATGAATGGTTTAATTGGAAAGCCTGCACTGAGGCAGTGAAACCCATCAGGGAGAAGCTCAGGCCACCTCCCACAAAGCTCTCCACAATCCCCAGCAGAGAGGGAACGAGGAGCAGAAATGGCTGCCAGAGTGGAATTTCTACGCATCCCAAGAGCACGAGGCTGGGAGGTTCATGAAATCCAGGCCCTCCTTGGGGCCTGGGAGGAGCTCCATGTGATTTTGAGGCTCTGTGGGACTGGCTGGTTTCAGCTGGGCCGGTGCCGATGGATCACATGCGGGCACGGACATGGGCACATCCTACAGAGCCTGAGCACATGGAGACATAAAGCAGCCATTGTGCTGGCAGAAAGGCAGTCTGTAACCAGATAGGCCCTGGCTCCATCTAAAAGCCATTTTCCCAGCATTTTGTTGATTTGTTCCCCAGGAGCCTCCCTGCCACAACAGGGTGAACATTCATGGCCAAGCGGCGGGTCCAACATCACAGGTTCTCCCCCCCTGTGCCCCATCAGCGCCTCTGTGCCAGGGAATTCCGGGCTCTTAACCCAACAGAGGTGACACAAACGCCCCAAGAGAGCTTTGGGAAGAGGATAATTCCTTGGGAAGGTGCTTAAAGCTTTGCCTTGATATGGGAAGCTGCAGCTGTGGTGACCTGATGGAGCCTCACCTCGCACTGGGTCCTGCCTAGCCACCAGGAGGTAAGTTTGGCTTTTATCTTGGGGGGAAAAAGGGCTGGAAATGCACCTGGAGGCTCCTTTGTTCCCTCCTCCTCAAAGCACACTCTCCAAATCCATGTTAGAAAAGCATCCCTGCTCCAAAGCAGCACATCCCCTGCTGCAGCAGCGCCCTGTGCTTTGGTGTGCCCAGCTTGTCTTTTATAGGACAAGGGACACGTTTGGCACAGCTTCCCCCCAGCTAGGACCTGGCCCATCCTCAGCAGGGCAAGCCATAAATCACAGCGAACACACCACTCAGGTGGGGGACTTTTTGTGCAAAGAGCAAGTTTTTACAGTCCACATTGCTCCTTTTTCTGTGCCCCACCGTCTCCCGCTGCCCCGGCTGCGTGGCAGGTGGGGGGGGCTCCCACCTCTCTCTCCTGGGAGTATTTATTCTTGGAATGCTGCTGCCTCTGGCAGATTCCTCCCTTTTAAACTCTGCACATGTGCTGCTAAAAACAGAAAGTTTGGGCTCTGGCCTGGGGACTGAAGGCACAGGACATTTGTGCCCAAACCATCGAGGCCAGGGGGCTCGGAAGCCTCCTTTGCACACCAAGAGAAGGCAACGATGGGTGCAGGGAGAGGGATGAGTTTGTTTCCCCTAAAAAGGAATTTTCCAGCTGTTTTGTCCCTGTGGGTCTCACTCTGGATGTGCAAAGGGAAGATTTGTGGCACGTGGACCCCAACAGACAAAATCTGTGAGGAGAATCAAGCGGTGCAAGAGCCTGTCCTGTCCCTTCCCAGGCTGGAAAATGAGAGAGGCCTGGTGGTGGCTGGAGAATTCCTTCTGCTTTGTGTTTTCTGGGGTGATTCAGGCTCCAGTCCCACTGCTCTGGCTCGGATGGAAGGTGCCCAGGTGAGGAAGCACATCTCCACCAGCAGCAAACACACAGAAACCCTAAAACCCGGCCAAGTCTTGTTAATTTTCTGCTGGACTTCAAACCTCTTAGTGTGTAATTCCTATCTGGAAGTGCAACTCAAACTTTTCTTCTTTTTTTGGCAAGAAAAACGTACCAGGAACCTCTGAGAAGGACATCCATGGGTCAGAGCAACGGGAAACAAGCAGGAACCAAACTCACTGCTGGCTGTGATTGAACAGAAACCCCCCTGGCTGCTGACTTCAAAGGAGCTGAACATCCCCTACTTATGCCAGCAATAAAATTCCACTTCCATTAGCTCCATGTCCAGCACTTAAACGCAGCAGTCCCAATTTACACACCACTTAGAGCCCCCTAATGCTTGGGAGTACAAAGCTTTGGGGTTTGGGGTTTTTTCTCCCCCGATGGGAAGAGGTGGAAGGGAAGAGATCAGGCGGCTCAGGGGAATAGCAGAGAGCCTTTCACTGCCAGGGCTCGTGCTCAGATCTGTCCTAGGCCACAGGAACAGATGGTCCCTCCCGAGGGCTGGGCCGTGGCTTACATGAAATGAGGGATTGTCTCAGGCCACTGGTGGACAATTTATTGCAGCCACAAACACCCTGCTGGTGGTTTGTGCTCCAGACACCCAGGGATTCCGTGGCTATGATGTAACTGCTGCCTACCTGATCCAAGGTGCCTCATCCCTGGAGGGAACCGAGGGGAATTGCTGCCTGTGTGGTGCAAGAACCTGGATCTCGGGCTAAACCCACCTGCTTTAGCTGTCCTCAGCTCCTTGGACTTGTCAGCACCAGAACACACTCACTGAACTTCCCCTGAGAGGTTTGGAAGGTTGAAATCGTGGGGAAAACAGAGATGAGGAAGTTCAGGGGTCTGTGGCAACAAGAAGGCAAAACCACGGGGAAAGGAAGTTTGCTACAGCCTGAGCTGGGGATGGGAATAATAATACCATGATTAATTTTAAACCAGTTCCAAGCTGGTGCTCCCTCAGTCTTTGTCTTCGTGATGGCACAATTTAACTTCCCATGGGCAGATGGCAAAAAGTCCATCGAGTATCCCCAGAGCTGAAGGGGGGCCACATGAAACATCAGAAAGTGCTACCCAGAGAGGAATTTGTATAAATGTGAGGGAATAAATTATGCCAGAAGATACCAGGGTGGGAAACAGAAGTCAAATTCAGGCTTAAAAACGCCACACATGGTTTTGGAAAAGATTCAGAGGAAACCACTTTTTTTTTTTGTTTTAAATTCTTGGAACCTGTTTTGCAGCTCCACGAGGATGCCAGGAAGAATCCTGGAAGTGTGTGCTCCTGACCTGGCTCCAGAGACATCCAGTGGGGATGGACCTGTGCAGCCTCTGCCACCCTCCTGCCCCGGTGTGCCGGGCCCACGGAGCAGGGAAAATAGGGCGATTCCCTGGAATCTTCCTGCACAGCTGTTTACCCACTGAGGATTACTGCTGTCACATGAGCTGCTTTACAGCAAAGCCAAGCTGTCTCCACGAGCTGACAAGGTCACTGGGAGACAGGGGCCTGCAGGGACAGACACACCGCCCTCCTCTGCCACCCCAAAGGGACACCGGGCTGCAGGAAAAGCGTTCCCCGTGCTCAGAGGGCAAGGGAGGGTGGGGTCACCTCCACGACCTCTGCTCAGCTATCACTGGGCTCACCCAGGAGGGAAATCCCAGGGCTGAGCCTTCTGCTGTCCATTGACCAGGCTCCAGCCAAAGTGTTGGAAGCTGGAAGAGTCCCTCGGGTGACAAATTTCCCTTCTCTTCCCTGGGTGCCCAGCAGCGTTTCGGACAAGGCCACCCAGCTGTCCCCAGCCAAGGGATGCCAAGGTGGAGCTGCATCTCCTCAGGCTCTTGTGCAACCTGCTGATGCCTCAAATAACACCCCAGTCAATCCCAGAGCAGGAAATGTCCTCTCCAACCCCAAAATAAAACAGCTGAACATCAACTGAAGAGTTTCACAGACCAGAAATCGGAAAGTTCACTGCAGCCACTTGGGAAAATTGATTAAAAGCTCCCATCTTGCTGGCTCTGCCAGGGCAGGGCTGGTGCACAAGGAAAACCTTTCTGCTCACAGGCTCAGGGGCTGCAGGACAGGGCTCTTTAATATGCCCCAGAGGCACGAGACAGATGGGACTGTGCTTTTAGGCTTTAAAATCAGTCCCTGTTCCGGAGATCCAATGAAGAGGATAAATCCAGGCACAGAGTGATCCTCTGGATGTGCTCAGAAAAAAGCAACAGGGGAACTCAGGAGGTCAGGCCCTGCTGAAGAAGCAGCTGAGGCTCTTCTAAAAGAGGGGCCGAACACTTTTTAAGGCAAAGAAAACCAACAGAAACCTCGAGTTTGGAGATGTCCACGCAGGAAGTGGGAAGGCACATTCCAAAGAGGAGCAGGGAGTGAGGGAGACCAGAAACCTGCAGGGAGGGAACTTTGGTGTAAAACAAAAGGCCACGAGCTGGGTAAAGGAAGAGCCAGCAAACCTCAGTGCAGGGAGCAGCCCCGAGTTGCAGACAGGGCATTTCTCCCTGCCCGGGCTGGGGGGGAGCTCACAAAGCCCATCTCATTTCCGAAGGTGCCTCCCACAGCAACGACAGCTTGCTGGGATTTCAGCCAGCTTCCCATTTGGATCAGATTGCACCCTACACCCACTGACAGCCATTAAGGGCCTGGAGCTCACAAAGTGCCCTGGGGTCAGACGAGCCTCCATCCATTCAAAACCCAGCGACATTTTCCACAGCTCTGCCGAGGAGAGGGTGGCCTGATGCAGCCCAGAGCCACGAGGGCACCTGCCAGGGAGGGCAGGGCTGTGCCCTGCTGCCATGAGCCAGCAGGCTGCAGCTCGGGTCTGCCAAGGGTGCAGGGGGATTAGGAAGCCCCTCTCCATCTGCCCTGATTCAGGGCAATCACAGGCTGCTCTCTCAGTTCCTCGGGTGGGGACATTGCCAGCCTCGCCCGTGGTGCAGCCCGGTCCCGAACGAGGCAGGAGGCCTTGCAAGCCAAAATCTGCACTGGAAGATGCTCCAGCTGCTCCACAGCTGTGGGAGCACTGCCCATCCTCAGCCTCAGGCAGTGAGGGGTCAGCTGGGATCAGCTGAAGGAACTGCCCTGAACTCCACACACAAATTTGGCTCTGCTCTGGGAAGCAGCTCAGGAGGAGGGAGAGCTGGGACCTCTCCTTTGGGGTTGCCTGGAGGAGCAGGGGGAGCAGAGATTGTGCCAGCAGCAAGCAGCTGTTCTTGGATCTCTGCTGTTAAACTGGAAAACCCTCCAGAGGTGGGCTCAAACAGCTGAGGTGGGGCTGCCACACGCTCCAGATAGTTTGGAATGAGTTGTTTCTACAGGCAGAATCCACCAGACGGGAATTTTATCCCCGGAGAAAGGAGCAGCAAAGCAGAGCCTAGGTTTGATTTGGGCTTCATCTCCGTCCACCCAGCTCCACCCCTGTGGGTTTGAACGCTCAGCTCCACACCCAGCACGGGTGTTCCTGGCAGAAATGGCAAAAGGCTGCTTTCCCCAGGCTTTGATGGCCCTTCCAGGAGCACCACAACCCTCTCTGGACCCCCTGAAGAAGCTCTGCTGGTCGAGCTCTGCCGACCAAGCCTCTGGTCTGGGTTAGGACAAGCGTGGAGGAGGAGGCCTGGGAAAGGACTCAGCAGCATCTCTGATGGGTCAGGAGAGACGCAGGACTGGGCAGAGCTGGATTTCTGAGCCTACCTGGGCCCTTTCCCCTAAGCCAAGAGCTATAAATAACACAGCACTGGGCTGGAGATGTGCAGCTTGCCAGGAGAGCAATTCCCTAGCTCAGCCTGGAGGCAGAACACCGAGCCCAGAGATCTGCTTGCAGACACCCCTCAGAAACACCTCCATCCCCTCCCATGCCCATTCCTGCACTGAAATGTTTGTCTGTCCTGCTCTGTGCTAAATCCAGAGGTATTTAGGAAAAGAAGACCACTCTGCTGGCTGCCATTCCTTTCCTGCCTGGATTCCACCAGATCTCTTTCAGACAGGAATTGTCCAAGGATTAACATTCCCATCTATTGCAGACACCCCAAAAAACCTGCTGTGACCACAGAGCCACGTGCCCTGACAGCCCCACATGCCCAGAGGGGACCAGCAAAGCTCAGGATGTGGCTCTCAAAGCCAAGCTGGTGGGGATTTCGTCACCATAAATCGAAAAAAAACCCACCTGGAATGGTGATTTAACATGGCTTTAACATGAATGTTGGTGGTGGCAAAGTCAAATGAAAAGTCTCATTAAGAGATCACAGAACCATGGAATGGTTTGGGTGGGAAGGGACCTCTCAAGGTCATCCAGCCCCACCCCTGCCATGGCAGGGACACCTCCCACTGTGCCAGGCTGCTCCCAGCCCCAATGTCCAGCCTGGCCTTGGGCACTGCCAGGGATCCAGGGGCAGCCACAGCTGCTCTGGGCACCCTGTGCCAGGGCCTGCCCACCCTCCCAGCCAGCAATTCCCAATTCCCAGGATCCCACCCAGCCCTGCCCTCTGGCACTGGGAAGCCATTCCCTGGCTCCTGGCCCTCCAGCCCTTGTCCCCAGTCCCTCTGCAGCTCTCCTGGAGCCCCTTCAGGCCCTGCAAGGGGCTCTGAGCGCTCCCTGGAGCTTTGATTTCCCGAAGACAGAGAAAAGCAGGATCCAGGGAACCCAAATACATCCCTTCACCTGCCAGAAGGCCTCTTTCCAGCACCCATCCTGCACTGAGCAGCTCCTTGTGAATCCACCTGGATTACTGAGGGGCTGTGAGATGAAGGTGCAGAAGCCTGGCCAAACATCATACAAATGCACCAAACTAACGGGCCTCAAATCCAACCTAAACCCCCAACAAATCCCAGCCAAGCACCACATTCAGAGTGTTCCCAAGCAGGCTGACCAGTTCCTGGTTTGGGATGAAGAGTGACCACGTGAATTGTGGGATTTAACAAAACACCAGCTGGGATCCATCGAATACAAAACTTCCCAACACGACAGCTCAGAAGACAGTGTCAGATCATCTGAGTTTTCCAAAGAAAATTCAGGATCAGCCGAAAGAACTCCAACTTCCTGTCAGGATGGCAAAGACAGGAACTGCTTTAGGTAGTCAGACCTGCTTTAAATTCTTGCACCAGCCCTCAGGCAGCTCCTCTTTCAAAATTTATGGCTAAAGAAGAAATCCTGCCCAGCCTGGAGTTGCTGCCAGTCCTGCTCCCTTCCCTCCTGCAGCCCAGAACAAAAGGGAACATATTGCAGCTATGCTGAGAGAGGAGGGCTGCTGTCTACTCCTTTAAATGTAATGTTAATGCCTCCTAATCAGCTTTAATTTTTAAACAGACCCAGCCCTCCTGTCCATTTCCCCTAATTCGGGACACGTGGAAGGTAAATGGCCTGCGCTTAAACCGGGCCAGCCTGGGCTGTGACAGCTGGGGAGCCTCTAAGTCTCAACTGCCTGCTCACAGGAATGGATGTCAAAACTCACCAGGGGAGGGCAAACGAGGAGGGCAAGGGAGGTGCTGGAGATGCTGCAAGGTCAGGGAGAAGCCAGGAGGTGAGGCCAGCCGGGGCATGGCTCATTTATGGGGTGGCAGCTCCCCGAGACCAACAGGACTGGGAGAGATGATGGAAGTGATGGAACTTGGCAAGCAAAGGCCTCGGCAGTGGCTCCCTGCCCCAGGGAAGGGGCTGCCTTTTGGGGTGCTGGGAACACCGAGCAGGAGCGGCCTGAGGCTTTTAGGGACAACAGCAGATCCTGCCAGGAGCTGAGTCACCCCAGGTGCCCCCCCAGGGCGCTGCCTCCTCCCTCTGTGATCTCACAAGGCAGGTTTGGAGCTAAAGAGCAGCCTGGAGACTTCATGTGAGGCCTGGATGCAGAACAGGGGCACAAAATCACCCGGGAGGCTCCTGGTGCTCCCCTGGCACCACTGCCCTTGCAAAGAGGAGAGAGGTCTTGGAACAGCCTGAGTGCTCATCATAGAAAAATATTTTTCCCCAAGAATCATGGAATGGTTCGGGTGGGAAGGGATTTTAAAGATCCAGCTCCAACCCCTTGCCATGGGCAGGGACACCTTCCACTGTCCCAAGGTGCTCCAGCCTGGCCTTGGACACTTCCAGGGATCCAAGGACAGCCACAGCTTCTCTGGGCACCCTGTGCTAGCCCCTCCCCACCCTTCCAGCCAGGAATTCTTTCCCAAAATCCCATCTGACCCTGCCCTCTGGCAGTGGGAAGCCATTCCTGTAAGCCCCATAACACACCAGAAGGCTGCTGTCAGCTCTCCCTGAAGCCTTCTCTTCTCCAGGCTAAACAGAGACAATAAAAGGAGGTTTCCCTACCCCAAAAGGCCAAACTGTCCCCAGAAATGACCACTCTCTGTTCCCAGCAAGGCCCTTTTCGAGGAAGCCCAAAGGGACCCGCTGCAGCCCCTGCTGGGCTGTGTGGGGCCGCCCCCACCCCACACCTGGGATCGGGACCCAAGGAGGCTGTGCCCAGGGATGTGGCACAGCAGGGACTATTTTTAGCGCCGGTTGGTGGGCAGACAAATCCTAATCAGCAGCGGCAGCAGCAGCAGCCTCGTCAGCAGGGGCAGGATGTCAGAGCAAAGCCGGCCGTGACAGCCCCCATCACACGGCCAGCTCAGGATTAGCGCCGGGAGCCAGCCGGGACGGGCAAACGGGAGCCGCCGGGGTGGCCCCAGAGGGCAGGGCAAGGTGTGCCAGGCATCGGCCCTGCGAGCAGCAGCACTTGGGGGGCTGGGGAATGGCTGGGCTCTTGGCAGAGCGGGATTGAGCTGGCTCTGCTGGCACCGGAGCTGCGGCCGGTGTCCCGTAATCCCCACAGGGAACTCCTGGTCAGGCACAGCGGAGAGCCAGGGGCTGCCAGGGAACGGGTGTGGGCACAGGGATGCAGCCAGGAACCCTCTCTCCAGAGGGCACACGCAGGAAGTGAGTGTGGTTGGAATCGTGGAATCATTAAGGTTGGAAAACACTTCCCAGATCGAGTCCGACCATTCCCAGCAGTGCCAAGGCCACCGCTGCCCACGTCACCAAGTGCCACTTCCACAGGGATCTAAATCCCTCCAGGGATGGGGACTCCAGCACTGCCCTGTTCCAATGCCTGACAACCCTTTCAGTGAGGAATTTTTTCCTAATATCCTAAACCTCCCCAAAGCAATCGGAGGTGTTTCCTCTGGTCCTGTTGCTTGTTCCCTGGGGGAAGAGACTCAGGTTTGAGGAGGACGAAACTCCTTTTAACTGAGGTTTATGTCAAGGTATTTCCCTCAGAGTCCAACAGCTGATAATTATTCATTTATACACAGCAATTTGTCCTCTAGGAAACACCTCTCCCTGTTCCTGGAGCTGCTCAGCAAAGCCAGGAATTCACTCTTGTGCTCTCCTTGCTGGTAGCCCCTGGCATCTCTTCTACCCTCTCATCTGAAACACACCTGCAGAAATGATTTTCCTCACCTTTCCTTCAGATTGGGATTAAATCCTACCTGTTTCAGGGCAAACTTTAATAACAAAATTCTGTTCCCACCAGGGAGGTGCTACAAAAAGCTTGACTCTTTCCTTCCTGTCCTCCTGGATGCAAACATGCTGATCTGCACTTTGCCAAGCTGCTAGCGACTCATTTGGATCCATATTCCCTAAAAAGGAGATCCAACAGGAAAAACATAAAATATTCCTTTTTATAAAGTGACATTTGCAGCCCCTAAGCCTCCCCCCGGACACTGATAAACACTTTTCTCATGTGACAAAGCCACCAGGTCCCAGTGGCTCAGCATTGCACCTCCCTCTCCCGAGGTATCCCAAAGCAAGGACAGGGATCCCAAAAACCTGTGCCGGGTCTTCCCAGCGTATCCGAGCATTCGCCCTCTCTGGGAGGCACGATGAGAATAGGATGCCAACCCTGCCCTTCCCTCCTGGATGTGTTTTCCACTGCAAACAGCCCTCGGAGAGCGGGCTGGGACCGGCAGCCGCGCTGCGGGCCTGGAGCAGCCGAGAGCAGCGTTCCCATTTCCCATCTGCACGGCCGGGGCTGGGAACAGCTTCCCACCTGTTGACTTTGTGTGGCAAGCTCGGCAGCCTCGCCCAGAACTGAAGCTTTTCCAGCATTTAAACCTTTTCCCACACCCAAATCACCCCCTGGAGCAGCAGTTCTGTGTGGCACTGCCACCCCAAATGCTGCCAGGGGCTCCTTTATCCCGCACGGGACGCTCGGGCACTGACGCCTCCTTGCTGGGGTTTGCGAAAGCAGGGAACTCTCTAATCCCCCACGTCAGACCCTAAAGCTCTCCCTGGGCACAACCCTGGCTCACCCCCAGCCCTAAGCACGGCCCCCTTTGGTTGTATGGAAAGCAGGGATTGGGTTCTCGGGATGGCTGGGAGGAGGCAAAAGGGCAGGACTCGGGGCAGGCTCCTCTCAGGGTCCCCCTTTGTGCTCCCAGCAGCACGGGGAGCAGATCCAGCAGGACAATGAGCTCTGGGGACGGCAAAAGGGCAGCCAAGGGGGACAAGCAGGATCCACTGGGTCTCTGGCTGGGCCAGGCTCTGGTCTGTGAAATTAATTCCCTGGTTATGGCTCGATCCCACATCCTCTCCTGCCTCTCCCTTCCCAGCTCTTTGCACCGTGCCTCATTCCATGCCCTGGTTTGAATCCCGCTGCATTGGAGCTTGGGGCTGGCGCTTGGAGCTGGAGCTTGGAGCATTCCACTCCTCTCACCTTCAAAAACAACTCCAGATTTGTGACGACCCCGAGGCTGTTAAACCTTCCTCGGTCAGGGAGCTGCTCTGCCCCTGCTGGGCAGCCCTGGGCAGGCACAGCCCTGCCAGGAGCCTCATCAATATTTTAGGATGCAGCCGGGAAGCCCTGGCAGCTTTCAGGGCCCCCCCGGATCAATGGCAAACAAAAGGCTGCAGGAGGAGGATGCTCCAGCACGGGCACCGCTCCTTCCACCGCTCTCACTTCTCTCACTCCAAAAGCAGCTCCAGAGCACTGAGCTGCCTCTCAGCAGAGCAGTTCCCAGCATTTTCAGGGATTGGTGCTGCCACGAGCCCCTCCACTCGCTCTCCCTGTGCCCCTGTTTAATGCCAACCACTTAGGAGCAAAACCATCTGAGCCTCCGGGTGTGGGGTCACCACTCCCTGCGCCCCGCTCCGAGCAGATGCTCGGGAGGAGCAGGAAAATCCTAATGCAGGGTTTGACACTGCATGGGAGCAGCAGATCTTGTTTCCTTCAGCTGGGAACGTAACAGATCACAAGGTTATCCACAGCCCTTTCCCAGCTTGGCCACGTTGCTGGGCTCCCCACAAGATATCCAACCCTAAATTCCAACATATCCATGAATATATGGAAATTTCCTCTTTTTAGCCATCGTGGTTGTACTACTAATTATTATTATTATTATTATCATTATTATTATTATCATTATTATTGTTATTATTATTATCATTATAATTGTTATCATTATTATAATCATCACTATTATCATTACTATTATTATTATTACTATTATTATTATTATTCTGATACCAGAGAAAGGATGGGAAAAATGCAAAAGTGAGATAGAAAAAAAATAAAATAAAATAGAGTAATTACATTTAATGGCTAAAATCAGGAGTGAAACACCTTGCCTGACCTCCAGAAATATTTATAGAAATCATGGAATGGTTTGGCTTGGAAGTGAGTTAAAGATCATCTCTTTATGGATAGTGGACACCTTCCACTATGCCAGGTTGTTCCAAACCTGTCCAACCTGGCCTTGGAGACTTCCAGGAGTGTCAAACTCTCACCTTTTCCCTATCAATAAGATGGAGACAAATTCCTACCCTATGCTTCCAGATAGGATTTTTCCTCAGAAAAGTCCTGCAGAAGGGTAAGAGCATCCCCAGAGAGAAGCATTTATTGGGAATATCAGCAAATTAAGACCTTGCAAGCAACAGCGAGCAGGGGGAATTTGCTGGTTAGGACCATTCCAGCTCTGGCAGTTGTTTTCCCCAAATCACTCCCAATTCCACCTGCTCTGGACAGAAGGGCACAGAGTGGTTTGTTCCTGCTGCAGCCACCAAACAGTGTCCAGGAGGATGCTCCCACTCACAGCCCGGGTACGGAGATAAATCCTGCCGGCAGTGGAAATCCATCTGCTCTCCCTCCCCAGACAGAGACAGCAGCAATGGATACCAACATCTCCTCCATCCCTGAGGGACATCTATTAGCTGGTTACGTAAGGAACCAACAGCATGGAGCTTCCAAGGACTCCAAAGCCCTTCCCCTTAATACCACCGGAGATTAGAGCAAATCGAAGGAGAGTGGAAGCCAGGCGAGGGGCTGTGGGTGAGGTTTTGCTCACAGGAAAATGCTGCAGTCTCTCCCCTTAATGCACTCTAAATCCCATCTGATTTCCAACCCGGCTGCTAGGAAGGGAAAAAAAAAATAAGAAAAAAAAAGGAAAAAAAAAATAGCCCAGCCTGCATTAAAATGATATCAATGCTGGGAGAGTGAGATGGAGTGACTCAGGGAGGGTGTGGAGAAGGGGAGTTTTTAGGGGAAGCATCCAGAGGAATCCAGACCGTGAAAGCATTCTGGAAGCAGAGCAAAAAAGGAGCCAGGGGTGCAGATCTGCTTTTCCAAATCTGATTAGTTGCTGGTTTTGAGCATCCAGGGTCAGATCCTGCCTCCGATAAACACGCAGCACTTATCGCCCTCACGCCAGGCTGCCGGCAGAACAAACACAATCCTGCCCTTCCCTCGGTGCCAGATGCATTCCCAGCTCCGAGGACAGGGATTTCCCTTCATTTCTGCTCCCTCTTCAGGCTGGCTGACTCCACAGCAAGGGAACCCAACCAGCTCCGAGTCAAATTCCTCTTCCCTCCACTGCAAGCTAAACACCGACCTCTCAAAGGGAGCGCGCTCCCGGCTGGAGGAGGATTTTGATGGAAGTCAGCCCCGAGCTCTCACCTAAGCAGGTTTCTGCTTTTCATGCAAAGCCACACCTCTGCCACCCACCCCTGGCCCCCCTTGGGCAATTCATGTCCAAAAAACCCCACCCTCGAGGTGACCTCTCCTCACAACTTCACCCTTTGCACCCTTGTCAGGCTGATTTTGAAACCTCCTTCCACTTAATCCAAATAACCAGTGGGCTTCTTGGATAATGCCATAATAACCAGTCTGAGCTGGGAAAGACCTCTGGGATCACCCGTCCAACCTGTGACCCAACACCAAGGCTTCCAGTGCCACGTCCAGGTGTTCCTCAAACACCTCCAGGTCAGGCAGAAGCCCAGAGCTACTGGAGGCGGTGCATGAGCCCCGAGGAGGCACAGCTGCACATTCCACCCATCCCTTGGAGTGGTTTCCGTGGACTTACAGTTTTATTTCTAGTTTGAAGAGCTGCAAAAGTCACCAGACGTGGCAGAAGGGACACAGCAGGTGAGAAATGCAACAGAGAATCCCTGGAACCAAGGGATCCACTGTGGTGGGAAGATGGAAAATAAAGCAGGAGGAAAACGAGCTGAGGCTGACTCAGGAGCAGGCACCAAGCACAGAAAAAAAAAAGCCTTGAGAAAGGCAGGAAATAAGCAATAAAATGTTGGTTAAAGAGTTGTGGAGATAAGTTTATTATGGCACCAACTAATTGTGTTAATTGATCAAGCCTGGCCCTTCCTGTGCTGGGCACACATCACGGGGAAGTTTTCCCAAAAAAACCCCAAGGATAAAGAGCCAGCTGGCAGAGGAGGGGAAGAGCAGAGCCACGGGAGCAAACAGGGGGCTGGTGCTCCCATTCCACCCTGAGATTCTAACTCACACCTCGTTAGTGATCCCCTGAGTGAGGGAGGAGTATTTTACCACCAAAACCGCGACATTTCAATAAAAAGAGAGGAAAAGGCCGTTTTTAAGAGCCTAACTATAAAAAACCCACATGAAACCTTTGCAGAGGCCTTACCATTGGCATCCTGGACTCCGGTGAGTGCCCCGACCGCCGCTGCAGTTTCCCCAGACAGGACAATCTGTCCCCCTCCCTGAAGGGTGGCCTCGGCCAGCGTGGCTACGGCGTGGGCAGCGGCTTCACTGCGGGCATGCAGAGGGGAGAGCAGGGTTAGGAACACCAAAGGAACAAATCATCCCAGTTTAACCAGGAAACACACGCCAGGAGAATGATCCAGAGCAGAGGGATTCATGTCTGGCCTGGGTGAAGTTATGCAGAGGGGGAGATGAACGCTGGGGGAGGAATGGATGGGAAGAAGCTGCTTCCACTGGATTTTTTCAGCTTGCAGGTCTCTCAGAACACCCCTGTGCTCTCCCTGCTGCATCCTTTCACTTGGGATGGGCTAAAACTTGGGGACAATCCAAGCAGTTATTCCACACGGCTCCTTCCTGCCTCTGGACTCGGGTACCAGACTTTTGGCACTGGCACATCCTGGGGCGCTGCACATTTCAGAGCTCTGCCTTCATCCCTGGTTCTGCCAGTTCACCTTGCCCTGGATCAGGCCCACAGCTTGCCAGGACCAGCATCACCAGCTCTGGCTTCAACTCCTCCCCAGCCAAGGGGTTTAATAATTCTTTTTAAGGAGCATTATTTTCAGCAGAGTGCTGGTGAATTTCTCCACACAGATGAGGCCTGGCCAAAAGCCCTTCTCGTGCAGCAGCCCTGCTGTGAGAACAGCAGAATCAGGTATTTAGGAAGGGCTGTGCACAATCCTTCCCTTCCCACACCCTCCCAGCTTCCCAGAGACAGCCTCTGGACCATCAGCTCTGATTTGTCTCTAATCCCCTTCAAAACCCATCTACACCTTTTGCTTCCCCAGCATTCTGGAGCAAAGAGTTCCACATTTAATTAGAAGAAAATATTGCATTATGGTGCTTCCCAAACTCCTGGCTTGGGCAGCCCTTCAGTCTGATTTGGTGAGAAACAGAAAAGAAAACCTTTCCTTTTTGGTTTTCCTCACGATTTCATCCATCTCCAGTGATCTCCTCCCCAAGCTGAAGAGCCCCAGCCCACTGTGGCATGGATCCTTCCCGGGCTTTGATGTCTCTTGTCCTTTCCAGACCTTTTCTATCTGAGTGGTGACCACTTCCCACACCACTCAAGATGTGAATGCACCATTCCAGAGGCCTAATCCTGGCTTGTCCTTTATGCCTTTCCTTATAATTCCCAATATTCGATTTATTCTTTTGCCAATGTCTGCTCAGCAGGGGTAAAACATTCCTGAAGCCAAATTTCCTACCAATTCTTACCTTAATGAGCAAAACCAGCAGGGATTTCCTTTGGCTTCCCCATGGATGCTCCTCCTCTGCTCATTCTCTGCTCGACCAATTGACTCAAACATTTTCCAAGCATTTCCTCATATTTTCCTTCTCTTCCCTCATTTCCTGCTTAGATGCCAAACACTTTCCTACTGTATCCACTCAGGGCAGATTTTCAGTTCCTAACAGCCCC
The DNA here is from genome assembly GCA_013397235.1 of Lanius ludovicianus. NCBI lineage: Eukaryota > Metazoa > Chordata > Aves > Passeriformes > Laniidae > Lanius > Lanius ludovicianus. Next base: position 147,074 of record VYXG01005823.1, on the reverse strand, counting down.
TCTGTGTCTCAGAGCAGCTCTTAAACACTCTTAGAGCACCAGAATATTTTCTTGCCTGGCTTCCCTACTCCCCTTGGCACATCCTTCTCCTGAGCCTGGAGCTCTGGGAAGGCTTATTTCCTGCAGGAAGGCCAAGGGCAGCTCAGCAAACCTGGGATCAGGTGTAACCCCATGCCCAGCCTTCCCACTTCAAAGGAAAAAAAAAGAAAACAAACCCACACAGAGAAATCAGGAATCCTGGAAATGTGCAAGATAAAATCCTGCAAGTTGGATTTGGGGAGATGGAGCTTTTTCCTGGAGCTCCAGTGTCCTGAAAAGATCATTTGCTTTTAAAAGAGAATTTTACAGGGAAACTATTAGTAACTAAAAAGCCTATTTGACCAACCTCATGTAGCAGACAAGAAATATCTCAAGGACCCGGACCTGGACCACAAGGAGCAGAAACAGTTCTGAGTGTGTTCAGGATTCAATCCCAACAGAGATTTGGGAGCAAACTGGGATCAAAGGGATTCCTTCAGCAGTTTCTGGATGGAACAAGGTCTTGGAGCTTTATTCCAGCCACCAGCAGTGTGGTCTTGTGCCCTGTCCTATGTCCTGGCTGTCAGTGAACGGCCTCTCAGCAGGATCCTGGTTTGGATGAGGAAAGTTCTTACCCATGCCTCAGCAATGGGAAACCTCCCTCACTGCTGTGCTGTGATTTCCTACAGTGCCCCTGCTCCCTCAGGGAGTGCCACAGCCATTTCCAGGTTTTAGGAACAGCAGGACAAGTTTAAGCAACTCACAGAGCTGAGCAAAAATATTTTGTCCTGCTGGATGGACCTGTGGAGCTACACCTCAGATCTGAGTACAGCCAGAACCCTAACAGAGCTCCTTCCAGCACTGCAGCTCCTTCAGCTTCCACTTCAGAAACACTGGGGGGAAAAAAAAACCCCAAACCAGTGGCCTGTGGAGGAAATTCTGACTCTGAACAGAGCAGGAATCAGGAGCTGCCCTGCACACACCTGACACCGCCTGCCTCAGGAATTCGCCAGGGAAAAGCCTCTCCCAGGAGGGCACAGAGAGGACTCTGCACCATTAGAAGGACACCCAGGAAGGAGATGGCAGGCCCAGGCTGTGCCAGCTGTGCCCTCTCCAGGTACCTGTTAAGTGCCATGGTGACAGTGGCTCCCTGCTGCATCTCCTGCGACGCTGCCACCGCCGCCTCCGCTAAGGAAGCCACCGCCTGCGTGGCCTCCGATGCCTGCGTCGTCTGGATGGTCATCTCCCCGCCCTGTAGCGTCGCCCAGTTCTGCTCCACCTGCCAGGGGAACACAGGGAAAGGCTGTGGGATCAGGCACCATCCCCTCAAGGGGTGGCTGCTTCCCCAAAAGAAGGAGATGGATCCTTTCAGGAGGTTTCCGCCCAGTCCTGCAGGTGTCCGGCGCTGGAAAAAGGGAGGGAGGCTGGGATCCACCTGAGGATGTGGCTGGACACCACAACCCTCAGCAGCCAGGAGGCTCACATTCCACAAGGATCCACTGAAGTCCTCAAAAACCCAGAATTCCCTCTTGTCCAGCCAAATCCTCAACAGAACGGGGCAGTGCTGCTGTTGTTGTACTCAGATCACTGCCTGCCAGCCTGGGCTGTTCATTAATTAGCTGTGCTTAATTAAATGAAAACACAGCAAGTTCCACCCCACCAGGAGGAGGAATTCCTTCCAGGGAGAGTGGCAGAGCTCTGGAACAGCTGCCCAGGGAGGCTGTGGAGTCTGGAGACATCCCAAACCCACCTGGACGTGTCCCTGTGTCACCCCACCTGGGACTGGACGATTTCCAAAGGTCCCTTCCAAGCCCAGCTATCCTGGAATTCTGTGTTTCTGCAGTGCTGGAGCCCAGCATGGAGCACACCCCTCAGGGAAAGGGGCTGTGTTTTCCTCCCTGCTTCTATTTGCACCCATCCACTGACATTTTGGGGATTGTCCATGTTCCCATCCAAGATTTATTTGGAGAGCCCCTGTGACCTCAGATGGGATTGAGCCATATTGCTTAATAAAAGATGATGGTGGCTGGAAGTGCTCGTGTATCCCAAGGTATTTACAATTCCCTAACTCCAGACTTTCCCACAGATGATTTTCCTATTACCTAAAGTTCACCCAGTTGCTTGTTTTCCCCCATATTTTCATTTGGAGCTTCACAGTTTAAGAGATAATGATTACACAGCCACAAAATCCACCAGGGGTAGAACTAAAATCATATTTTGGGCCAAAGAAGTGAAGGATCTGCTGACAAATCCTACTGGCTCCTTTGCAAGATGAAGATCTCCCTCCACCCCCCCATCCCTGTTTCCATCCCCATAAACATTTTGGGACAGTCACTGACTGCTGAGACACACAAACAAAAATGCTGTAGAAGGTGATGGAAAAAACATCTTAATTTGTTGGGATGGAGAAGGATAAAAAGTCCAGAAAAAGCAGAGCTGGCTCAAGACTCAAGGTAAAATTTTGCTGCCTTTGGGCAAAGGTTAATCCCAAAACAGGATGGAGAGGGAGGGAGAACCCAAAACTGCAGGTGGGAAGGGGCAGATCTCAGTGACACCCAGTGCCCTGCAGAGGTGCCCAAGGTGTTCCAGAACAGGGATGGAGTAAGGAAAGAAGGAGAAGAAGCTGGGATTGCCCAGGCCCTGCTCCATAAAGGCTGAGCTGCTGAGATTCTTCAGAGGGTGTGAAAGGACCCCAAACCCACCCAGCTCCAAGGGCAGGGACACCTTCCACTAAGCCAGGCAGCTCCAGCCTGGCCCGGGATGGGTGAGCCCCATCCAGTTGAAAGATTTCTTTCAGCTCTCAGGAGATAAAACCGGTTCTTGAACACCCTCAAAGCAGCTGCAAAGTACTCCAAGGTCACTGCGGGCTGTTTCACTCCGGGCCTGAGATGGGAAGAGGCTCTGTGGTCAGCAAAGCTGTTCTGTGCTGCCACCTCTCGCTGTGACACCCCAGCCAGGCAGAGCAGACTGGGCAGGAAAGGGACAGAAAGGGACCTGCAGCCTCCTTTAAAGGTGGGTTTGAAGCCAAGAGGGCAAGCAAATTCTTTATAACCTTAAGGGAATGTTTCTTAAATACACAGAAAAAAAAACAAAAAAACCAAACCTGTATTATTTTTAATGTATTATTTGGTTAAAAAGAAAAAAAAAAAGGGGGGAAAATAAATGTTTGCAGGTTTGAGCGTTCAGATTTAGGCATGGGAATGCCAAAAAAAATACAAAATAAATAACCTATGGGAGGTATAAAAAAAAAAGTATGAAATTCAGACCTAAGGCTTCCACTATAATTGTGTGTGTAGAGTTGAAATAACAACAATTCAGCACCTTCTGTATGAAATGACAGTTCCCTGTTTGGTGCCAGCCCTTAACTCTGCAGGCTGGCTGTTGGCTGGCCCCACTGAGATACTGATGGAAGTTCAGCCAGGCCATCCAGGTGCCCCATGAAGCTGAGGCAGCTCCTCACCTCTCCATCAGCCACTGCAGAATAATTGACTTGTGCGACGGTGACTGTGGTGGGCAGCTCGGAGGCGTCGGCCAGCGTGGCCACCGTGGCACCGGTGCCAACCTGTGGAGGAGAACAGAATAATGCATCAGTCACTGCAGGAAATGTCCAAGTCACTCAGGCAGAGGGGCTCTCACACGCTCTCAGGCTGAAAAAAAAGGATAAAGAAGAAAGGAATTTGCCGTGAGGGTTGGAGATGAGATGCTGGAATAGGTTGTGCAGGGAAATTGTGGATGTCCCATCTCTGGAAGTGTCCAAGGCCAGGTTGGATGGGGCTTGGAGCAACCTGGGATGGGGGAAGGTGTCCCTGCCCACGGCAAGGAGAGGATCTTTAAGGTCCATTCCAACCCCCTCCCAGCCCATGATTCTGTGACCAACTGTAATTGCAGAGCTGCAGAAAACACGGGGCTGTCTCCAAGGGCTGGGGGAGGAAATCCCAGCTGGAATCGTGTTAATCCATGGCAGCTTCCAGACTGCACATCCCTCATGCTGTCCCCATGTCCACAAAGGCCTCACCATTCCCCAGGCATCAGGAAGAGCAGCTGTGGGAGCAGGGTGGAGTCAACCCCTTTCTCCCACAAGGTGGGAGTCACTTAAAACCCACCCAGCAGCCCTGGCTCAGAATTCCCTGCACACCCCCCTTGCTCCCCATTCCCTGGGTCTCATCTCCAGGCACCTGGCAAACATTAGCTCATCCTCAACACCCCTTTGGAAATCACCTTTTCCCCATTTAACAGCTGGGAAAGGCCAAAGGCAGGGAGATGGGCAGCTTTGTCTCTAAGGAGAATGAAATATAAATGCCAGGAAGTCAACGGGATCTCAGGTGTCAGCACCTGAAAGGACATCAGTGAAAGGGAAAATGTATGGACAGGTGAGCAAAGAGAAGCAGCCTGAGAAGTCTGCTGGGCCTTAGAGGGGAACAGAAAACTGTAAAAACCACTGAAAAGCTTCACTTGGGGCAAAACCCTACTCATACATCCAGCTTTTGTCTTCATTATGTCAGAAAATTACATCTGAGACTTCACTAAAAATGTGATGCTCAAGAGGAACAAAGTGCTGGGCCTGGTGAGGAACCACCACCAGTGGTGGTTTGGAGGCACAGGAGAAACTGAGATTCAAACCCCACTCCCAACAAGGAGTTTGTGGGAAGTTTTAAGAGAAAATCGATTTTTTTTGGTGATATCCTGAGCTGCCAGAATCTGCCTTCCCACACAGGGAACACAGGGAAAACAGCAGCAGCACTGAGCCAAAAACCATGGTAGGAGGAATCCTTATTCCATGGGGGTAAATATGTAGTTGGTGTTTGTAATAAATATATTACACTTCAGGTGTAAGATGAAGAGCAGGGGCACAGAAATACCTGGTCTGCTGATTCCACTACATTTCCTGCCATGAAAGGAAGGCAGTTCCACCACCCCTCCTGCCATGGCCACCTCGGGTGCTGTGTGGTGACCCCATGAAATGGATTTGTTCTAAGTGGGCTCATTAAATTCAGTTTGAGCACATTGCAGAAATCCTTGCACTGGAGAACAGGGGGTGGGAATGGGGAATAGAGAGGCTGAGAGAGGATGAGGATGGATCTTTGTGTGGGAGCATTGTGGGGTAAGACACGACAGAGACAAAACTCCTGAAGGCCAAGCTCAGCTCCTGAAAGGAGCTTCCTTAAACCACCTCCCTGAGGCAGCCTGTGCTGGAAATGGAAAAGCCAAGGAGTTCCTCTCACCTGGATGAGGGACACGGTGCCATCGGGGTTGCTGAAGGTTTGTACCACGGTCTGGGAGGGCACCAGGTGGGCGATGCTGTGCGTGGTCGTGGTCTGCGGGGTCTGCTGGTCCTCGAAGGCGTACAGCAAGTCCTCACGCCCGTGCTGCTTGTAGCAGTTCTTCACGATGGTCCTCAGGGCCTGGGTCCAGGACACCTTCCAGCAGGAGGGAAGAGGGGACAGTCAGTCCAGGAAAGTTTTCTGACCCAGCACAGCGCTGGGATTTGCACGTTTGTCTTTGCTGGGGTTTATCGGGTGGTTTGCAACAATTTGCAACCCCAAAAAACAACCCCAATATTTAATCTCTCTCTGCTCATCCTCTCCCCAAGGAACTCACCCTGGAGAGCCACGTGATGCAGTGAAGATGTCCCTGCTCACTGCAGGGATGAGATGACCTTTAAAAGGGCCTTTCCAACCCAAACCATTCTGTGACTCCAAGCAGAAAACCACGGTGATTTGGGAAAGCACCAAAATGCTGCCACAGCACCACTTCCAGCCCCACCACCCAACCTGTCCTGAACCAGCCTGCCCAGGTCCTGCTGCCTCCACACCACGGTGCCTTCCCTTGATTATCTCTGTGACAGGTTGGCAGAAACTTCACCCAAGACTTTCCACCCAGTTCTCTCATTTTTCCTGGCTCCACTGCACATCCACGACTCCTTCCTCTAAGCACAAAGCTCCCTGCTGCTCAGGAGGGCACAGCATCCCTCCCCTCCTTCAGGAGACCAGGACACAGCCTCTTCCTTCTGTCCCTCAAGGCAAAAACCACTCCCCCAAACCATTCTGCAGGCCCCTGTGCCCCATTTGGAGGCAGACAGGGCAGACACCCACCCGCTGCTTCTGCTCCTCCGTGCGGACGTCGCTGCGGACGTTGGCCCACGGAATGTCCTCGGGCCACCAGATGGGCTTGCAGCTCTCCTTGCCCCAGCCTGGCTTCCCACGACCCGTGGAGTACTTCAGCATCTCGGGGATGAAGGCTCTCAGCTGTGCCTGGAGCAAACAGAAGGTTGAGAGGTGTTTAGGAATTCACATCTCTGGTAGTTTTGAGGTGCACTGTACAGAACTATTGTGTTCAACTTCCATCCTGTTGGAGCCATTGACTGGAAGAGGCCTGGATGCCCATGGAAGGTGGACAACACTTTGCCATCTTCTCCCAAGACTCCCAAGGCTGGCAGCGGGTGGAAGAGAAGAAACCAAATTAAATCAGCTGAAACAAAATTACAACACCAAGGCACCAACACACATTGCATTGACACTTCGTGGCTCAAACACTGCCACGAAGAGAACAAGCAGACCTGAAATGGAAAAAATAAAGAAATAAATCACAATAACCATTTAAAAACCCCACACTCCATGTCCCTACAGTGGCAGGAACTCAGGCATGAGCTGATGCTTCTTTTTCAGAGATGCTGCAAGGGGATGGAGCTCGAATGTGGACCCCACAATCTCACACTCCTCCAGCCCTGTCCTGTCAAGATAAATACAGAACTCCCACAGGGCTCTATGACAAGGTTGGGTTTGTACCAGGGACTCCTTGGAGCACCAGGAAAAGGCTGGGTCAGCTGCAGAGCAGGGAGAGGAGAGCTCACCCTATGTCAGAGAAAATCACATTTACTTAGAGCTTAAAACCTGCCTCCAGGAGCAGCTCCCTGCATCCCTTCAGAGCTTTGAGAGTAAATTACTTCCTAGAATCACAGAGTTGTTTTGGATGGAAAAGACCTTTAAGTCCAACCACTCCCAGCACTGCCAAAGCCACCACTGCCCATGTCCCCGAGTGCCACATCCACAGGGATTTGACATCCTCCAGAGATGGGGACTCCACCACTGCCCTGGGAAGCTGTGCCAGGGCTGGACAACACTTTCCATGGAGAAATTTTCCCTAAAATCCACCCTGCCCCTCCCCTGTCCCTGAGGCCGTTCCCTCTCCTCCTGTCCCTGTTCCCTGGGAGCAGAGCCCGACCCCCCTGAGCCCCCTCCTGTCAGGGACTTGTGCAGAGCCACAAGGTCCCCCCTGAGCCTCCTTTGCTCCAAGCTGAGCCCCTTTCCAAGCTCTTTCAGAAGTTCTCCAGACCCTTCTCCTTGTGCTCCAGCTTCCCCAGCTCCCTTCCCTTCCCTGGATGCTGCATCCACTGGCTCCCAGCTGTCCATGAACTCAGTCCAAGCTGCCTTTTCCACATGATATACACAATATGCACAAGGCACCTTTTCCCCAGCCTGTCCACGATGCACCTTCCACTGCAGACCCTCGTGTCACCCTGACATGCTCCAGCTTCCCTGGATGAAGCCCCATTTATTCACACAAACCTGGTAACAGCAGGTTTTTTGAGCTGCCTGGTGCAAAAACAGTTAAAAGCTCCTTCCCCTGCACTGCCATGAGCAACAGGCTCCTTGTTTCCAGCTGCATTAATTACTGGTCCATGGGAGTTGAGGGCTCAAGCTACTCAAGGTGCTTGTTAAGGAGGGTTTGTCTTTAATCCACGGGGGACACAATCAGCAGCACTGTCAGGAGAGAGGACTTGGCTAATTAGTGCCCTAACGAGGCCAGGCCTCTGACACAGGTAATGTCCCCCTCACAAAGCCCCCACTCCCCTCAGGGCACAGGTGGGAACATCCACCTGAAGGAGCCATGGTTCTGCTGACACCCTCCAGGAACCACCCAAAAATCAAGTATCTGCTGGAAAAATCCAGTAGCACATTCCAGTTTGTGCCTTTGGCAGCCTGGAAAGGGCTCAGACAACTCTCAGGATGGAGGGTTTGGGAGAAACTGTGAGAAATGTTTCTTTGCCACCCTTTCACACCGGCTGAGTGTTTTAAGTTCAAGGGTTAATGGTACTGGGCTAATCCCAACCCCAAAGGCAATGGCCCAAAGCACAGCCAGCTGGGTTCCAACTGCTCTCCAGTGCTGGAAACAACAAGGAAAGTGGTTTCCAGAATGGAGCAAAAGCTCTGGCTGGGAATTTTCTCCACATCCCCACAGCTCAGCCTCGGGATCTCTGGGAAAAGCAAAGCTGAGTCCGTGCAGGACCTTCAGCTGCACCTGGAAGGGGGAAAGGCAGCAACTGCACGAGAGCTGGAAGAGAACACTCATCCCTGAATCCATCCCTGAATCCATCCCTGCTGCACTTCCCAGTGCTGGAGAACCCTCCAGGCTATTGCTCAGCTGCATGGGAGCCAATTCCAGCAGGGATTCTCCCTGTGCCACGTGCCAAGGAGCAGCTGGGAGAGCAGGAACGCAGCCGTCGGGACGAGAGCGGGCACCACGGGGATCCTTGGGAGGCCCAGGGTAACTTCTGTCAGCTCCTACAAGCAGGTTAGAAATCATGGGGGCACGTGGAGTTTAAAACAAGTCAGATGAAAGGACAAACCACCTGCTCAGAAAAGTGACCTCGGTGAGAGCTGACCCAAGCACTGCCCTCAGCCTGATTAAACTCACATTACCCAATCCTACTCCTCAATCCCATCACTGAGAACAAATTTAGGGTCAAACTCAGCTGCCACCAAAGTCCAGAAAGCACCAAGATTCCCCTCTGTGAAGGCTGCAGGGTGAAAATCCCGCTGTGACACGGGTTTTCCTGCCCAGCCTGGGTGGGTGACACTCTCTGTTCCCAAGGTTAGAGAAACATCTTTGCCCAAGCAAGTAAAGGCTTTATTTCCCTCCAGACCACCAGGGAGGCAGAGCAATTAAAAGGAGAGTTATTTTCACCTCCTCATTGATGACTCCTCTACACCCACCTGCTGGCACCTGCTGAAAGCAGAGGCCTCATTTTTCCAGTCCCTAATTATATTTTTATACCATTTATATAATTTTCCATCCTAATTATATTTATATTTCTTTTTATTCCATTTTTTCATGGGGTTTTCTGCAACTCAGTTGAAAAAAAGCTCTTTTTTTTTTTTGCTAGCACATACAAATAATTACACTGGCAGCTCTGGGAATCAAGATTCCCACCAAAAAATGATGGCACCTCTGTGCACAGCTCAGGAGAAACCTTTCCACAAAGCTCTTCTGAGCTACCTCACTGTGCTGGAACCATGAGGGCAATTCCTAAAAAGATCCTTGTTTCACCATAAAGCAGCAGGAGAGGATTTGAAATAAGAGGTTCTACATCAGCACTTTGGGCTGGCTGAGCAAAGGCCCTGCAGGACAAAGAGAAGAAAAACATTTCCAAAAGCTGCCAATGAGCAGCTCCTGCAGGTGTCACCTTTCCCAGTAGTTTAAAAATCCAAGAAATGAGTTTTGCCTTATTTATCAGGGATTGGGAAAATGATCTGTACCAGCCAAGGCACAGTAAACTTAATAAAGTGTTATTATCAGTGTGAGCTTGTCTGATTCCACTGAGAAACAGCAATGGTGCTTTGAGCAGGGTGTGACCCCTGCAGAGCACAGAAACATCTGCACATCCCTGCCCTGCTCCAACACCTCTGGATGTGCTGCCCTTCCCAGCTCGCTGCTCCCTTGGAAAAAACTGCCTTTCAGCACCTAAAACTTGTCCTGGTGCATCAGGGTGTACCCAGAGCCTCCTGCAGGACACACCTGCCTCAGCTCAGCTCCTGCATCCCTGGGGAAGGAGATTTCCCTCCAGATGAAGCTTCCCTGGGGAGTCTCCTCCACTTTGTCCCAGCAGTGAGGTCAGCAGGGGGCTGGACCTGGAGAGGAAGGGAACCTTCCACAAGCCCAGGGCAGAAAAATTCCCTGCCTCCAACAGAAATATCTCACTGATACATCACACTCTGTCTCATCTGGGGTTAAACCTTGTGGCAAATTCTGCTCCAACAAGAACCAGAATGAACTACAGGACATAGAAAGGTGTCCACAAGTGACCCTTCCTACCTTGGTACCTACAGATTGTGACAGAGCACGGAACATTCTCCCTGTTCCCACTTTCTGGGAGGTGCCAGAAGCAGCTCCACGGGGAATGCTCCCAGCAGCCTGAGCTCTCCTCACCAGCATTTCTTTGTCACAGAGCAAATAAGCACTGCTAACAAAGCTCCCCGTCCAACCACGAGCTGAGCTGTTACAGCCCCAGGGGAGAGAGCAGATCAGAGCCATCCCCTGGAGATGCAGCCACACAAAACAACAGGAGGTGGCTGCAAGATGCCAAACATCCCTCTCTTCCCCTGCTTCAGCCACGGGAGGCTGCTCACCTGGGTCATCTTGTCCACGGAGACGGGGATGCCATCGATGGTCAGGGGTGGCAGCTCTGAGTTGACCTCCTGGGGGGCCGGAGCGTGCTCGGCCAGCGCCGACTCCAGGTCTTCCAGGATGGTGCTCTTGTACTTGCGTACCTGTGGGGAGTTGTTAGGCTCGGGTAAACAAGGTGAGGAGCACCAGGAGAGGAGCAGGATGCAGGCCCAGCCACCTTCCCCAAGGTGCTGCAGAGCAGGAGGAGCAAACAGGGGCACAGCTGGCAGGAAATACCCAGCGGAGGCTTGGCTGGATGGGAGAGCTGCTGATGAAACCTGAAGTAACACTGGCAAGGGAAGAATTTGTGGGATGAAAGGGAAAGTTCTGAAGCCAGACTTGTTGTGGGCAGGGTCTGCAAGAAGGTGCAGGGACTGACAGCAGAGCTGAGCTCAAACATGTCATTGGTTGGGGTTGTTTAGTCTGAAGCAAAGGAGGCTCAGGGGGGACCTTGTGGCTCTGCACAAGTCCCTGACAGGAGGGGGCTCAGGGGGGGTCGGGCTCTGCTCCCAGGGAACAGGGACAGGAGGAGAGGGAACAGCCTCAGGCTGGGCCAGGGGAGGTTTAGATTGGATATTGAGAAGAATTTCTTCATGGAAAAGGTGGTCAAACATTGGCAGGGGCTGATCAGGGAGGTCTGGAGTCCTCCTCACTGGAGGTGTCCGAGGAAGGACTGGACATGGCACTCAGTGCTCTGGGCTGGGGACAAGGTGGGGATTGGGCACAGCTTGGACTCAATGATCCTGGAGGTTTCTTCCAACCTCAGTGACCCTGGGATTGTGTGATCATGAGCTGTTCCCTCTGATTTTCAATCCAGGATAAGAGAGGACCTCAGTGCTGCCCTCACGTCAGGGAATCCCAGGATCATTAAGACTGGGAGAGATCTCTGAGATCACTGACTCGACCAGGTCCATAAAACCTAAACTCCGTTTTCCAGGGTTTGTAACACGACCTTCAGATCCCAACCAGGCTTCCAAGGCTGCCCTGAGCAGAACAAAACCTGCAGAGAAGGTGAGGAAGTCCTTACCTCACTTTCCCAGGGACACCTACCACATTCTCCAAGGGTGCAGCACCAAACACTTTGAAGACAGGGTTGGGTTTGGAGGGTGAGATGCACAGGACGATGGCCTGCTGCCCCACTCTGGTGGTGTACTCATCCAGCGTGGCCCGGAGCTTCCTGGAACACGGGGGGAAACAGGGAATGGGCATCAGCTGAAAGCCCTGCAGACACACAGCCCCCCTCACTGCCAGCTCCCCTTTCTCAGCGCTGCCCCTGCACAAAGCAGGTGAGAAACAGAGCCCCAGCTGCTCGGCTTGGCCACATTTTGGGTTTATTCCCATTTATTCCCCCGCTCCGCAGGCCTGCTGTGCTCCCTGCAGTCACCCAGCAGCTCAAATGTCAATTATTCTCCTCTCTCTCCTTTCTTCGTTGATGTCAAAAGAGAAATCAGCAGAGCTGGGGCAGCGAGAGTCTGCACACCCTCTCTGTCTTAGCAACACAAAACTTGTGTTTTGTTGAAGCACCTGAATGATTCATCACAAGAGGCCTGCAAGGCAGAGGTTATTTTACATCCAGATCACAACAGTGCAATTCTCCAGCACCAAAGTCCTGCTCCAACCAGATCTGTAGGAATTCAAGCTAAAGGATAGGCAAGACCTGGAAATATTGCAGCAGGTCAGCACAGGAACCCCCCCAGGTGCCCCAACACCTGCTCCATCAGCAACTCCCTTTGGAATTAAAATGTTCCATTGTGTATTTTCTGCCTCTTATTCCCTTTTAAGCAGGGCAAGAGTCAGAAATGGTGGCAGAAGCTCCAAAAGCAAGAGAGAAGTAGCTTTTTCCTCAGAAAACCTGAGCACTCCATGAGGGGACAGCTCAGTCCCTGTCCTGCTCATTTCAGAACCTGCTCTTTGCAGGACCCACCAACAGCACCACCAGCTCCACACAGATCCCAAAATCAGGAGTTTGAACTTCCCACTTGATTCCCAGTGGTGTGAAAATCAAGCACAAACGTGTGTTCAACTGATCAGAGTGGGGGAAAAAAATGATGCTTTGTCATTTTCTTAATGTAATAAAATGAAGCAGTTGTGTGGAAGGAGAAGAAATAATTCCTTCACAGAGCAGTTTCTTTAAAAATATGTTGCTCATATTCCAAGGGGGGAAAGAATTTGTTCTTCAGAAACACTGCAATAAACACAGCTGAGTTGGGGGAAGGAGGAAAAACGAGAAGGGAGCTGTAAAAGGCAGGGAATTCACTCCCAAGGATTATTATTCAGCAGGAACTCAGCCCAATAATTTAACACTAACTGCCCAGTGAGATCCTAAACAGCACAAAAAGCAAAAACTGCTTTGTTTCAAACCCTAGGGAATAGCAGCAGCCAGTATTCCCAAATGTTTCCAGAGCATGGAATTGCAGGGGGGGCTCCAGGCTGGAAGGGCTGCGCAGTCCCTTCGGCTCCGGCGTGGCTCGGAGGCCATCAGGTGGGCAAACAGCCTCAGAGCACCTGGAATGCAACACCTGCAGGGCTGTGGAGCTGTGGTGGCTCCACGGGAAGTTTCTAAAGCCAGAAAAAAGTGTTTCACCTCAAGCAGGGATCTCTCCTTGATTATTCTTCCTAAAAGTGTGCTCTAAAGGCTGGGTCAGTCTTCAACATGGGGTTTGTCCAGTGGCAAAGGAGATTTGGATATGCACACGCTGAATTTATTGCCAGAATTGTTTGATCCTGTTGGATTCCTGCAGAGGCAGATAAATCCTTTATGCCACAGCAGAGCTGGGATGTGGCTGGAGCTCCAGATTCCATTAAAGCCACTCAGGATCTGCCACTGGTGACCAGCTGGGGTTAAAACAGAGCAGTGGATCCACCAGAGTGCCAGTCCTGGTGACCATAAAATCACTTCAGGGAGGAGCAGAGCTGCAATCTAACCCTTTAATGCAAACTAAAACACAACTCTTGGGTTCCAGGAAGACACTCCCCAAAAAAAACCCAAGCTGGAGGACTTCTGGGCAGCACTTGGTGTGAGCACACAGGGCAACAGGGCTGGCTGGAGGACACTGAGGTGGCAGGGACAGGTGAGTGCTCACCTGAGCAAACGTGTCTGCTGCCTCTTCCGAATGGACGGGTTGGACTCAAACACGTGAGGTCGCTTCCGTTTTTTCCCCGTTGCCACAGCAGCAGCTGCTGCCATCCCCACAGGGCCTGGAAATCAAATCACAGAGGGTCACTCAGCACCAGCAGCTCAGGAACTGGCTGGCAAGGACGTTGGCATTGTGAACCCCCCAGCCCAGCCAGGGATGGGTGCCAAGGGTGTCCCCAGCAGAGCCAAGTGACACAAATTCCTCCCTGAGCTCTGCTGGGCAGCACTGGAGGTGTAGTGAAAGGCTCCATTCCCCCAGGCTGGCAAATCCCAGCTCAGTCCCGGGTGAAAGTCACATATTCCAGCCTAAAGTTTTCCTTACAATCACAGAATTCTGCATTTTACCTTCCAAGTGTAGGGAAAAACTCCCGAGGCTTTGAATGACTGACTGATCTGAGGAGATGCTGGTGGCTGGGAAGAGGAAACCAGGTACAGCACCACAAATCCTGCTTGGACACCTCAACTACAGCATCAGGAGTAACCTGAGGCTTTCCCAAGGGATTAAGGACCTGTTCTAATGGGAAGGAAACTGAAAATCCAGAACTCCCAGCAGTGTCCTACCAGAGCCTTCCAAAGACCCCTCTGGGCCTGAAAATCCTGTGTGCTGGAAGGGAAGGGGAGAGGAAGGATGGGAGGCTGAGAAATTCATAAGCAAAGGGCATGGGATGCTCAGGGGGTGGTGGAACTTCTCAGGCTTGGTCCAGCACATCGAGAGCTTCACCCACCTGATAAAGTCTGATACAGAGTCAGGCCAGGCTCCCAGTGCTTACTGATCACTCCATTTTTCTGCAAGTGTAGACCCACTACAAGGCCAGCCTGGGGGACATTTGGCTCCACTGGGAGGAGTCTGTGATTCTGAAATACTTTCCCAGTCCAGATATATCAGGATCTTTGGTGCATCTCCCTGGGAGAGGCCTGGCACATGGGCTCTCCCTGCCTCAGCACGGCCGTGCTGCGCTCCTGGGTTATTTTTGCTGTTGTTTATGCGGGGCCTGAAATAATTTTTGCTCTTTGACACATCTGGTATTTTAATTCTGTGCTTTGAGGCAGCATTTTAGCAGGGACCTTTGTATAAACCAGCAATTCCCAGCACCTCTGTGATCCACACAGAAATGACGGGGGAATTCAGGCAGCGGGCAGAGCTTGTGGAGAACCCAGAGGGAATTTGGGACGTGCCATGGGTGGGGTGGAGCAGGAGGTTTGGAGCACCCCCCTGGCTTTACCTGCAGCTGCCAGGTGAGCAGTGACCTCGTCGGCAGCTGTGGAGTTGAGGATGTCGGAATCGTCGTAGGAGGTGTCCTCGGGCGAGGAGGGCGAGTCCTCGTCGGCGCTCAGCATGCTGTGCTCCGTGTAGGTGGCCACGTGCACCTGCTGCACCTGCTGGGCCACGGCGTGGGCCTCGATGGTAGCCATGTGCTCTGCCTGGGTCACTCCGTGTTCTTCCATTAAGAGTCACTGGCAGAGGGGACAGAAAGCATGGGCTGTGAGCACGAGGGACAGAGATCACCTCTGATGTCGGTGACACGGAAATCGCTCCACCAGGAGCAGGGAGAGAAACTTGAAGTTAAAGAGTTTGGAAAAAATCCACACTTCCAAAGAGGGCAAAGCAGCCACACACTTATTTCTGCTGGAGGAAAGGTCCCCAAGGGTCCCACAGCCCTGAGGTTCCACGTCCCTCACCCGCATGTTAAAGGGTCAAAGCTGGGACTTGTTTGTGCCCCTTCAAGTTCCAGCTTCTGGGGAAGAGGCCTGAGGGTGACACAAATCTCCTCTGACCTCAATAGCTCAGGACACAAATGAGGATGCCAGTACAGAATCCTGGGATCACTGAGGTTGGAAAAGCCCTCCAAGACCATCAAGTCCAAGCTGTGCCCGATCCTCAACTTGTCACCAGCCCCAAACACTGAATGCCACGTCCAGGAATTCCTGGGACACCTCCAGGGATGGGCACTCCAAACCTCCCTGGGCAGTTCCAATCCCTGAGCACCCATTCCATGGGGAAATTCCTGCTGGTGCCCACCCTGCCCCTCCCCTGTCCCTGAGGCCATTCCCTCTCCTCCTGTCCCTGTTCCCTGGGAGCAGAGCCCGACCCCCCTGAGCCCCCTCCTGTCAGGGACTTGTGCAGAGCCACAAGGTCCCCCCTGAGCCTCCTTTGCTCCAGGCTGAGCCCCTTCCCAGCTCCCTCAGCCCCTCCAGCCCCTTCCCAGCTCCAGTCCCTCAATGTCTTTCTGATCAGGAGGGGCCCAGAACTGGACTCAAGAGTCCAGAAAAGGGCAAAACCATCACAAGCCAAGCACAAATATTACAGAAAGCTGATTTATTTAAGGCATCCAGTGGTAAAGCACTGAGCAAAGTAGCAGCTTACAGAGTCAGCAGGGCCCTGGACCACACACTGGGAACACAAATCTGTGCAGAAGGACCAGGACAGGAGGTGCAGGGATATTTTCAGTCTGTGCCTGCCGTATGTTTGTGGAAAAGGAACGGCACATCCCTAAGATGATTTCAAACAGAAGAATTAGAACCTCAACCCTCAAAAACAGATTCCCCAAAGAGAATCTGCTCCTGCTCGGGGCAAAGAGCAAGAAGAGGTGACCAGCTGCAGGGAACGTGAAAATAAACAAAAAAGATTCTGAATTTGTAAGTACAGTCATGGAATTGCAGCTCCGGACTGACACCAGACCGTGGAACGCCACGGAGGGGTCAGTGAGACACGGGAACCCAAACCCTTGGTCAAGAGGGTTATTCTGTCCAAACAAAAAGGAGGCTGCAGCCAGATGGGGTCTCTTCTCCCAAGCCATAGGACAAGAGGAATTGAGTTCCAATTGTGCCAGGGAGGTTTAGATTGGATATTGGGGAACATTTCTTCTCCAAAAGGGTTGTCAGTGGAACAGGCTGCCCAGGGAAGTCCACATCCCTGGAGGGATTTAACAGGGGACATGGGATTGGCAGTGCTGGGGGAAGAGCTGGAATACTGCAGCCTGAGGGACAGTAGAATTGTTGTCAGACTGTCACAAACCCACTGAGGCTACAGCTAAAGCCAAACCAGCTTCAGACTCCCAGTGCTCCCTAAAAAGCTGCTGGAGTCTGACGTGGCTGCTGTCCAACCCTGTTTACAACTTGTAATATTAGAACCACCCAAAAATAGCAGGGGTTCAAACAGTGCCACTGAGGAAGGGACTGAGACACTGAGGTGCACTGAAGCAAACCAAAACTTTCTGCTGGAGGAGTGATCAGCCCTGAGCTCCTTCCAAGAAACTCATTCTGCCATCACCAGAGAAAAACGGGTGGGAAAAAAATATTTCAAGTAAATCCCTATGGACCAGCTTAACGGATTTCCCAAACCACTGAGCTTTTCCTGAAAGGGGACATTGCTGCTTTTCTCACTGGAGCAATGCAACTTGAGGTATTTCTAGCAAAACTGTAAAAATCCGTGGAAAAATGTGATCAGAATATAACTGACAAAGCACAGTGACCTTAAAGCCCATCAGCAGACAAGACCCCAAGACGACGGATGCTCCCGATGCCATTTCCACCTCCCACTCAAAGGCAACCCACACCTAATTGCACAGACACTGAAACCCTGGGAAGTCATTCCCATATTCAGATTACTCCCAGAGGATTCCTGATGCAAGCCAGGCTTTGTGGGCAAACACCCTGACTGGCAGGTGAAGGTGTCACCAACCTGGCGACGCCGCTGCTGCCCCAGCAAAGCGTCCCCGCCACGCATCCGAAGGGTGGGGCTCGGATTTGGGCAGGGATCCGGGCACAGGGCATGAAAGGAAAGCTGTTCCTGGTTAGCTTTAGACACGAGCATTCATCACTCCAGAAAAGGAACGCTGATCCCTGTTTTTCTCCCAAAACCAGAGCAGTTTCAGGCGCAGGGAAAGCCAATGACGCGACGGTGCCCGCGGAGACATTTCCTGGTAGTCATGGCTTAGTCCAGAAGCCTTGGATGACAGCCAGAAGTCTTTTTAAAGTCATTTAAAGTGCTTATAAAAACTATGAGGATAAAGTTCCTCTCATCACACGGTGCAGCTGCTTCACGAGCGTGTCAGGGGTTCCTCTGATGTCCTGTCAGCCCTGACCAGTGGCTGTTGACACCATCGCTGGAGGAACACCAGATGCAGGAGGAAACAGCAGAGCTGCACCATTCAAACCACCAGAAAACAACAAGAACTGGTAGCAAACCCCATAAACTCGGCACCGAATTCACACCCACGTGGATGGAAATGAAGGTCTCTGTGGTGTGACTGGAACAAGTCGTCACTCGACCCACCAAAACCCCACCTCTGCCACCACCATCCAGCTGAATGGCTGCTCAAAGCTGAGCCTAAAATAAAAAGTCTGTACCAGAAAAAAAATCACAAGGAACAGCAGCACGATGGAAAAACTCCCTTACACACACAGGGCTGGGATTATTTTAAACCTTTATCCTGCTGAAGAGGTTTTGCTTCAGATGCTGCAGGAGACACGACTCTGAGAGAGGCTGGGCCTGGAGATGAGCATTCATCCCCTGGAATGTTCAATCATGAGGCCGTTTTCACCAACTCATCCAACACCTCATTAATTTGAAACCCTGCTCAGATCAGCAACAAATAAAAGAATCGCTGGCTCTCGCTTCTTTGGTGGTTTAAATCATTTTGAAAGGAAGCAAAATATGAGTTCTGTGGAGATTCTGAGAGACCTGCTTGCTCTGTCCTCTTGTGAGCACACAGCTCACTGCAGCCATGTGTGGTTGGATCCCTCCTAGGACCCAACCATGAGAGGGACCTGAGGAATGGAGGGGTAAAGTTTTATGTGAAAGAGGGAAGATTTAGATCAGATGTAAGGAAGAAATTCTTCCCTGTTGCTCAGAGAAGCTGTCCCTGCATCCCTGGCAGTGCCCAAGGCCAGGCTGGACTGGGCTTGGAGCAGCCTGGGACAGTGGGAGGTGTCCCAAAACAGGGGGCAGCACCAGATGGGGTTTAAGGTCCCTTCCAAACCAAACCATTCCATGATTCCACCACTCAGAAATGGGGTGGGAACAACCAATGGCATCCATAACACCAAATACAAGGATCTTGTGTTCAAATCCATCAATCGAGTTGATTTTCTTCCACAACCTGCTTCTTTGTTAATTATCCCAATTGTCAGAATTCAGCCCTCATATTTTCATATCAAGAGTGAGCCATTCTGGGTGGAAAACCAAACGGGAAAAGCTCCCCTGCATTCCGTACCAGCATCAACATGAAAATGATTGTGACATTTCCTAACTGAAATGCAGGAATTAGCAAATCCCCGACGGCAAACGGAGAGATCAGCTCTCACACAGCCTGCTCAGGGTGCTCAGCCTTTCCTAACCAAACGTTTTGACAAGAAGGAAATACCACCCCAGCAATGAACCTCAAAGGATGGATGTCCCCAGCTCAAGCAGCAGCTCTGCCCTCTCTGTGAGGAGCTGGAAATTGCACGGAAGAAAAAGAGAGGATTAAAGGAAACACCTGAAAACTTTCTCAGAATCCTCTTTACAAAGGCTCAGTGTCCCCAGTTAGTTTAACAGACTCATTAATGAGCTCAGGGGACTGTCCCTGCTCTCATTTCAGGCTGGTCAGGTCACTGAACTTCTCCCCTTCCCAAGGATGAGACTCAGGAGAAAGGCTGCCACCCTCCCAAGGCTTTGAAGCACTGAAAAATGGAAGCCTGGAATAGTTTAGTTTGGAAAAGCCCTCTAGGGTCATCAAGTCCAACAGTTGTCCCCCCCCTACACTGACCATTAAACCCATCACCTGGTGAGGGACCCACCCAAACACACGGAGCAGGACACCCGGGGAGCCTCGTGGCCCACAACACTCCGGCAGATTAAGGCTGCTCACATCCTTTTCCCCAAAACCATGCCCTGTACTCTGCAAAAACATGGAGGAAGGAAGACACAATCATCGTTGTGGTCGCTCAGTCAGCTCAGGGGATGTCAGATGCTCCTGGGGTTTTTAATTTATTTTGGTTTCATTTGCTTTGTTTTTTTTTTTAAGTAATTTAAAGGACTTATTCGAGAGGGTCAATCCTCCATACCCACTCTCAGGAGTAATCCCTCTGGCTCATTTCCTCGTTCCTTTCAAAGGACTGAAAACACTCCTGGTTCTCCTTCCCCATTTTCTGTTTGATCTCTGCGCTGCAGTCAGCACCAATTCCTCACTGACAGCCCTGCTCCACAGAGCAGCCCAGCACAGAGCACTCTGGCACTAATGGGAATCTCAAAAAAAAATAAAATCTGGTTCCTTATTCAAGCTGGTGCTGCTCCTCACAGCTCCACTTCAGGGAAATGCTGCTCCGAGTGCTTTCCAGAAAACCTGCAACACCTCCTGCCTTTCTTCTGCGAAGCTGCCAAGCATCTGGAGTTTAATGTGCTCTTAATGGATTCAAGCCCCTGCCATAAATAAGTCGTTTGCTTTGCATTAAACAACATCACAGGGGCACTTTTGTTCTGGGAGGGGGCTGCAGGGAGCTCCGAGGTGCTCACCCCTTCCGTGCACCTCTGCAGCAAACCATCCTCTAAATCAGGTTCTGGCCACTATTTGCTCTTCCCTTTCCCCTCATTTGGAGGGAGCCGTGGTGATTCCTCACTAAATGCTGCTTCATCTCCATCCCTTGGCCACGGAGCAAGGCTGGAGCACATTCCAGCTTCTCACCTCACCGAGACGCTGCTGCTGGCACCCAGGGCTTCACACACGCTCCTGCTGAGCTCCTTCCACACTCCCAGGAGGGCAAGGAAGGCCTCACTGCCCCCATTTACTTTAAGAACTACCAACTGTTTGCAGCTGCATCAGCTCCTCCTCCTCCCTGCCACAGCACCACCGGCACCGCTGGCAGCCCACACGGGGAGGGATCAGAAGTACCTTTGATGATCTGGGCTGATGTGATGTGAAGGAGATTTTTCAGTCAACTGGGTCACACTTTGTGGATTCAATCAGATTAAAAAGCATTTCCTCTGCACTTAGTGCACAGGAATGTGTTATTTAAAAAGCTGTTCCCAACTTCCGGCTGCGTGTCCCAATAAACTCCAATCTCCCTGCAGAGACAGCCTGGGATAATTTGTGAGTGAAAAGTGATCTTAGCAAGAAATCAATCACTGACCATTTACTAATGAAATCAAATGCTGTTTGAGTAGAATTAGACCTTTGAAATTGTCCAGTCCTGCTGCTTCTGTTCTGGCACAAGACCCTCCAGGCAGCGTTTCCGAGTGTGGGGACATCCTGGTTTGTCATCTGCACATTTCTGGTAGGTCACGTTTTGATGGTTACAACAACCACAAAGAGCCAAGCTCAGCTGGGATGGTGTTCCATGATTTTCACCAGGAGCCCTGACTGAAATCCCTGGTGTCCCTCCAACCTCCTTAGTCCCCAGAGATTTGTGCCTTCCCTCCGATGAGAACAGGCAGAAGCGATCCAGTTTTGGGGGTTCCTGAGATGGTCTGAGTTAGAGGAGCTGCTGCCAGCTGAGGGGAGGATGAGAGGACAACCTTTAAAAAAGGAGGAATGGCCAGTCCTGGTGTTGTGCTGGGTCTGCTTCTCCTCTGTCTGGGCCAGCTGGTACCTGGCAGCCACATCTCATCCACCTCCCAGCCAGGGCACGGAGCTCGGTCACAGCATCTCCTGACCATGCTGGTTAAGAAACCACTTCCAGGAGAAACTGGAGCTGCCAGGAGGTCTGTGCCAGCCAATTCCAACCACACCAGCTTTTGGGAAAGCCCAGGAAAAGGCCACACTCCCATCACTCAGCCGCACTTCCACCACTGAGCCAGTCCCAAACCTGCTCCTGGTCTTTCCTCCACGGGGACAGGAGAAAGAGGATGGTCAGGTGTCCCCAGAAGGTGATTCCAGACTCCCAGTCACAGAAATGCAGCTCTTTCCAGGATTTCCACGTCGCACTGGCATCTCTCACTGGGTAAATATTATTCATTAATGCATATTTAGGGTGCATTTGATACGGCTCCTGTACCAAACTGTGCCTAGAGGGAATCACCACTGCAGGTTTGATAAGCAAACAACACCATTCACCAGGATAAGCTTGATTAATATCTCACTTATTACCACAACTCGTTTAAAATGCACATTTAAATGCCAAAATCACATTTTCCATAGGAAAAAAAAAATCCTCCCTTGTTCAAGGGGAGAATTTTGAGGCCTACACCTCAAATTGATAAAAATCAGCTTTTTTTTTTTTTTTTTTATGGTGAAGCCCCTTTGGAAGCTGTCCAAGGTTTTGGATGGGAATGACTTTCCAGGACTGCACACAGAGACTCCTGTCAGCAGCACAACTGATACCAGGTACAAAGCAAGATAAGACACTCCAGTTTACTGCTCTGCTATCAAGATGGAAGTGAACATCTTATTTCCCGTGGTTGGCAGAGACGCGGCCACTCCAGCACCAGGAGGAACAACAGGAACCAGCTCTCGTTCCACAGCGTCCTCCTGTGGCACAGCATTAGCCAAATGATCCTTTTAATTAGGATGGGGGGGTGGAAAATCCCAGCCCTCCCGGCCTCAGCACGAAAAGCCCTAAAATCCAAGGGATTCTAACAAAGCCCAAATTGCTTCCATTAACGCGCTCTCTTTGTCACAATCTCGCATCAAAGAGCAAAGAAATCCCCGTGCAGGAAAAGCTTCACATGTGGCAAGGCTGGAAAAGAAACCAACAGGATTTCACAGGTATTTATCGGGATAAAACCTCCTGCTTGCTGCTGAAAGCTGCCGGTGGGCGATGTGATGGACACATCAGGGACAATGACTGGCAATGGGTCCTTTTTGCAGCTTAATTTCTCACACTCAGCACCAAACACCAGCAGGAAGCCACGAGGTGAACACAAACCCGAGGTGCATCCCTGAGCCCTCTTTAAGACTCTTCTCAAGCTTTGGTATCAAGAAATAATATCCCACTGGAATCAACTCTCCCTGAGAAGACCCCCCAAGGAAAAAAGGGCACATTTAGGGTTCAGAAACCCACGGGAAGGGCAACCACCACATCCCAGCCTGTGCCAGCCGAGTGTAACCCAAAACTGGAAGTGAAACTGCACCACAGAACCGTAAACCCCTGGATGGAATTCTCATTTAGCATTCCTGTGCTTGCCCCCAGGCTCTGCAGGTTTCACAGGAGGCATTGGGGTGACTCTGCCTCACCAGTATCCACCAGCAGCACCTGGGTCAGAACCCTTTTTCCCTAAAATCTCTTTGCAGGATGCACGGTCTGCCACAAGTTTAAGAACCAGAACATGATAAATGCCATTCTCTGAGGTAATACTTTGTCACCTTACACATTCTTTCATTTCATTTAAAGAACCACGGAGAAATCCCAGTCTTAACCTATTTTCCTCAGAGCTGCAGAACCCTCATTTTAAACAGCGTGAAGCGAGTTACTCATCTTTAGTCAATTCAGCTTTTTTAATTAACGGGCAGTCTTTTAAGAACTCCTAACCCAGTGAGCAGAGGCTGCTGTTTGCTGACACCATTCGTGGCTCAGCACAGAGGAGCAGCCCTCAGCCTGGCGGGATCACAGCCGGAAAAGATGGAGCGTGGCCCTCGCTGGCTGCTTTAAGGTGCAAATGTTCCTTCCCAGTATTAATCCTCTTTTATGGAGAGGATTAGTGGTTATGCTGGGCTACCACAGGAAAAGAGAACGGCAGTGGGTTACACAGAAAGGTCTGAGCAAGAGAGCGCTGACAGAGACGCCGCGGCCTCGCCCGACCAGGCTCCGAGGTGTGAAGGACCACCATGAGTCCAGCTGGGCTCTGTCCAGCCTTGGCCACACCATGGATTACCCTCAGCTGGAAAGGATCCACCTGATCATCGATCCAATTCCTGGCCCTGCCCAGACACCCCACCCTGGGCATCCCTGGCAGCGCTGTCCCATCGCTCCTGGAGCTCTGGCAGCCTCGGGCCGTGCCCATTCCCTGGGGAGCCTGGGCAGTGCCAGCACCCTCTGGGGGAAGAACCTTTCCTGATATCCAATCTGCCCCTCCCTTGACACAGTTTCCTACCATTCCCTTGGGTCCTGTCACTGGTCACAGGGAGCAGAGATCAGGGCTGCCCCTCCTGAGGAAGCTGCAGCCCCCAATCAGTCTCCCCTCATCTCCTCCAGGCTGGCCAAACCAAGTCCCCTCAGCTGCTCCTCCTACGGCCCCTCCAGCCCTTTCCCCAATTTTGGACACTCTCCAACACCTTTGTACCTTTCTTCTATTGTGGTGCCCAAAATTAGGATGGATGGATCACCTTAAGGACTTGGTCCTCACGTGGCATCAACCCAACAAGATCAGCATATGGTAAGGACAGCACAGTCCTAACCACGTTTAATTATCAAACTTCCACCCTAAAGGGCAGCCTAGCTACCCCTTCTTGATGTTCAAGGGGTTCAAGAAGGTATCTGCTTGGCTGCAGAAGATGCACCTGAGGAGAAAAAATCCCTGAGAAAATCCACTGGGAACTGATGAACATAAGGATATGGAGCGAGTCCAGAGGGGTCCCGGAGCTGCCCCAGGGCTGGAGCCCCTCTGCTCTGGAGCCAGCCTGGGAGAGTGGGAATGTTCCCCTGGAGAAGGGAAGGCTCCAGGGAGAGCTTCCAGCACATTCCAGTGCCTGAAGGGGCTCCAGGAGAGCTGCAGAGGGACTGGGGACAAGGGCTGGAGGGCCAGGAGCCAGGGAATGGCTTCCCAGTGCCAGAGGGCAGGGCTGGATGGGATCCTGGGAACTGGGAATTGCTGGCTGGGCTGGAATTGCCAGAGCAGCTGTGGCTGCCCCTGGATCCCTGGCAGTGCCCAAGGCCAGGCTGGCCATTGGGGCTGGGAGCAGCCTGGCACAGTGGGAGGTGTCCCTGCCCATGGAATGGGATGAGCTTTAAGGTCCTTCTAATCCAAACCATCCCACAATTCCATGATGACTCTGTGACCCTGCAGAGGGAAACTGTCCCCTGTGCAAACAACACACCAGGTCCGTGAGAAAATCCCGCAGTCACACTCGCAGCCTCACATTCCACACCACTAAAACCTGTGTTTTCTGGAGGGAAAAAAAGTGCATTTCCACCCCAAGGACACCAAAGAGATTTGCCTGCGAGTCTTTCAGGTTGAAAGCACCTCCAAGGCGTGTTTAAAGGCTGCTTCCCACCCTTCCCTCTCCGTGCTGCCCAGCCTGTTGAGCAGGCCGGGTGCTCTCCACGTCCCGCTCTGCAGCGGCTGCCTCCCAGCCGGGCAGGGGGGACACTGCGGCCCCACACCCGGGGACAACACCCACAACTGCCCCATGCTGGACCTGCAGCCCTGACCCACCCTCGCCCCCTGCTCCAGGGGGGCACAGTATGCAAATCCTGTGGGAATTCCAAGTTTTTACAGCTCCTGCCACAACCCCGCGTCTGACACGCTGAAAATGGACCGTGAACTTTTATTTGCTGCTGTGTTTTGTACTTCAGATGTCTTTCACGTCTCCCCACCACCACCTCCATCTACATATGCTTCTGATTATCAGGGCTGAAGTATTCCAGCCATTCCCAGGGAAATTCACTGTTTCCTTCTGGAGCAAAAGACCAAACCTCCTGACTTACCCCCAAATCGCTGGGAATGCTCAGGATGCAGAACTAATAAGCCTGGAAATAACCCACATTTCAACCCAAAGCAACCACGAGAAGAGCTCTGAATTCACCAGCTCCCTCTAGGGAGGGAAGGGAGTGGCACTGTGTAAGTCCCCTCTCCTTCCAAAGGGAAATCAGGAGTGAAAGGATTTTTTGGTGCCCAAGGAAGCGGCTGCAGCAGCAGCAGGAGGCTCTAATGGCCGACACCAAAAATAAACTTCATTTACACTCCATGTCTCAGCATAAAGAAAACATGGGCACTCTGGGCTGTGGTCTTGCAAGTATTTTTGACACAGACTACGGGGAAGTTTTCCAAGCCTGGAAGTCATCCCTGTTTGATTCCTTTAATTAGATGGTTATGTAATGAGCACTGAGAGGGACTCGGTTACTTCTGGATTGGCTTCCTTGGTCACTTAAGTTACAAGCAAACGTGGACTCTAAGTGAAAATGCACTTTCTTGGCTTTTTCCTTATGCATTTGAGGTCAGATGAATTTTACAGCACTGAAAAAGTTGAGTTTCCCTCCTCAGGTCTGTAGGATCTGAGCAAGCCATTTATAATTTATAGGGCACCACGGGCAGCACACAAACAGGTAAAAAATAATTCACACATCTGCCTTGCAGAGGCTGAGAGCCACCAACACCCAACAAAAATAACACCCGAAACCAAGGAGACACCTGCTTCATCCTGCAGCACAAACCCAGGCTCCACTCCCCACCAAAAGCAGCACGGGCCCTGAGAAAGGGCAGAAAACAGGCAGAAAAGGAGACATTGGAATTCCAAATCCTACTGATCTGGAATACACCTTCCATCCTGAGCATCCTGAGGGTTTTTCTACAGCTATGTCTGCTTTTTCAGGAGGAAAAAAACAAGGTGGAATTTCACTGGCATCAAAATGTCAGCGTGCATCAGGATGAGCTGCGAGCTCCAGCAAGCACAGCCCGCAGCTCCCCGGGCTCCATCTGGCAGCAGAAGGGATTCCCTCCTGGACTTCTTCTGGGAGTCTGGCAGCAACTCATCCACAACCAACCCAGAGCAGCCTCAGAGGCCTTCCCAAAAAACTGGAACGCAGCCCTGGCTACCTGGGCACCCTCTCACGCTCCTGGGGAGAACACAGGGACTGCTCCTGGCTGCAGCTCTGCTATTCCCAAACAGGCTCTGAGGTTTCCCAGGAAAAGTGCACAAACAACTCCAGCCAACAGTGGGACTGTCCACCTGGCCACTGGATCAGCCCCATCAGTTTTTGGGGAAAAAAAGCAAAAGTAAAAGGACCAGAAGTGGGGAAAACACAAATATTGGCCCCCACTGCAATCGCTGCCGTGGGTACAGAACAAACCTGAATTCCCCCAGAGCTGGAAGGTCCTGCATGGTCCAGGTTTAGCCTGGAGTGGTGAGAGGCTCCCCCAGCCCTGGCACAAAGCTCTGCCCAGCTCTGGCCCTTAAACCCTTTCCCACAGTCCACTACAGCTTTTAGGCTGGAAAAGTGGTGAGAATTTCTGGTGGAAGCTTTATTTTCAGGAGATGAAAGACACCAGTGACGTTCTGAGTTTTATACTTTGCAGCATTTGGAAACCAGAGGGGTTTTGCCAGGATTTATTTACCTGGCTTGGATTCACAGGGAAAATGAGCCTAAGAAGAGATTCACAAGAGCAGGCACAGAAATTCATTCACTGAAATAAGTGATAAATGGATCGGGGCAGCGGTGTGGATCCACAGTCAGCAGTGGGGACGTGGGAAACCATTGCACAGACCTAACAAACAGCAGAATTCCAAACTCTGAGAGGATGGATCCCCCTTAAACACACACAGACACCGCCCCAGTGCCAGGGCCAGGGTGCCACTTCCGCCAAGGGAATGGCTGGAGCTCTGGCAGAGGGGTTTAGCTGGAGATCAGGAAAAGGTCCTGCCCCCAGAGGGTGGTGGGGCACTGAACAGTACAAGTAAAATCCTCACTGTGCAGCAGAAAAGTTATTTTAAAACCTCTCAAAAATGTGGTTTAAATTATATTATTAAATATCTCGGGCAACGGGTAATGACTAACACAAAATATCTGAACTGTGTTTTTTCCCACACATCAACTTCAGAAGTGGCACAAGGAAGATAAAGTCCAAGGCTGAATTTCATGGAACTCCCTGCACTGAAAATCATCAACACAGCCCCACCATTCCCACTGACAGCACAGAACGTTCTTATGTAGAAAAGTTTGGATTCCATTTCCTTGGTAAAAGAGATAGGGGAGCACAGCAGAGCTCCCTGTGCCCTGCTGCCTTCCTGGAACACAATTTCCCAGATCAGAGAAGGGTAATGTATAAAAAACAATAATTCCCAAAGCCTTAGAGAGAGAGAAACTGTGTGGAAATCTCCCTCCTCTGGAAAAGCACTGGAAATATCCCCAGAGCTTGTCCATGCACATGGCAGAAGCTGCACATGACAGCCCAGAAGGGAGATGGACACAAACAGTGGTCCCAGTGCTCCCAGTCTGGGCTCCTCCACTCTCCTGGGGTTCCCTGGTTTCCCTTACAGGGCTGAAATATTCCAGGCCTGAGCCTGCCAGAAGTGAAACTGCCTGGTTTAAGGCTGATAAAAGGTGATTCAGGCTCCTGGGCGAGAGCAAAGTTATGAAATCCCAACACAGGAAGAATTCCTCGGGCCAAGACGCCCGTGGGCTGCAGGTGGACACTGGAGCAGCTGACCAGGCACGGGGCTGGAGCCCAGGGAATTCCAGACAATTACCTGACAGGAAAAGCCCCACTGTGGCCAACCTCCCTCAGGAGCACAGCGGCCTTTGCTCACGGAATCGTGGAATTGGTAAAGTTGGGAAAGCCCTCCAAGACCATCGAGCTCAACCATCACCTCAGCGAGCTGTGCTCACCCAACCACGGCCTCCAGGGCCAGGTCTGGAACAATTCCAGGGAGGGGGAAGTGCTCCAGCACCTCCCTGGGCCATCCCCACAGCTCAATCCCCTCTGTTTTCCCACCCATTGTCCTGATGGAGCCACCCAGAGGTGCAATCCTTCACCCACGGCCAGGAGGCCCCACTGGCAGAGCTGGGGTTTCCAGGATGGTTTAATTTACCTCTGGAATGGGATGTTTGTTACCTCCATCAGACCACACACTTCCTAAATCCTAAAATATTCCAAGAGCTGCACAAACCCCACACAGGCTGAGGCCGAGGGCTCCCGAGCTCGCTGTGCTCATGGCCTGTGCACAAGAAATCCTCAGAAAACCTCCCCAAAATGATGGGAGGCTGCTGAGAAACAACTGGGACACAACAAAACTCCTTAAAAACCAACTGAGACGCTCTGTAAAACACCAAACACGCACAGAAATTACAGGGGGAGGGGAGAGGATGGAAATAAACACTGCACTGGTAACCCTGCATGGAATCATGGAATGGTTTGGGTTGGAGGGGACCTGAAATCCCACCCCATTCCAGCCCCTGCCATGGGCAGAGACCCCTCCCACTATCCCAAAGTCCAACCCCCAATGTCCAACCAGGCCTTGGACACTTCCAGGGATGGATGAGCAAGATTAAAACCCTGAGAAAACATTTTTTCTAATCCTGGGCTTTCCAAAGGTAACATCATCACCCACTTCCTCTTTCACCCTTGATGGAAAAGAAAACAAAAAAAAAAAAATCATTGCTCCCAGTTTTACCACCAGCATGAACACTTCAATTAAAAAGATGAACAATTCTCACACCCATTTCCCCAATATTTGGGCATTTAAAGTTCACTGGGAGAGAATTTAAACAGGAGCAATTGTGATGAGGGAGAGGATGAGGCAAAGGCTAAAGGGAGGATGAACACGAGTTCCCACTGGGAACCCTCTCAGGACATGGGAAGAGGGTCTAAAACTGTGCCTGGAAAGCAGCAAAACTGAGACAAAACCACAACAGCCAGGCCCTGCCTAAGGTAAAAACACCCAAATTTTGGAAATAACAGTTCAGTGGAGAAAAAAAATCTAATGAAAATATAAAGCAGAGCTCCCAGATTTGAACAAACATCTCCCCATGCCACGAAAACCATCTGCAGCTGCTGAGACGGAGTAACCTCAAACACAGGAAGAGTCTTGAGCTGAATTATTTCTGTCCCTTAATTATTATTTACACTCAAAAGGTCCTGAGCATCACAGTCACAGCCAGGTCTGTCCTGAGCCAGGTGTTTTAGAGTCCTTTTTTGGGGTATATTAATACATACCCAGTTACACCCCTTTTTTACAGGCCATTTACACCCCTTTTTTGAGTAGATGAAATAATGGAGGGGAGTGATTAACACGTTTGATTAACACGTTTCAACTCAACCTCCTGTACAAAAGGAGGGGAATTATACCCGTACAAAATGTGAAGAAAAATAAAGGGGAGGGGGAAAGGGGAAGAAAAGGGGAAAAAAAGGGGAAAAAAAGAGGGATGACAGGAAAAAATGGG
>VYXG01005823.1:76393-116805 GCA_013397235.1 Lanius ludovicianus | reverse complement strand
GCCTCAGCGGGGCTGAGGGCCGCGGGGCCGCGGCACGGCGGGAGCGTCGCAGAGCCCCGGTTTAACGTGGAAATGCAGGGAAAGCGGTCCAAAATGGATTGTTTCTTGCTTTTTTTAAAAATTAGTTTTCGGTGGGAAAATCCTGCTTAAAATGGAAGTTGCGAAAAAGGTCGGTTTAAAATGGAAATTGCGGAAAACTCAGTTTTAAATAGGTAGGGGGTTTTTTTGGCCATATTTTTGGTGAGAAAATCCAGTTGAAAATGGAAATTCTGGGGAAAATGCATTTTAAAATGTAAATTTTAAAAATTATGTTTAAATATTTTCTATTTTTTGTGGGGAAACAAAAAAAGCCTTTTAAAAA
The DNA here is from genome assembly GCA_013397235.1 of Lanius ludovicianus. Classification (NCBI taxonomy): domain Eukaryota; kingdom Metazoa; phylum Chordata; class Aves; order Passeriformes; family Laniidae; genus Lanius; species Lanius ludovicianus. The sequence continues at coordinate 116,444 of VYXG01005823.1, read as the reverse complement.
TTGATTTCTCTTCCTTTATTTTTTTTGGCGGAAAAACCCATTTTAAAATGGAAATTTTGGAAATAGTCCAGTTAAAAATGGTAATGTTTCCTTTTTTTTTTTTTTCCTGTTGGAAAAATCCAGTTTAAAACAAAAATATTTTACTTTTTTTTCTTTTTTCCAGATCCAGTTTAAAATGGACATTTCCCCCTTTTTTTGTGGGAAAACCAGGTTTAAATTCGGATTTTCCCCCCATTTTTGTGGAAAATTCCAGCTTAAAATCAAAATTTTACTAGTTTGTGTGTGTAAAATCCAGTTTAAATTTTTTTTCCATGTTGTTGGAAAAAAATCTAGTTTAAATCATGTTATTCCCCATTTTGTGTGGAAAAGTCCAGTTACAAATGGAAATTGTTTCCATTTTGTGTGGAATTCACAATTCACCTCTCCCTGTCAGTGGGACTTAATGATCTTAAAAGTCTTTTCCAGTGTAAAAGATTCCATGGTTTAGGGAGCTGAAAAAGGAGGATTTAAAGCACAGAGGGGAAAGGAGCTGAGGGAGATAATAAAAACGGGTGTAAATCTGTGAGGTTTTTGATTCTTGAGGTGGGACTTGATAAGAGATTCCCTGAACATGTTGGGTTTGTTTTTTCTTAGGAATGACATGGAAAACAACGGGAACAGGCATGAGGAGAAGAGTTCCCAAAAGCTGGTGAAGAGCAGCCTGGAAAGCAAAGTATTTTTGGGGATATCCTTTCATTAAGGGATCATTCGTGTTTTTTCACAAATGATTTATTTATTCAGTGCTGGAGGTCTGGTGCATCAAGAATTCCTTTAAATTAACCACCCCTCAGGCCTGGCATCTCCTGGGATTTCCACAGGAGGAAGGTCCTGCAGAAAGGTGGATTTAGGTGAGCCACCAGGAACACCCCACGAGGGTAGGATGTGACAGTTGTGGAAGGGCCTCGGGACACCGGAGTTGGAGGTTTTAGGAGCAGGTTGGACACAGCACAGCTCAGGAATGCTGCAGGTGGGTGACAGGATGTCCCACAGTCCCATCCAGGTGCACATTTCCAAGGTTGCTGCTGGGTTTGGAACGGGCTGATCCATCCGTGGGATTGTGAAAGTGCCCAACATCCCTGAGGTGGTGGCTGTTGAGGGCGGGCACACAAGGTCTTTGTGGCAGAAGGCACCCAGGAACAAAGGCTCTCAAAGGAACAGCATGGAAATGCATTTGGGATGGACTGGAAATGATCCAAAAAGGCCTCCTTTCCCACTGTGAACAAACTAACACTTTCTTTTTGGAAAACTGAGCATCAGTGTGTGCCTCCTGTAGTGGTTCAGTTCAGATCATCTCTTACTTACTCATTTTACCTCTGTGACATAAGAATTAGGAGAAAACAAAACAGACACAAACTTAAAAGACTAAGAAGTTTATTAGCAGACCTAAAAGAAGGAAACAAAAGTTAGAATCAGACTAAACCCTTAGAACACTTTTCCTCCCCTCACTTTTTCACACTGATAAGAAACTTCTTAGAGTCTTTTTAAGTCTGCTTTGTTTTCTCCCAATTCTTATGTCACAGAGGTAAAATGAGTAAGTAAGAGAGGATCTGAACTAAACCACTACACCTCCTTAGGTTCTCCCTCATATCCAGGCTGTGCTGGGCTGGAATCCTCTGTGAAAAAGTTGGGAAAGGACTGGTGGGGAGTGCAAATGTGCCTGTGGCCAGCAGAAGGAAGGGAGCCATGGGAATGCTGGAGGCCAGTCGGGAAATGTCAAATTCGATGTTCAGGGAAAGACTGGGGAGGAACAACAAAACACGGTGGGGAAAGGTTTAAATGTCCACATCCTGGGGTCTGGGAAGAGAAAATCACAGAAAAAGCACAGAATCATGGAATGGGTTTGGCTTGGAAGGGGATTTAAGGATCATCCAGTTCCAGCCCCTCCCATGGGCAGGGACACCTTTTATTATCCCAGATTCCTCCAACCTGGCCCTGGACACTTCCAGAGGGGAGGAGTCCACAGCCTCTCGGACAGCCTGTGAAAAAAATACTGACTTTGAGAGACCACAAGCAGCATTTTTCAAACATTCACGGTGGTGACTGGAGGGGGAAGGACACAGCCACAGCTCCTTGGCCTCTTTGTTCTCTCCCTCTTTTCCAGACTGACAAAAGCCAATGGCATCCCCTGCTTTCCTCTGTGTGTGTCCTTGCAGCAGGGGTTGCTCAGGAATGTGCCCCAAGCTGCCTTCACACGGCTCAGAAAGAGCCAGGATGGATTTCCCTGCTCCAGGGAGAATTCTGCTGGTGCACTGAGTTTGTTTTAAGTGGCCCTGGCCAGGCCCTGCCTCCCACAGCTTCTCTGGAGCTGACCAAGGTTGTGTTTGGGGATGGTTCCTGTAGTGAAAAGCTCTGTTAAAGATTGTAGTCCCCAAAATCTGTAATCGTTCTGGAGAGCTGCTGCTGGGGGGATTTTGGATTCCTGCAGCATCTCCCAGCGCCTGTCAGGGCTCTGCAAATGCACTTTTCTGGTCTTTCATCTGAATATTCCCTCTCTCCACTTTGCAGACACTCCTCAGATATCTGCAGCTTCACTTATTGTTTTCAAATATAATATATAAATAAATGTAGATATAGTTTGGTCAAGTTCACCGCAGAATGGTTTGGGTGGAAAAGGAATTTAAAGCATCTCGTTCCCCCCCTGCCATGCACAGTTAATGGGGAGACAAAGATCAGAAGGAGGGAGAAGGGAGGTGGGAGCTCGTGGGCAGGAAGGCCGTGCCCGTGTTGCCTGAAGCAAGGGGAGGATTTTTCAATCGGTTTTTAGGACAGGCAGTACCTGACTCATTTCCATGCCGATATCTGTGGAGTTACCTGATAATCCCAGTCCTGGAGTGTGGGACAGAGCTGGCAGAGCTCCAGGGAGCCCCAGGGTGGCACCTCCTCAGCCCAGCACAGAGATGCAGCACACAGAGCTCCCCAAAAACGTGCAGTGACTTCGTACAGAGCTGCACATCCACTCACTGTGAAATCCAGCTTCGTGTCCAGACTGCCTTTCTTAAGGAAATAAATTCCCAGAGCAGGCCGTGGCCACTGATCAGCCCCAGCTAATTAGGATGTGCTTTTGCTGCGATGTGCCCGCGGCCGGCCGGTGTCTGCCCGCCCTGCCCCGGTTGCTGTCAGCAGGGGCGGGCAGCAGCCCTGAGCTCCAGGCGGCCACGCTGCCTCCCTGAGGAGCTCCCCAGCTCTGCTCCTCTCCCCCGCCTCGGAGGCACCGCCGGGCTGGGGGCAGGAGGTGGTTTTGGCCTCTGAGGCGCCCCAAAGGCACAGCCTGCGTGGTTTCCTTTCAGACAGAGTATACCACACAATTTTACTTACCCTCATCACCCAACACACCAAAGTCACAGAGTTTTTCCAGTTTTCTCACACCCCTTTCTATGGCCTTTAGCCCAAATTCCTCAGGACTAAGCCGTGGCCATGCTGATTTCCCATGTGAGGAATTTACATTTCTGTAGCCACGCTAAATTCTAATTTGCTCTCTCAGCAAAACCTTGTGTATCAGAGATTGATCTCACCAATGTTCCTGTACCTAAACAAGACACCCAGGGCTGCTCTAAGCCCCTGCACACCCTTCATCAGAGGAATCCAGTCCTGAGCTGCTCTTGCTGTATTCCTTATTCCTCTAGATAACTCGTCCTGGCATTGATGGAGACATTTAGATTTAGGGAAGATCAATGCTGTGAATCCCAGTTTAGCAATGTGTGAGAAGGAAAACTGCAGGTTGGAGGTGTTAATTGTCACCTTGTGCTGATGAAAGGGCAGCAGTGCGGGAGAAGGGAGGAAAGCGACAAGAATAACAGGTTTAAAATATGTAACACTATTAAAGGGTGGAAGGAGTGCACTTTGTTTCCCCAAAGAGCTGAAAGGAAGGGATTTTAAGGGAGCAGGGACATAACAACACTCTCTTCATGGAAGATCAGTGTAAAGGCAGCGTTGGGTTCAGGTGAGCCCAGGATTAGCACAGCTCTGCCACGTGTGGGAAGGGGAACAGTCCTGGAGCCACCGGAGAGCTGAGGGACCCTGGGACCTGCCAAGGGACACCGGGGGGCTCACCAGAGGCACCCCAGGAGGTCACCAGTGTGAATCCCACAACCATCTCCTCTGGTGTCCTCTCCTGAATCTTACAGTGCCAGGCTGGGGCAGGGGGAGAACCTTTAAGACCTGCTGAAGCATTCTGAGAGACCCCAGCTGTGGTTCTAGGGGAGAAAAGCAAAATATCAGCTGCCAGTATGAGAGCTGGAAGTGTTTCCTACTCTGCTGTCTGCTTCTCTGCCGATGGGAACAGAAACTGTGCAAAGCACGTGAGTAAGACCATGGAAAGGATGAGGAATTGATAAAAGTGCATGGATTTCCAAGAAAACAGAGCTACTCCTGGGACAGTTCTCAAAGGGCAAGCTGGAATTATCAGGTACTCCCTCAAATATTGTATCTAATTTCAGAAAGTTCTTCCTGGATAAAGTGTCTCAGGAGCCAAAACAACAGGTGACAGAAGCCTTCAAGGACCCCATCTCAGGCCGTGTCATTTGAGAGGAGCTGGGGCCATGCCCAGCTCGATGCTTCCAAGAGCCTGGTGCTTTGGGAGCTCCAGAACACCCCAGCAGGACACACCAGTTTTGCTGGCTGTTCACTGCCTTAGTGGGGTGATAAAATCTGCTGCCAGCCCAATCAAACCCCGCAGACAGGAAATCATTGTCCTCAGCAGGCCCCTGCCCTCAGCTGGTGGAAATAATTCGATGTGGTACAAGCAGAGTGCTCCTGGTTGCTCCTGCCCAGCCACCTCTGGTGAGGGATACCTTAACCCCAGCGTGGGGAACTCACAGCACCATCACAGGCCAATGTCACAGAGCAGACATTCCCTCCAGACAGAAACACGGTCCAGTTTCAGGAAGGTCGGTCTGGGTCTTGAACTGCCATAAAGAGGAACCCGAAGGAACCATCACAGACCAGGTTTTGTGTAAAAACCAAAGGAACCATTCCTGCTGTGCCCTGGGCAATCCAGGTCGTTGTCACCCAGCCTTCTACACCCAAAGTGCCACTGTGGGAGCAATCCCTCCAATCACATGAGCATGTGGGGGCAGGTTTATTCTACAAACCTCTTTTTTAAGATTGAAACAAATCAAAAAATAAGTCTTAAAAAGTAAATTAATTTTTTCAGGGATGACATAATTTAAAGAATGAGCATTTTGCCACAAAGGCAACATCAGAGTTTTCTGTCTGTAAGTGGCTGTAATTCACCTGCCTGTTTCCCATCTCCTTTTTATCCCCAGGGAGATCCCAGCATGAGCAGCTCAGCACCCACAGTTGTGCTACACACGTGCAAAGCAGGGTGAGATAATCCACATTTAAAGCCTCTTTCAGGTGTGTTGGCCATGTCACCACTGAGAGAACTCCAGGAAACCCCACCTGCAATAACTGTAATTTAATTGCTTCACTGATCCAACTTTAACTCAAATACCTGATTTAACATCTCAGTCTGCACAGAAAACTCCTATTCCAGGCTGATTATCTCTGTACATCACAGCACAGGCACTTACTTTTAAATGATGTGGGAAAAGTGCCCCCAAGAGTTGCATGACCTACTTGAATCATCCTGAGAGAAATAAAAAAATAAAAAAAATTCTGAAGTTAAATGTAATTTTCAGCTTGTACTAAACAGCTTTAAGCATTTTTGCTTTCTTCAATAATCTGTGTGCTCCTGTCTCCCTGCTGACATTTCCTGTAGGATTGTAGGAGTGCTTGGCCTGTCCTTGCAATTTCAGCTATTCAAAATGCTCCAATATTCAGCAGTAAATGCAACTTTTAAACATCCAGGTCACGAATTTCCACCAAAGAGCAAACTGCTCCCTGCATAGCACCTGACTGTGCCCAAGGAATCTGCCACAGCCATGGGTGGCATTAGATATTTTCCTCATTTTTCTTACACATTTCTCTTTTTTAGTGCTGGTTACAGCTCAAAGACAAATGCTGACACTAAGCCAGGCTTTTGCATAAAGAAGATTCCACACTTGGTTCACTTTAGCTTAGTTGTGAATATATCAGACTTTAACAGTAAATTAAAAAATTCCTTTGGATTGTTTCTCCTGAAATCACATGGCAATAACCTAAAAGGAACACAGCAATCTTAAAGGCCTCTATTTCATTTTAAAATAATTAAATATCAGGACTCCTGAATTCCCTGAACACCCCCAGAAAACTACTGGATAATTATACAGTGGGTGACACACCAGGATGGAGCAAACCCATCCAAGTGTCTGACCTGGGAGACTTCAGTGTCTGCAGGTGTCCTGCTACCTGCACAGCAACCACTTCTATGAGTGCTAATATTTCATTCTTTTTTCTCCTTTTTATGACAATTACCAAAGCAAAAGAGAGAAAAAAACAACTTATGTCATTAAAAATATATTCTAGAGAAAGTTTGCAAGAGAGAGCCTTATAAAAAGCCAGTAAAATTGGGATTTTTTTGTTCTGGAAATGGCACCAGGGCAGCAAGACAGTGAAAAATGAGCAAATAAGAGAGGAGTTAACCCACTGGAAGCTCTATTTTATTTCCTTCTGCTGACACTATTTAGTGCCTCTTGCAAGGAAGTTTTTCTTTAAAAATTCTCCATAGGAACCTCTTTGTTATGGAGATACCTTTTATGAGGAAAAGAGTTCTCAGCTAAAGAGTGCTCAGCCATCCATCCTTCCCTGGAGCTGGGAAGTAACAGCCAGGGCAGCTCTTCATTTGAGAGCTGGCACGAAAGGCTCGCTGCCCCTTCTCGAGCCTTTCTTACCCATCCCGACAGCCACGGGTGTTGTGGTGGAGCCCCCCGGGCCAGGTCCCTGCCGTGTCACTGAGTCAGGGCTGCCTTCGGTTCCAGCCCCCCGGGCTCTGAGCTGGTGGGTGTCTGTCCCATCCCTGCCCCTGGGATCCCCTTTCCCCCCGTCTGGGATAAAACCAGCAGGACGGAAAGCCCCCCCTCTTACCTCGCCGACTCTTTGCCCAGGTCGGGTGCTCTGTCCCCCTCCAGAACAGAGGGAATAAATGACTTAACATCATAAAGGAGATTTGAGCTCTATTTCTCTTCTCAACTTCTGCTCTGGGGTAGCTGTCAACAAACCCTGGCTTAAGTGGGGCTGCACAGTCGAGGGATATTTAGGCTGTTTGGGAATGGTCTGAGGATATTCCTCGACTGTGCAGCCCCACTTAGACATGGTGCTTTTCCTTGGGTGAAACAATGGGGAAGGAGAGACCTGGCAGTGCAGAAGCACTGCCTGAAGGGAAGGGAAAAGACAGAAAGCTGCTCACACATGGCCTGAAACGCCCTCATTGCAAAGATGGTGAATAATATCTTTTCTCAAACCTTTTATATTGATATACATCTCCACCACTGCCATCACAGGACAGTCCTGGGGCTCCTCCCCACCCACAAACACAACAACATCTCCTGTATTTTTGACGGCGGGGCTTTGGTGCACAACTTCCCACAGGAAACGTGAACCAACCGTGGCAGCAGAGCACAGGAAGCCCCAACACTGCAAAAGTTTAACTCCCTGCAGGACCTGACACACCACCAAGGTCCCCTGTGCCGTAAAACAAAGCGCATCTGCAGCTTGCAGATTTCCCTCACAAAATTCTGGGTGGATTTGGGCAGAGCAGGATTTATTCATCATAAACTCAGCTTAAATCCTGCGCTCCAGCAGGCAGAAAAGCCCATCTGAGAACCAAAGACTTACAGGTTGGGATAAAGCAGAAATAGCTGCAACTGTCACCCTGCAGCTGTGGGGACTCCCTGTGAAGTCACATCCACGGGAGCCAGAGGCCCTCCCTCAGAAGTCATGGCACAGCCTGCAGCACTTTCAAACAAATTGAGCCATTTGAAGTCCAAACTTTTCTTTAGAGATGTCTCTTGGTCTTTATGAACCACCAGGGAGCCAGAATTACATGCGAAATTCAGCTGAAAGGTAAAAGGAAAAAGGAGAGGGGAAAAAAAGTGTTTCATTTCTCAGTTTGGGATGGTTGGGAGGGTTTTTTCATCTGTTGTCAAAGAAGTGAATGGTAACTTTTCAGTTTTTCAGATCCACTAGAAAGCAGAGTCTTTGTCCTTTGCACTTCACTGGTCACCATCTGGTGTGTTCAGCTGCATCGTGCTGAAATCAGAATTTTTTGAAGAGAGAACATATAATAATATTTCAATCTTTGTTCCAGTAAATTTTGGATACTGGAATTTTGGAGTCTTGACTTCTCTTGTATCTCCAGCTTACCAGAGATGTAAAAATGGCCTTGCTCACTTTTAACCATCCTTAACCATGTTAAGCAGTTCCTTCTTCAGTGCTCGGGAACATCTGTCCCTAAAAGCTCTGTGTGGTAAATATATCATACAAAAATCTAATATTTTGGGTTTAAATGAATTTCTTAGCTCGAGATGGTGAATACAGAGGTTGCAAGAGATCTCTGGCTTTAGAAGGCTGATACTTGGAGGAAATAGCTGCGAGTTGCTGTGGCCAGAGACTTCCTGGTGGGCGGTGGGGAAGTGAGAACGTGAGTGAACACTGAGGAGGAGCTGTAGGTGCCCAGCTGGGAACAAACTGGTGCTGCAAACCACATCCCTGAGTCACCAGAGCAGGCCAGCTGCAGGCAAACAGGAAATGCCCCGGCCCGGGTGTCTGTCCTGGGCACAGGTGACTGCTGAACACAGTGCTGGTGCTGGAGTTGGTGACCTTTTCCAGCTCGGAGCTTTTCCATCCTTAACCATCCTGTGATTATTTCCATGACACGTTGTAAGAGACCGAAGTGGTTCATGGCTTAGATATTGCTGAAATCATCACAGGGCTTTGGCCTGCTGTGGCAAGCTGCAAAGGAACTGCTGTCCCCCTGTGACCACCAGGGCCACCCCTCCCAGGTACCCCTGCCAGCTGGAATGCTGGATCTCGAACCGGGGATGAGACAAAGGTTCTGTGCAGTTATTGCAGGTCTGGGAAGAAGAATGGATCCTCCAGGGTATTGGAAGAGAGGCTGCTGCTGGTGGCTCAGCCACTCAGGGGGAAGTTGCCCATGTGCCAAGTGACCCGCCCAGCTGGAGAGGGCCCCACAGCCCAGCTCAGGCTGCAAACTGAGGAGGGACCGCTGGGAACTGGGCACTGCCTCTTTGTCCTTACTCAGGGGAGCTCAGCTGGGATAACCCCTCTGCCCAGGGGACATCGGGACATTCCCAGGTAGCCCAAAGGTGCTCACCTCTGCTGCCGGGCCATGATGGGCCATAATGGACTGAACTGCTGATACAAAGGGCAGCTGCATCATCCTAGAAGGTGTCAAAGAGTCCCGAAGTGTCCCCTGACTCACAACACTCCATCCTCCAGTGTGAAACTCCTCACTCCAGGGGAGGTACCTGGGAGTTCCCACCTGAGCCTGAGTGAATAGAAACCCAACAGAGTTTGTGTTCCGTGCATTTCCCCTACCCCCTCCTCGGGATTTCCCCTCATCACCCCTGAATCCACTCTGTGATCATCACTTCAACAGACACTGAGACAGAACCAACCAAGTCTCACCACAAGGCCTGTGGGTGGTGAGATCCTTCTCCTCATATCCTTTCCCTCTTTCTTTTCCTTATGTATTTTCCTAAGTGATATTTTTATGCTTTCATATTGTCCTATTACGTAGATAATAACAGCCAAAATGGCTACATGGCTGTTCTCCTGTGCAACCAAATTGCTCTAAAATAAACCCTATATATATATATATTTCCAAACACCAATTTTACCCTTGGCTTTCTAGGGTGGGTTGTACCACGTGCAGATGAAACAAACCCAGTGGAGTTTGCAGTAAGCTACAGATGACACCAGCTGGCTGACAAGCAATGCCACCAATTCTAATTTTCCCTGGTCAAAACCTTCTCATAGAGGGAACATTTTAGGCTGGAGAAACAGCACCAGGATTTCCAGGCCTTTGTTGGCTTGGGTTGATGATGTTAGAATTGACTGTAACCTGTAACAGAAAGGTTCCTGGAAGCTGGAGGGGAGGAAGGACTTGGGAGAGGGGCACAGCTTCCCTCAGCGTGGTGCTTCATGATTTCCCCAGGGCTGTGTTGAACACCCGTGGAGGAAAAGCAGCAAAAGGGCTCTGAGCTGGTGACATGGAGCTTGTGGTCTCCAGCCAGGGTGTTCTGGCTAAGAACGATCACAGGAAGTGACAGCCTGGGCATGGGGGTTCATCACCACCTCTGCTGGGTGTAACACAATCACTGACAAACCTAAGTCACGTTCCCAGAATCATCTGAGATGGAAAAGCCCTCCAGGATCATCCAATGCAACCTGACCCCACCTTGTCCCCAGCCCAGAGCCCTGAGTGCCACCTCCAGGAATTCCTGGGACACCTCCAGGGGTAGGCACTCCNCTGCCCAGCTCCCTCAGCCCTCACACGACTGACACTCTCAATCCTGCCATGGCTCCCCCTCCTGAGCTCAAGGAGGACTCCGACACGTCCCCGGCAGAAGGAATGGCAGCAGTGGGGGTAAATCCGACCCCAGCACAGCCCTGCCGAGGCACAACACCCCGTTCCACACGGACCCGGAGCTGAAATGACAATGGCCCAGTGTCCCCTGCCATTTGTCACTCTGGGCTCGAGCTGTAATAAAAGTGTCTTTGTACAGACACAGCAGTGACCAAGGGAAATATTTGAGCTGAGCACTGCAGAGGTCAGGGCGGGTTTAATCACAGAGGAGTCTTCTTCACAGAGGAGGGGAATTTGGTTTTCACGTCTTTTTCTTCCCCTTCTTTTTGAGGGAGCCAGGCCAGGGATAGCCCCGGAATTCCAGGAAGGCAGAGGCGTTGTGAGAGATGCAGTAAGCATTGAGCATGGCAGCTGGGCTGAAGAGATCCACTTCTTTCACATCCTTCTTCTCACCCTTTTGAGCCTTTTTGTCTTTGCTGCCCTTGGGTTTTTTGGATTTGCCTGCCTGCAGAGAGAAAAAGAGCACAAACCCACTCAGTTTGGGGCATTTGCTGTCTCATTTCTGGGTAGAGGATGCCAGGCTGAGAGATTGAGAGAGCTGGAGGTGCTCACCTGGAGAAGGCTCAAGGGAGAGCTCAGAGCCCCTTCCAGGGCCTAAAGGGACTGGAGGCAAGGGCTGGAGGGCCAGGAGCCAGGGAATGGCTTCCCAGTGCCAGAGGGCAGGGCTGGATGGGATACTGGGAACTGGGAATTGCTGGCTGGGAGGGTGGGCAGGGGCTGGGCTGGAATTGCCAGAGCAGCTGTGGCTGCCCCTGGATCCCTGGCAGTGCCCAAGGCCAGGTTGGACACTGGGACAGCCTGGGACAGTGGAATGTGGCTGGAATGAGATGAGCTTTAAGGTCCTTCCAGCCCAAACCATTCCATGATTCCAAGACATCCCAGAGCAGCTGTTTTGTTCCATTTTAGTCCTGGCTCACAGCATTAGCTCAGAGCCCCTCACCCAGACCACAGAACGTTGTGGGGGTTTTTTAGAAGGACTCACAAGCATTAATACAACATTCACCCAATCCCTGTTTGCTTTGGGGGCTCTGAGAACCTCAAAGGCCATCACACTGAGCTAATCAGGGTCCCCCTGTGCTTCCATCTGGCTAAAATAGGTTTGTGCACAATGGAGGTCAAACACCCTTTTCCACTGATTTTTTTTATTTAATTAATGCATGAGGATGCAATCCTGAAGTCACTTGGCCTGTGTTCATCCCCTCCCGTGTGCCTGTTGGTGACCCTGGATCTTAAACCAGCAAAGCAGGACTCCCTCCCACAGCTTTCGTGGATCTGGGATAGAGCTGCTCTTCTACCACTGGTGGTTACACAAATCCAAACCCACGCACCAGGGCATTTTCCATGTTATAATTTCCAAAAAGTCCTTTCACAGCTCAGCACTACTCAGTACAAAAGAGACAAATATTTGTGCTCTGAGTTGTGAGAATAAAGGGCACAATCCTCAGAATCACCTGGGACTATAAAAAATAAAATTGTAAAAATATGGACAGGTAAAGAAAGATTGAAAAAAAAATCAAATTTTCCCTATAAAACACACAAATCATCTAATAAAAGCAAAAAAAGAGAAAATAAGAGTATAAGCTGCAGCTGATGGCAGACTATTTGCAAACTGAAACTACCTGACCTCAGACATACACTTGAGATGAGGACAAGCCTTTTTCACAGACCTTAATTGGACAGAATTTGGGGAATACAGGCTGGAATGTGCCCCCTTCAAGGGAACATGTCAGATTTTGCAGCCTGTCAGTCACCTGAGTCCCACTCCTTGTTTGCCCAGGCTCTTGGGTTGCTTTTGTGAGCACTTGTAGGTTCCTGGTAGGAATTGAGCCTGTAGCTGATCTTTCCAAATATAAAAGATGCTTACAGGCTTCATACAAAATGTACAAAATTTTACAGCCTGCAGCCAAGAACAAAAAAAAAAGCTAAAAACCAGAATTAGGTTTATACTTGCACACAAAAGGAAATTGGGCAGGTCTGTTCTGTCCTGCAGCTGTGGGAAGGAACCTTTTGGATATTAACCCTTTTCCTCAAAAAAGTGCTATCAGCATTTCAGAAGGATCAAAGGGGTTTTACCATGGCTGAGTCTTTTTACTGAGCGGCCAGGACTCCACATCAAGCCCTGGAGTTGGACCCTGCAACACAAAGTCTCCTGGTGAGTTACACCCGTGTCTGTGTCAGTCCCCACTAAACTTTAAAGCAAAAACGGGAAAAAATAGTTAGCTCCTTGCAAAAACAGGTCGAGGTGGGTGATCCCTAAAAGCTGCTACTCGCCGGTTAAATCAGCTGCTAATTGGGAAGTTCCAGGACTCTGAGCTGTTCAGCAAAGCCCTTTCCATTTACCATCACAGAACGTTGTAAAAGACGCCCAGGACCAAGCCCAGCTGATGCCCAGCCCTGCCAAGGCCACCACCGATGCCAAGTGTCCCCAGTACCACATCCACAGGGCTTTTAAATCCCCCCAGGGATGGGGACTCCCCCCTGCCCTGGGCAGCTGTGCCAGGGCTGGGCAATCCTTTCAGGGAAGGAATTGTCCCGATCTCCACTCTACAGCTCGGGCACAACCTGAGCCTGTTTCCTCCTGTTCTGTCCCTTGTTCCCTGGCAGCAGAGCCCGAGCCCGACTCGGCTGCCCCTCCTTTCAGGGAGATGTAGCGAGTGAGAAGGCCCCTCCTGACCTTCCTTCGCTCCCCCGGCTGCCCCAGCCCCACTCCCCTCCCTCAGAAACGGCAGCACCTCACCTTCCTGTCCCCACATCCCCACAGCTCCGAAGCGGCGCCGCTCCCCCCGCGCGGCCGCCATGACAGCCCCTCCTTCCCCTCAGCGTTGTCATAGCGACGCCGGGGCGTGGCCTGGCGCTGATTGACAGGCCCCTGTCCAATCCGCTGCTGACGCACCCACTCCTCGCCCAATCGGCTGCCGGGGGGCGGTGCCCGCGCGCGCTACCCGCCGCTGCCGCGGTCAGGGGGAAAAGGGCGGGAAAAGCTTTGAGGGGGATGAGGGGAGAGGGCGCCGCCCGCCCTGGTCCGTGTCCCACCCACAGCTAAAAGTGCCGGGGAAGTGTCACAAGGACGCGAAAAAAAAACCCTCACCGCAACTCGGAGCTGAGAGGAGCAAATCGTGCTTTCCGAAGGTCTTGGAAAGACTGATGTTTGGTGGACTTAGTGGGATATTCACGTTATTGCTGTGTGACACGGGGGAGTCTCTGTTTAAACACCTGGCTCAGCCTCCTTCACCACATAAATATTTAAAGCAACCTCTGCTTTGCTTCCTTTGAGAGCCACAGCTCCGGAGAGCAGGCCCTGAAAATGACGTGTAATAGAGTTTGGATATTTCCAATAAATCCCCATAAACTGAGGCCTGAGATGCAGGAAAGCGATGGAGGCAGAGGGGTCTGAGACCTGAAGGGTTCATTTTATTACCTGCACCTTTTTTAGACAAAACAATTTTATCCAAGGGTTGTAATGCTTCTAAAGGCTGGGTGATTTTTAAATTTGGGAGAAAATATGGGAGAGAGGAGTCTCTCCTGCATCGCTCAGCACCAGATTTTCACTTGCAAAGCACTAAAAAAAAATCAAAAGGCACGAGTGAAAATATCAGTAGGAGCTGAATTCCCCCACAGGAAAAAAAAACAGCTCGTAATTGCAATATTACCAAACTCCAACAAACACGTCAGTGAGTCTGCCTAGATCGTGGGTTTATTTTTGCCTTTGACATTAACCTCTCTAAATGTGCGCTCTGGTGCATAAGCCCATAGGATATTTAGTCATGTTTTAAATCATAGAAACCCAAAATGGTTTGGGTTGGAAGGGACCTTAAATATCCAGTGCCACGCCCTGCCACGGGCAGGGACACCCTCCACTATCTCAGGTTGCTCCAAGCCCAACCAACCTGGCCTGGAACATTTCCAGGGATGCAAACTGTGCCTCTCCACCCTCACAATTAAAATTTTCTGAGGAAACTCCCTTTCTTCTTCCCTAATAGCAAAAGATTTGGTAGTGTAGCTCAGGATAAAGGTCTGCGGACGTGGGAGTAAAATTCTCTTGAATATGCTTTGGATAGTGAAAGAAAAAATGAAAAAAAAATTGATTTCCACTGTGTTCAGAGAAATTTTGTGTCATTTGTATTAACAAACCACATGGCATAAAAGAAACAATCATAATTACACTAATTATCTGCTTTTAGCAACGACAACTGTCAGGAGACCACATTATAGTTACCGAGGCTGAAAGGAAGGCACAGCAGTGAAGGCACAAGCACTGAAATATTCAATCAAGGAGGAAAAAAATCAGCCTGTGCAGTCAAAAGTTGTGTTTTGTGACAGTGCTTGGACCTGGCTGCAGAACAAGCTGCTGTTTCCACATGCAAGGCTTTGATAAATAATTAAGGGAAACTTCTCAGACTCCAGAGTATAATAAGCTTGACCTCATACAGTCACTGCTGTAGTTACAAGTGGATAAATACAGAGTCAGCCAGGACATCTCGGTGTTGTTATTTTAATGGAAATATTCACAGAAGAAAAAGGAGGGATATTTTTATTTTAACACTGCCAAACTGAATGGATAAAGGATAAATCCCTGATTTTTTGGCCTCAGCTGTGGTGTCCATAGGATCACTCTTTCCTTTCACAACTCTAAAAGGAACTTTGTATCTTTGCAGCCTTTTGTCCCACACTGAAATTTGCATTAAATTCACCAACCAGCTCAAAAATTGCTTAGAGAAGACTGAGAAATTAATAACTCCAATGCATGTGCTTTATATCCCTAGGAAATGGGAAGAATGGACACGAAAACAGAAGAATCTGTGCTGAGGTGCTGAAGAAAAGGACTCACCCACAGCCAAACTTTCAGCAACCACCTGGAGGGTGAAAACAAAAACGTTCTTTATGCACCAGTTACAGCAGGAACTGGGAACACTGGAGGGTTCCTGGAACCAACAGCCCTGTTGGGGTGAGATAAGAGATGTTCCTGCAGCTGTGCAGAAACCACCCAAAACTTTGTTCTGAAACTGCCTTGCCAAACATATAAAATGATTATCCCTTAATTGCTGTCCCCCAGCTCTTCTGAGAATTTTTAAGGAGAAAATCCTCCTTGTGAAGCAAAAAAGTTTGAAACTTCTGCTGGCTTGCCATGATGGGACATAAATATTTCAAATAAAGGTGTAACCTTTCCCTAAGTCACTCTTTTATGCAGAGGTTCAGGTTTTCTGTGCAGATCTCTCTCTGGGAAGCAGAAAATGTGGTGGTGGTGCTGTGAATAAATTGTATTCCAAGCTAAGTTTGTACCATCCTCCACCTCAGAGATATTCAGGTAAGAATTTGTATTTCTAATCTCTCTCAGGAAAAAATAACAGGTACCGAAAAGCACAATTTAAATATAAAACGTAGAAAAATGCACTTTGGGTATGTACTCATTATTTTTATCCAACATATTGTGGGGAAAAAAGATATTTTTGGGGGAAAAAAAGGGTTTGAGCCAAATCCCAAGGGCTTTTCTAAGTTTCTTTAGTAATTCATTCAGTTTTCCCCTTGAAGATCAACACTTTCAGGACTTTAGTTTATTAAACTAAAAGGTGTGCATTTGATAGGAAAATACAAGATGAAATATCAGAGAGAAAATCCTTGATTTTCCAGCTGCTTCTGGGCTCTGGACACCAGCACATGCTGAAAATAATTTTATTTATACTCTGTTTCTACTACTAAAATACTCCACAGCCCCTTTGTCATCTGCCATCTTTAGCTGGGGTTTGTTGTTTTATCTGTGTTTAATCTTCAGTTTAATCGCTCCCAGGGGGCTCTGGGGAGCCCAGGGAAGTGCCTGGGGCTGGTTTAGAACGGGGATTAAAGGAGGAGCTGTCCCAGGTGTGGGATCCCTGAAGGACAGCAGCACTCTGGATTTCATGCCTTACTGCTGGGAGAGGCCCCACTGATGTTTAAATGACTTTTTGATTTTTAACAAGCACAAACACAGCCCATAATTCTGGTTTTATTCTTTTTTTTTTTTAGAGTTCTATGGACTCGTTGGAATGGAACGTCCAAAGTGTGTCAGACTGAGGCCTTTGTGCAGCAGAGGGAGAGTGGAGAGGGGCAGGGGTGAGAGCTGAGTTTGGGGGCTGCTTTCACCCTTAAAAAATAATAAAAAAAAGAAGTGTTTAAATTAAGACACGGGAAGAAAAAGCTTAAATAAAGAGATGTCCTTTAAAAGCTGGTTTATTTTGAACAAAAGCATATTTAAAAAGGTTTTAAAGGGTTTAATGCCATTTCCATGAGCAAGGCCTTGGATTAACCCCGTGCAGGAAGCATTCCTGGGCTAATTAATGCTTTAAGCAATAAGCACAAATCCTGCCACAACAAACACTTGTGGATATTTGGGGCTTCCCTGCCCTCAGTGAACACAGGATGCTTTGACAAATGCCATCCTCATGCAACACAGCTTTACCCCAGCGTGGTGTTTATTATTAAATTTAAGTTAATAAATGTATAGAAAGTTTACAGCTCAATATCCTGTTCATTCTGCAAGTTATGGACCACAGAGCCCACTCTTTTCCTCATAAATTCTTAACCAAAGCACTTTCCCTCCCCACTCTAAGACGTGGCAAAAGCACTCCCCCCAAACAACCAAAGATCTGTGTCAAAATCAGGTTATTTAACGTGGAATTTACTCTCTCCTCAGGGCTGGAAGGGCTAAAGAGCATCTGGAGTCCTAATGACACTCAGGGGGACAGAAATGGGGACATCCAACCTACAGCTCTGAACACAGCACAGGGATCCCTTCCCTCTCATTAACGTGGTGAGTGCGGGTGGGGGAAGCGGAGCCGAGCAGAGGTGACGGCTCAGTGCCCAGGGGAACACCCCAAACCCCGCCCTGGTGCCAGGGGAATGCACCAAACCCAGCCCTGGTGCCCAGGGGAACACCCCAAACCCCGCCCTGGTGCCAGGGGAACACCCCAAACCCGGCCCTGGTGCCAGGGGAACACCCCACACCCGGCCCTGGTGCCAGGGGAACACCCCAAACCCGGCCCTGGTGCCAGGGGAACACCCCAAACCCGGCCCTGGTGCCAGGGGAACACCCCAAACCCGGCCCTGGTGCCAGGGGAACACCCCAAACCCGGCCCTGGTGCCAGGGGAACACCCCAAACCCGGCCCTGGTGCCAGGGGAACACCCCAAACCCGGCCCTGGTGCCAGGGGAACACCCCAAACCCGGCCCTGGTGCCAGGGGAACACCCCAAACCCGGCCCTGGTGCCAGGGGAACACCCCAAACCCGGCCCTGGTGCCAGGGGAACACCCCAAACCCGGCCCTGGTGCCAGGGGAACACCCCAAACCCGGCCCTGGTGCCAGGGGAACACCCCAAACCCGGCCCTGGTGCCAGGGGAACACCCCAAACCCGGCCCTGGTGCCAGGGGAACACCCCAAACCCGGCCCTGGTGCCAGGGGAACACCCCAAACCCGGCCCTGGTGCCAGGGGAACACCCCAAACCCGGCCCTGGTGCCAGGGGAACACCCCAAACCCGGCCCTGGTGCCAGGGGAACACCCCAAACCCGGCCCTGGTGCCAGGGGAACACCCCAAACCCGGCCCTGGTGCCAGGGGAACACCCCAAACCCGGCCCTGGTGCCAGGGGAACAGCCCAAACCCAGCCCTGGTGCCAGGGGAACACCCCAAACCCGGCCCTGGTGCCAGGGGAACGCCCCAAACCCGGCCCTGGTGCCAGGGGAACGCCCCAAACCCGGCCCTGGTGCCAGGGGAACACCCCACACCCGGCCCTGGTGCCAGGGGAACACTCCAAACCCGGCCCTGGTGCCAGGGGAACACCCCAAACCCGGCCCTGGTGGCACCAGGACTCAGAGATGGGCTGTGTCACCCCAGCAGCAGCAATGCCAGCCCAGGGACAACAGGGAATGCTGTCTGAGTGGCCAAGCCAAGGTGGACTCCTGGTGGGCACCTTCCCAGGGCAGCTGGGGGGTGGCAGGGGGGTGTTGGAAGCGCATCAGCTGCCAGCCAGAATGAACGGGTCAAAACAAAGGAGGCACAGCGTGGGGCGTTCGGGAGGGGTGGAACTGCCAGGGGGGAATCCTTACACCGAGCCTGCAGTCCTGAATCAAGCTACACACCCCCCTTATCTCTGAGCTCACTCTGGAACCTGCTCCGGGGCCTCTGCGGATCCTTCACAGTCTCCAAGAAGTCACAGGAAAGGGATGACCTCCAAAACGAGGTGTCTGGCAGGCACAGAGAGACTTGGTCTCTTTGGAAAGATTTAGTTTTTTTCCCAGCTGTGCTTAAACCCGCCCCCAGCTCCGAACCGACGCTCCGCTCCTCCCCCGGCCCTTCCGCAGGCGGGGCAGGCGGAGGTGTGGCGGTCACTGGCACTGCAGCAGCTCCTCCCAACGAATGGGCTGGGAAAACACCTCCCGCTCCAGCCAGAGCTCGTAGGAGTAGTGGAAGTCCTCGGGGAGCTCCAGGCGCTGGCCCAGCACGCTCTGCAGGCAGTTGTCCACCGGGGCGAACTCCGAGTCCTGGGGCTTGTCGTACCTGCGGCTGTTGAAGGCTTCGATGTTGGCCCTGAGCGTGCATTCCTCAGCCTGGAAATCCCACGGCCTTGCATCGATATCTGCAGTGAAGGACAAGCAGCACCCAAATATTGTGGAAAACATCACTCTGATAAGGTTTGAGCAAAAGAAAGGCTGAAAGTTTCACATGAATTAACCAGAGTCACTCCTAATTATTAACATTCCTAGCCAAATCCCATTATGTGTGCATTTTAATTTAAGATACACAATAGAAATGTAATTATTCCTGCTTTAAGGACTGTCTATAATTACCCAGCTCCTACACGTTTCACAAAGACTGCACCACTTCTACTGAAAATCTCCACTGACAACTGAAGCAGGGATCAGGATTTAAAACATTTAAAACCTGAGGAGCTTATTATAAATTCCTAATCCCCCAAACTGTTAAAATTTGGACAAGTGTAACTACGACCAATACTGAAAAGCTGCAATAACCATATCATGCCCTACTATACAAACACACAACATGAAGAACTTTCCCCAGTGTTCTCAAAGTCAGCTTTCCCGAGCTCTAAATCTGATGGTGCAGAACAGCGCCTGAAAACTTCTGAGAAGATCCCAGGCTGACAACACCCTTGGAGGGCTGAGGCCAAACCAAGCCAAGCTGATTCCAAAGCCAGAGCAGGACTCACCGTTGCCGTAGGCCCAGTCGTCGTTCATGCGGTGCCGCACCTTCTGGTAGATGGCAGACATGGTCTTCATGTTGCTCTTCCTCCACTGGCGCCCCAGGTACTTGGTCTGGATTTTCAGCAGCTTGAGCACGTAGAGCTGCATCATGGCCTGCTTCACCTTCAGAGCACGCTTCAGGATCGGGGCTGATTTAAACACGACCAGCATCTGCCAGGAAATCAACGGCAATTAATGCGGAGTGCTCGGGGCAGCCACACAAGTATTGGCTGTGGTGCTTTGGGCACCGAGCCCTGGGCAACACACGCCACAAGCCCCTAGAAGGGAGAACAAGAGCGTTCAACACAATGAGCACCCTCTGCACGGGGCTTGAGGGTCGTAGAAATAACGTTATTTGCAGAAGGAGAAGTATTTCTGCACTTAAGGCTCAGTCTGGGAAGGAAAAAAGGGAAGAGGATGAAGAGCAGAAGCTCCAGCAGTTCCAGAAGAAACGCTGAGCACAAGGCCAGGCTGAGCCCGCTGTGTGGAGCCAGGGATGTGCTGCAGGTGAAACGTGGCAGGTCTCAGGGGAGGGGACAGGGACATCCCCTCACCATTGTCCTCGAGTGCTTCCACTTGGTCAGCTTGTTGAGGATCCTCAGCAGGTTAATGCAGGAGAACAAATTCCTCCAGCAGAACTGGTTGTTGTCTCCAGCTTCCTGCAAGGGGAGAAGGACAAGTGTAGCCCTGACCACCACCACAGAGGTGTCCTTGGGCAGAAATCTTTATTTTTATTGCCTGCACAAGTCTTATTTCTGAGGGAGGACGAGCAGCAGAGCTGCCTCCTCACTTGGGTTATCACCAGCGGATTCTGGGGAAAACCATTCTGAAACACTCAGATTTTAACCTGCTTTTAGTTTAGAGTAAGAGCTAATAATGGGATAAATCACATTATTCCATCACGGGAAATATATTTTGTGGTAGATTTGTATTCCTTGTTTACAGCCAGAGACCAAATTGCAGCCTGGTGATCACCACTGCTTTTGTTAACTACATAAATTAATTCATGCTTAGAGCACATATTACAGACCAGTAACAAGAAGTCACAAATCAACACAGGATGACAAATACCAACATTTGTATCAAGAGGATAACAAAAATCCCCTCCAGCTTAAGTGCTGCTGAGACGTTGTTTTAAATATTAGGTAACTGTAAACACCCTCAGCTACAGCTTGTGTAAATATTGCCCGTGGCACATTTCAGCCGTAATTCCACCACTGCAGTAACTTGCTCCATGTTTGAACAACTCCAAGTGCAGGAGAAACTCCCACAAAAAAACCTGTTTGGGGGATTAGTGCAAAACAAGGGCTGCTGAATTTATAAAGCACTCCCAGCCAGCTACAGCCTTCTCAACTCTGGGCAAAAACTCAACCCATTCCAGGGTCTGGGCATCCTCGGGAGGAGCTGGAGAGAGCCCCTTCTGTCAGAGGGTCCAATCCAGCTTTGAAATCCCACCAGCACAAACCCTTTGCTTTTACAGGCAAGGGCCAAACAGAATCAAGGAATCCCTGAGGCTGGAAAAGCCCTCCCAGACCATCCAGTCCCAGCTCTGCCCAATGCCCACCCTGTCCCCAGCCCAGTGCCCTGAGTGCCACCTCCAGGAATTCCTAGGACACCTCCAGGGATGGGCACTCCAAACCTCCCTGGGCAGCCCCTTCCAATCTCTGAGAGGCATCCAGAGGTGGGATGTCACCAGGATGTCACCAGGATGTCACTGAGGGTTGGGGATGCTGCATGGTGCTTTGGGGTTCCCAAAGTGAGTGCCCCTGCAGTGTCACATCATGTCCAGGCTTCACCTGGGCCCTCTATACCAAGTAAATTTCCCAAAGGGCCCAATATCTACTTCTTAGACAGATGGATTTATTTGTCACCAAGAGATGCTGTCTCTGCAGCTGTAAGCTGGGGAGGGTCTTTCCATCAGAGTCAGGGAAGGAGGGAACAAGCCAAACAGACTTTAATGCCCCTTTAAGGGGCTTATCAAGCCCTTTGCAGACCCCTCTGGAGTGACAGGGGAGGGGAGATGGCGACTGGCCAGGATTTGAAGAGCCTTTCCCACAGCAGGATGGGTGACTCTCCCACCACCTCAGCCACTTCTGATTTACACCAGGTGGGGCCAGCAGTTACCCCACAGGCCCCTCCCTGGGAGAGAGCAGTGCTGGACTCGTCCTGGTTCTCCTTGGAATAACCCAAACACACAGCACTGGGCTCAGCTCCCTGAGGGCAGAACCATCTGTCACATCCTCTAAGGAATGGGTTACACTGGGCTGTTAAAATCACTCATCAGAGGGGTAGAAAAAAGCTAAAACAACACACAAAATGCTGGCTGAAGAAATATAAATACGTGCCCAAACGTACACCTCAAGTACCAGGGTGTGTCTAATTCCTATTAAATCCTTACTTCCCTGGGTATCCTCCTAAAGATGAACCCTTGTGGTAAGATTCAAGTTGGTTTCTGCATATTTTCTAATTAAATTGCTCTCCCATGAGGATGACATCCATGTCAGCTGGAGGAAACTGAAAGGTGCAACGACAGCTTGCAAACTGTCAAGACCCTACTGGGAATATTTCCCCTAAAAACGTTCAGTTTTCTCCTACAGCCTTACAGCTGATTGTGAGGATTAGCAGGAGCCCCGGAGCCCTCGGTGATGTGTCACTAGATGTCCCCATTGGTCCAGGATATGGCTGATGGAGCCTGGCAGGGCTGGGCAGGGACACCCAGCCTTCAGCAGCCCGTGTACCTGGGGAAAAGCCTTTCTCTTTGATGACTTTAACCTTTATAAACCTAAGGAAGACAACACAGGGCTGAGACTGCAGCAGCCAGGCACCCTGAGATCATCCCTGCCTGGACTGGGTTTGCTTGGGCTCCTTCTTAATGGTTTAGGGTCTCCATTTCCTGTCCATTATTTCTTATTAACCCCAGAGGTTTTCCCTGCCCTCCTCTGCACTTGAATTATTGCAGTTATGAACCTGCCAGCATTAATATCCCATCTGCAGTCTGTATATTTACCCAGCCCATCCTGCTGGCCAGTCTCTGGAATATTTAAGGCTCCTCTCCATAGGGAATTTGGTTCATTCCTTATTCTCATAAAACAGGAGTGCTCAGAGCAGTTTAAACCTGGGAGGCAACAGCCTCCTTTCAAAGCAGGAGAATCTTGTCTTGACAAAACAAAAGGAAACAGCCTCAGACTGTGCCAAGGGAGGCTCAGGTTGGACATCAGCAGGAATTTCCTCATGGAAAGGGCAGTCAGGCCTTGGCAGGGGCTGCCCAGGGAGGTTTGGAGCACCCACCCCTGGAGGTGTCCAAGGAATTCCTGGATGTGGCACTCAGGGCTCTGGGCTGGGGACAAGGTGGTGTTTGATCAAAGACTGGACTTGATGATCTTGGAGGTCTTTTCCAACCTCAATGACCCTGTGATTCTGTGATTCTATTCTGTGAAAGGGAAAACCCTAAACCCAACTATTTTTATGGGGTGCCCAACACCAGCTGAGCCACTTCCCCACAGCTGTCAGTGACTCAATAGTGATGGGAGGAATTCTCAAGTCTGCAGGGGAAAGAAAAGTCTAATTTTGGAAAGGCTGGGGGTTAGAGGAAGAGAAGGCAGATAACAGAAAACCCAAATCCTTCCTCACCCTGTCACACAGAGCAGTGGTGGCCACAACAACCCTTTCTGTGCTGCTTACCAGGCTTTCTGCTGTGAGCTCGGGCAAGTCACAGACTGTGCAATGCGGATAATCCAGGACGGAGATGCTGTGGAAAAGGCAAGAAGGGGCTCGTTAGCAACCAATTAGCATGAGAGCAATTTTTAAAGATGTCCTATGCCATCGTGCCCAGGACTCTGTCACTTTTTCCTGCTCTGCACCTGGAAATGCAACACGTGATTTGGGTGGGGAACGATCCCAACTCCAGCACGTGAAGCAGCCGTGCCAACGGGTCATCCCTCTGGCATTTCTGATGGCACAGACAGCATCCAAATGGGATCCCAGCCTCAGCTCTGCCTCACCCCGCAGCTTCATGGGGCACATGGATGCCTCTGGGCTCCGAAAGTGCATCCTGAGAGCATTAATAAGGACTCGAAGGATTTGGATCCATTAAGACGGGCCAGATGAGTTATTCATATGCATATTTAAAAAGGGGAAAAAAAGTAAACAGGTCTGAGGTTCAAAGGGAGGCTTCTGATTGCCAGCAAGAGAATTCATAGTGAGTGAAAATTCAGAGTATCAGGTCTTTCAAAGGCCTCCAGGCCTATGGACTTGGTCAAAGCAGGCAGTTAAAAACCCCCAAAACTGGAATTTACACCTCCCCGGCTCAGAGCATCCAGCTGCACATCCCACCTCTCTCACAGGTGCACATGCTGCCTGTGACACCTCCATCCCAGAGCAGAGGAGGGAGCTGAGTGCTTTTTCCTCCTCCCTTAAAGCACAGGACCAAAAGTGGAAATATTTATAGCATAAGAATCAACATTTTACTTCCGATTTTTCCATGCGTGCCTCCTCACACAGACACAACCATACCATGCAGGAGACAGACCAGCCTACACTCACAGCTGAAGAGCAACAAAAAGAGCATCAAAAAGGGGAAAAAAAAAGGATCTTTTCAGCATTCCAACATCCCTGTGGAACTCCTCTCCAAACAGGGAAATCCTGCCCTGGTGAGGTGTGAAAGTGTTGTGCTCTCTCAGTTCTGTGATCCATGGTGGTCCAGCCAGTCCCCTACTCAGAACCAGGCTGGTGCCTCTCTCAGATCAGCAGCAAAAGGCCGTGACAACTATGGAAAAGCTGAAGGAGTCAGGAGAGCTGAATTACAGCTATAAAATGTGGGAAAGACCTGGAAGATCCCACCCCATCTGGCCTTGTTGAAGCTGTGGCCCAGAGATGCCTGGTAGCACTGGATTTCTCTCCAGGAGTGTGTGGGGAGAAGAAAACTACTTTATTTTAAAGATGTAGCCTATTTCATTTCAGTACTATTTTAGCAGCCCAGTCAGAGATTGCAAACACAGCATCCAGCCATCCTCATCATGCCAGAGGGATGTGCTGCCTCCAGCACATTCCTGTAGTGGAGAGGACGCCCCAAAGCTGTGTGAGGTCACCTGGGCCCTCCCAGGACATCAGGTCCCCCATGCACAGCCTCCCTGCCCCATCCCCTCTCTCTTCCCCAGGAGTGGCAGTACCTGTTTTTGGCAGTGATGTAAGACAGGATGTTTTGGTTGAAGAACTTGAGGATCAGTGGGATGCAGTTGGCAAACACCAGGTGCTGGGACACGTACTCAAACTGGGGAAGAGAAGGGAAATGGGTCAGTGTTAGCTGGGAGCACCTCCTGGGAATGGAAACCTAAACCTAAAGCAAAGCACTCGGGGTGGTTTGCCCCAGACACCTCACAGACCATTTCCTCCCAGCAGAAGTTTTGTGGAAGGTTTGTGTCACACACAGCAGCTGGAAAATTCTGTTTGCCAGAGAGAGGACATGCAAACTTCATGGCAGTGCTTTAGGGACAGCTGCACCTCGTGGCTGCAGTGTGGCTTTTCAAAATTAAATCTGTGGCAAAACAGTGCACAGGGAAGAGGGAAGGAGTTGTAGCTATTACATGAGAAAATGCAATTATTCCTATTGCTGTCACACACTAATCCCAGTTCTCTTCGAAATTTTGACTGAAATAATATCCTTATTTTCCTACTTGCTTTTAATTTCTCTCTCCCTCAAAGCATTAAATGGTCTTCAAGGTCCCTTCCAACCCAAACCATTCTGCAGTTCAATAATACACCAAATCTCTCCTATTCTCTAAAGATACAAACTGCAGCAAAACCCATTGCTATCACTGCCCTTGCCATGCCTCTCCATCAGCATCTCCAATTTGAAAGGGAAGGAACAGTTTGTTCTCAGCTCAGCCTGGTGCCAGCTGTCGACATTGGCACACCACAGATGACACAGCACTGCCAGGATGTGCCAGTGAGTAATGCACCCTTCCAACCCAAACCATCCCATGATTCAGTGATTCCTTCCTTTCAGACCTGCTGGAGCTTTCTCAGTTTCCCTGAGACCATCTCTGCCACTGAAAGAACAAAATCCCCCAAATCAGACACAGAAAGGCACAAAGCCCCACAGCTTTCTCCAGGCTTAGCACCAGGCTGCAATGGCCCTCCTGCCTGGGGGGGAAGAAAGGAGAGGAGCCACTTTGAAGTGAGAAAAATTAATGAAGGGATGTGGGGGGGACCCAGAACAAATGCAGGATTGTAAAAATGTGGGAGTTGGTTTCATCTTATCCAATCCAATATGTGGATTTGTATTTATCCTCAGTTAAATACCAGTGGGTTTTCTAACACAGAGGGATTTGTAGCACGCTGAAAGCTTTAATAGAAAAAATTAGAAAACACTAATTGTTTGACTTGCAGAACGAGTAGAGAATTGGGCCACAGCTCATATTAGTCCTTGGGTTTTTTTAACTAAGGAAAGCCCTGGAGTGGGTGCAGTTTGACTGGTGCCATACAGATGGAACAAAAATCACATTGGGAACAAAAATCACATTGCAACTATGACCCAGATCTCCTGCCTCTGTTGAAACTGGAGCCCCAAGAACTTGATCCTGCCAAAACCAGATTAGGTTACCTCGTGGAGTCCTTCCCAGCACTATTTCTGGGTATTGGAGATGACAGAGAGCAAAAGAGAGTCCTGCCTAACCCCCAGCATCTTCCCCCTTCTGCCAGGGAGGCTTGTGCTACCTCCTAAATTTAACCTGAATGGATATTCCCAGAAGTTTAAAGCTCCTACCCTGGGACTCGAAATGATGTTGTCAAAGCACAGCAGGGTTATCCCAACGCAGGTGACCCTGTACAAATCCTGCAGCTATGGAAATGTGATTACAGCTCCTCATGAAGCTCTTCCTGGAAGTCTTTATCAGGACACACCACCTTCAGTCCCAGCTTGGCAATGGCCATGCCCTGCTCTAGGCCCACCTGGTAGATGTGGTTCAGCTTGAAGTGCTTGAGGAGCAGCAGCAGCAGAGCTGAGATGCTCTTCACGATGATCTCTTTGTGTCTGTTCACATCAATGCCCAGTTTCATGCTCTGCAGAACGGTGATGCTGGGATGGAGAGAAAAGCAGCACCATGGCTGTGGGAGCAGGGAGGCCAGAGGGGCTGGGGAGCTGCTGCTCCTCTGGATAAGCTCCATGAAATCAAGGACCTTCGCTCCCCCCCAGGACTCCCATTTCCATCCATCCTACCTGGTGATGCCAAAATACATTAAAAAAGCAGGAAACAAAATGTGGATTGCTCTCCACCAGGAATCCTGGCGGAGCAGCAGGAAGGACACCTCCTATATGCAGACATCTTTATGATTAGGGTCAATTAGCAGGATTTTATCAACGGTGTCACTTAGCTCGGAGTGGCTGCCGACTGCACTCAAATCATCGCTCTCCTGAAAAAGCAGCTTCACTTCCTTGGCTTTGACAGCTCTGCCCTGGTGGCAACAGCAATTTACACCTTCCCAAACAGACACCCCAAGCCTGGAACCCCCCAAACCTATCAGCTCTCCTGCTTGGTCCAAGACTTCATGGCAAGGCTGGGATGGCCGGTGGCCACCTGGCAGTGGACTTACGGCATCTCCTCGGGCAACACGTCTGCCAGGATGTTGATGGAGTCGGTCTTGGCCTTGGAGGTGGGTGCAGCAGCCAGGAGGATCTTCAGCAAAGCGATCTGCAGGAGAGGGCAGGTGTGGGGGGATGGTCCCAGGGAAGGGAATTCCTTCCTTCTCCCTCACTTGATGAAACTGGACAACACTGAGCCAACCCTACGGGGTTTCACCAGACCACACCCAACCTCCCCTTCTATCCCCTGACAGACAGGACAAGTGGGGGTGCTTGGCAGCTCTTAAGGAATCACGTGTGCCTGAGCTCTGGTAGTGTGGGTAAAACAACACAAGGGACACCTCGAGTTGGAATTCACTTAACTCAGTTTGTCTCTCCCTACAGAGTCCACATGGCCCAGTCAGCATCTTGGAATCCTCTGAATCCCTCCTCTTGGACTGTACTTTCCTCCTGACTTTGGTGTGGATTCCCACCAAAATCTCACCATCCAGGAGCTGAACACCCCCCAGCCACCCTGTGCTGAGCTCTGCAGCTCCCAGACCAGCACCATTCCCTACTCAAAAGCTCTTCCTTTCTTTAAGAAACGTGGGCTTACCATGTACTGTGGGAGGTTGTACAGCATTGCTCGATACAAGACCTCACAAGGGGTTTCTTGGACTTCCTCTTCCCCCTAGAGCAGAGAAGCATTGGAAACATGGGAAAATGAAGTAAAAATAAGAAGGATTTACATAACACACTGGAAACCTCCCATCTTCTCTCTGGTGATGGAGTGAAGAAACTTCCATCTTACCAGAGACATGGGGCACTTCTCCAGCTCCTCCTCGTTCTTGATCTGCACATCCGAGATGGAAACGTACTTGTGCTGGCAAACACAGAGACAGAGCAATGTCACAGCTGAAGGAGGAAACACAGCCAGTGATGGTCACAGCTGCTGATTCCAGCGATATCTGAGTGAGGGGTGCAGGTCACAGCAGATCCACGGGGAACTCATCGCTGTGTGGGGCATCCCCGAAGCCCCTCACACCTCCTGCCTTTGGTTACTTCCACCTACTCCTTCTGGGAGCTCTGGAAGTAATTAGAGAGGGAAACTCGCCTCCAAAAGACAACCCAGACCTTCAATAGGGTCAGGTGGCCTCTGGAGAGGTCTCACTCCCTGTGGAGCACTGCAGGAGCCAAGGCTGGCCATGCTTCCCCCTGGGAACAGCATCGGTTTGGGAATGTACGTCCAAACCCAGCTCTGATAGTCTGTCACCTTCAAAACACATGGCAAACACTTGGATAAAGGGAAAGTAAAAATGCTGGAGAGGTTACTTGAGGACTCAGTTTTGAATTTTTTGCCCCAATTCCTGCAAGAAGCTCCAAAAACTTCTCCAGTGCTCACCAATTTTTAACCCCCTCCAGTAACTGTGTTTCAGTGAGGTTGGCCAGGAGGATCCATGTGGTGGACATCCCATGCCATGCATGGAGCCTCCATCTCACCTGCTTCAGGGTCTTCACACTTTCATGGATCGGCCGTGGGAGCCCTATCAGGGTTTCAGTGTCCCTGGGGAAGAGGAAGGAAGGTTGGTACTGGGAAGGACATCCATGTTCAAACATTCCCTTGTCATAACAGGTAAAAGAGGGAGCCTGGAGTCTGCTGAATTCATCCCAGATGGGTCAGGAATTGGGAGAGGTGTTGGCGTGAGCTGCTGCCCTCCCACCTCCTCCCCATAATGCCTGCACGAGAGAGGAGAGGCATCAGGGTGAAGAACTGAGGTGAAATCAGACTGAATCGGAATTGGGGTGGAGCCAGTCTGAGCCCAGCACTGCACCTAGAAATGAATGTACCCTGCTGGGCCTGTCCCAGGATGACTCTGCACCCGCAGCCTGATTTATTCACAAACTGAGTAATTTGCTGTGGATACCAAACTGTCTCAGCTCCCTCTCGCATCAAACCCGTTCCTGGCTTGGGCCAGGGGTCACTTATTCTGGGCTAGGTCTGATTTTTAATAGAAAGAGGTCCCTGGGGATCAGTGCCTCCAGGAACATGTTTTTCTAACACTGCTTTCATTGCTGTGGCCCCAGCAAAGCCAGCACTGCATCATCCCGAGCATGCCTTGAGCTGGAAAAGCCTGAGCTTTGTGGACACCTCCCACCACTTAAACCCCACTGATGGAAGCTACGGGGCAGATTTTGTGGATAAAACACTCACTGTCCCAGCGTGAATCCGATGAATTTGTTCCTGCTTGCTTCCAGGAAATGCTCGATGTCTTTCTGTCTGATGGAGCCGCAGAGAGACAAAAACAAGGAGAAGGTTGGAAAACAGCCACGTACAAGATCACAGCCTCAGTCTGATTTCTAGAGGTCGCAGTAGCAGTGGGCAAAAGCCACCTTTGCCCTCACTGGCTGGGAGCAACATGAACCAAACCCATTTGAATTTGCTGTGCAACTCCACAGGAACGTGTGAGTAGACGGAGAGGAGTTTTCTACAACCAGCACCTTTGTATCCACCTCCTGTGCTGCTCACACACCTCTCCAAGGAGCATCTGCTCCCTCTGAGAGAACAAATGTCGCCTCCACGGTCTGTCAGAGCACATGCTGCTCCCAAAGCAAGCTGACATCTTGTCCACCTTGGGCATCTTTCATGGGAACTGCTCAGGATCTCTGCAGTACAAGCAGGACACGAGCTGTGAGCCAAGGCTCTCCTCGACAGAAAGAAATCCAGCTGGATTTTCAGCCAGCAGCCAAGGAAAGCAACAATATTTGATCTTGAAGCTGATAATGCTAAGTGATGTGGAGCACCACAGCACTGCATGTGGAGATCCATGTGGGAAACCAACTCCTGCCATGTCCCTGCCAGGAATGCTCTGGACAGACCAACTTAACCCTGTCACTGCTCCTACCTCAAAAAGATCTATTTGCTCTATTTGTTTGAAAGATGCTGGAATGAATCCAGGCTTGGGATAAACAGCAAAAACCCTCACATGGATCTCAGGGAAAGGGGCAGAGCTTTTCAGCCTCTTTTCCTAATCATTCCCTCATATCACGTGTAGATAACTGGTCTTAGGAAGGAAAGGCACCAGCTCCTCTGCCCGTGGATGTTTTTCTCCACCACTCAGGAAGGCTTCACCTGGCAGCATAGGGGTCCTACTCACCAAACAAAATGTCATTAATCAGCTCCCAAGATGATTAGTCAAGGATTTTGTGCTACCAAGATCCACTGGGATCTGGCTGGGAAAGCTGACCCTGCTCCCACAGTGCCCCAGCACAGCCTCCTTCCCAGTACAACCTGGGACATCCAAAATTGGATTGCCACTCATGGGCCAGTAATTCGGATTGCCAGCTTATTGGCATGGACTGGGTTCAGCGAGCTCTTCCCCAGGATTTACACACCAAACATGGCAAGTGGCCAATCCAGAAAGGACCAACCCTGACAAAAAAAAGAAGTGGAGTCACTTCAGTTCAACCTGCCAGGGGCCAAAAAACTTCCCAATGCTTCCCACAAAGCTGCAATGAACTCCAGGACAGGTAGGGCTGGGGAGGATGGCAGTGACAGCAGGTACCTGACTTTGGGGGCCCAGGGGAGCCCCTTGGGGAAGGACACCCTCTCGATGGGCAGGCGCTGAGCTGGCACTGGGGGGATGATCGCGTCCCGCTCCATCAGGTCTAACTCCCCCTCGATCCCGCTGTCCACGTCGTCGTTCTCCTCTTCATCAACTCCTCCTTCATCACTCTTGAAGGGATCTCTCTCGTTGTAGATATCCAAACTGTCTTGCTTCATCAGGGGCTGCAGAAGAAGGGGATGGAAAATTCAAGTCACTTCAAGGGTTTTATTTCCCTCCCAGGTGCTGGCACCAGATCTCTCCATCCTGAAAGGATCAAGCTCTCGGATGTTCCTCAGGTAAGCATTTCCCTCCTAGCTGTTGCCACCAAAGCCTGCACAAGAATAGCTCCTTCTGTACCTCCAACCTTGCCGCTCTAGGAGGTGTGACCCCATTTTCCACCTTAACTTTTGGGGCTTCCATCCGACATCTCTTCCTTAGCAAAAGGCATTTTCATGCTCAGACCATAACACAGCAACTCCAACAGCAGAGCTAAAAAAAGAACTTGCTGTGAGCAGTTTGCTCTCTGGTGCTTATCAGCCCTTTGCTATAAGGTCAGGATGTCCTCTGGCTTCCTCTGGATCAAACACCCCATGGGGCTGATCTGTTGCAACTGAAATTGGTGGATGAAAAACTGGACATGTTCTGACCATGTGTAACTGAGAGCCCAAAAACCTCCCAGTCCTGGGCTGATCCCCAGCATGGGCAGCAGGGCAGGGGGGATTCTGCCCCTGAGCCCCCTCAGGTGAGACCCCACCTGCAGAGCTGCCCCAGCCCTGGGGACGCAGCAGCAGGACCTGGAGCTGCTGGAGAGAGTCCAGAGAGGGCCCGGAGCTGCTCCAGGGCTGGAGCCCCTCTGGAGCCAGGCTGGGAGAGCTGGGGGTGCTCAGCTGGAGAGGAGAAGCTCCAGGGAGAGCTCAGAGCCCCTTGCAGGGCCTGAAGGGGCTCCAGGAGAGCTGCAGAGGGACTGGGGACAAGGGCTGGAGGGCCAGGAGCCAGGGAATGGCTTCCCAGTGCCAGAGGGCAGGGCTGGCTGGGATCCTGGGCAGGAATTGTTCCCTGGGAGGGTGGGCAGGGGCTGGGCTGGAATTGCCAGAGCAGCTGTGGCTGCCCCTGGATCCCTGGCAGTGCCCAAGGCCAGGCTGGATGGAGCTCTGAGAAACCTGATCTAGTGGAAGGTGTCATTTGGAACTGGATGTCCTTTAAGGTCCCTTCCAACCCAAACCATTCCGTGAGTCTAAAACTGGAAGACAGCGGAGCACTCACGGGGGAAAGAGAACCATAACTCCGAGCACCCCTGGCTCCTTGTGGTGGCACCTGCTGGAAAACCACCCCTGGCCCAGGGGGGACGGTCCCGCTCTCACCCTGCGGCTGCGGTGGCCCCGTTTCTGCTGCTGCTCCATGAGCTCGATGCCGTAGCTGGGCGGGGAGGCGGCGCGCATCCCCCGCACCACCCGGATGCTGTCCTCGGGCAGGGGCGGCAGCCCCAGCTCCTCCCGCCGCCGCACCTTCATGGCCTGCAGCGCCTCGAACCCGCCCAGCGTGAACTAGGACAGAGAGAGGAGGGAGAGCACGGAGCACACGGCCCTCCTGGGCAGCCCTCAGGGGACCAGCAGCTGGAGGCCGGCACAGCGGGAGAGTTGAGGGTGAAGGCACCACGGCAGTTGTTAATTCTCCATGTTTCTCCCCCACCCCGCATCCTCAGCCCACCCTCATCCCAGAAGGAACTGTCTACCTCGTGTTGAACAACGCTGTTGTGGTTGGGTCGAATGGGGGGAACATCCAGGCTGCAGCAGCAACATTCCAGAATAAAGGTTTCTGGGGAAAGGAAGGGTTTGCACTCACCAGGAGCACCTTCCAGAGCAGGAGCAGGACCTTCTTCATGGGGAAGTGTGGAGCGTGGCCACTGCAGAACTTGGTCACCATGGTGAAGAGCAGCAGAGCAAACGGCTCCTCAGTGTGCACAGGGAAACCTGGTGGAGAAGGGACCAGGACTGGAGTCAGAGCCAATCCCCCATCCCTGAGCTCTCCCCACCGGTCCAGCACGACAAAGGGACACCAGTAGGTCACAATGAACTTTGGGGCTCACTCAGCTCCATCCTGAAGGTCTCCCGGCAGGTTTTCCACTCGGGGGGATCCGTCTCCTGCTCCACGCGGATGTTCTCCACCATCAGGTACATGACACTGAGCAGGACCCTGCCAGGACAGCAGGGCAGGCAGGTGGTGAGGCCTCTCTGTCCCCAGAGGTTGTCCCGTGCCCGCTCCCAGTGCCAAGGGGCTACCTGAGCTCCGTGCTGTCGGCCAGCGAGATGGCCGGCTTCCGCAGGGCGCTGCTGCAGGCCTGGCTGTTCCTGCAGGGAAGGGGATGAGCTCAGCACCAGCCCCCTCATCCCCACCCCCAGCAATGTCTGCAGCACTGGGAACGCCACCCCAGGGATGTGACATGGCTGTGACACCTCCCAAGCAGCAGGAGGAGGGAGAAGAAAGAAAAGGGCAAGGAGGATGGGGAGAAAGAAGATGAAAAAGAGGAGGGTGAGGAGGTTGGAAGAAGAGTGTGAGGAGGATGAGAGATGAAAGAAGATGAAGAGCAGGAGGGTGACGAGGATGAGGAGAATAGGGTGAGGAAGATAGGGAGAAGGAAGATGAAAAGGAGGAGGGTCAGGAGGATGTGGAGGAAGATGAAGAGGAGAAAGAGGTGGAGGATGAGGAGAAATAAGATGAAAAGAAGGAAGGTGAGAGGGTGAGGAGACAGAGGAGGTAGAAAAGTGAGGAGGATGGAAGAAGAAGGTGAGGAAAGTGGGGAGGAAGAAGATGAAGAGAGCAAATTGAATGGAAGAAAAGAAGAAGGGGAGAAAGTAGATTGTAGAATCACAGAATCATTTAGGTTGGAAAAGACCTCCAAGGTCATCGAGTCCAAGAAGAGGAGGGTGAGGAGAAAGAATGAGGTGGAGAAGAGCACAAAGAGGGAGAGGTGGGCGAGGGCAGTGCAGTCCTCTCACTCAATCTCCATGTTGAGGAGCTCCAGGAAGGCAGAGAAGGTTCCCAGCTGGTACAGGAGGAAGCTGTTGTGCCGAGACCAGTGCAAGACATCGCCTTCGTTATCGCAGTCCCCAAAGACACCTGGAGAGGCCCCACAGAGAAACTCTGGTGAGGGAGGATCTGCCTTTGAACCTGGGAGCCCACAGGACCACCCCAGGAAGGAGCTTCCCTGCACCAGCCTGGCACAAGCCCAGGAAAGGCTTCTCCCAAGCCCCCACGGCAGCGGATCCGCGGCCACATCAGGACACGGGGGACGTGGTCCTCACCCTGTGCCAGGTACAGGATGGCTCGTGCTACTCTGAGCCTCTTGTCCCTGTTGACCACCTCCAGCCCATCCAGCAGGCGCATGACGTAGGCCTTCTGCTGAGCCGTGTCCAGCTCCAGCCACCTCCTGTTGGGTACTGGAAAAGGGACACGATGTCCAGCCAGGTGCTGGTCCAGGGGTCCCGCTCCTGCCCCAAGCCCCGGGGTGCTGAGCTCAGAGCTGGTACCTTGAGTATGAAAATCCTCCTCGAAGCATCTCCTGTTGTGGCTCAGCTCGGGCTCCTCGGTGTAGCTGTACAGCTCTGATGGGGACAGGGATCAGCAGGGACATGGAGGGGCTTCACCCTCCTCCTCATTCCCAGATTCCTTGGGAAGCATCCCTGTGAACTCAGGGAGACACAGGACAGAGACCTGAACTCATCCCTGAGCTCTCCTGCAGCTCCAAGGGGGCATTTTGGGGCCACCCAACACCACCAAATTCATCACTTTCATCCTGGCTGGGCCATTCCCACGCTCCTGCTCCAGCTGCATTTGCAAATTCATTGGGGTTTTGGGGGGGGTCATTTTAAGTCTCACTTCAGCAGTTTGGGAATGAAGGGAATGCAGGAACACCCAGGCAGGACCTGCACCGATCCCACACCCAGCAGCTCGGACATTTTGGGTCCTGCAAATAGGGGCTTGGAAGGACACGATGTTGCACCTGTTCTTCCTACCTGTTCCTACAGAATTCCCCCCTGTTCCTATAGAATTCCTATAGTCCTACAGTGCTGAGCAGCACCACGGAGGACCGAAAGCATCCTGCAGGGAAGCAGGGAGGATCCCTTGCAGAGGAAATGTGCTTTTGCCAGGCCAGCTCGTGCAGCTGAGATACACAGAGCTAAAAATAACCCCTTTCTCTCCGGCCGCGCTCGGCACCACGGGCTGACGGAGCAGAAGCAGCTGGAGCCACTGCACAGCGGGATGACAGGGGACAAGGACACGACCTGATAACGGGTGACACCTCCAGCCTGGCCCGTGTCAGCGGACACTCCGCCCTCCTGCCACTCCCGGCTTCGCCCTGGGTAATCCCCGTGTCCCCACGCGTCCCCTCTGCTCGTCCCCAGCGAGTGAGTGGCTCTCTAATAATAAACCCCGCTTGCTCTATTACTGCAGGGATGACACCACTCAATATCCATCCCCCATTCCCGGCGGGATTTTTATTTTCCCTGCCTCCCGGGCACCTATAAATAACAGTGCAGCACCCAAAAACTGCTTCACCTGCCAACTCAGCGCCGTGGCCGTCGGCATCCCCGTACTCAAACTCCAGGTTGGGACAATCCACGGAGCCCTGCGGAGAGCGGGATGGGGTTAGGAGGGGGCTGGCACATCCCTGGGGATATTTTGGGATGCGGGACGGCTGCCAGCACTCGCAGCCTTTGCGCCGAAGCTCCTCCAGCCGCTGGAGCAGCGACTCGCACGTATGGGCTGGAGTGGGGAGTCCGTGCGAGGCCACTCCAAATACAGTGGAAATGTGGAAGCCGTGTGTAAAAACAGCATTTCTCGATTCCCAGGGAAAGCAGAGGCAGGATGCAAAATGCCGGTGAAATATTTGATGCATTTCAGAGACCCGAACGCCCTAAAAACAAACCCCACGGCTGGCTCAAAGGAAAAACCGCCGGGAGGGTGCTGCGGATCCCTGAGCTCCGTCCTCAGCATCGCATATCTGACAGCTCCCGGGGCCGGGCTTTGCATTTTCGAAGCCCGTGGCGTGGATCTCCCCCTCCTCCTCTGCGGATGAGCAACTGGAGCATGAAACTTCGCCGGAGGATTCCGGCGGGGCAGCGAGCGGGCAGCCGCAGCCAGGCGACCCAACGCCGGCACCGCGCCGCCCTCCCCCGGGAAAGGGAACACATGAATGGATAATCAACGAAATTAACATAATTTCCCATTCCGAGTGTCAGCATCCCTCCTCGGCAGCCGAGCTGGAACTGATGCGCATCGTGGCGATTAATATTGATGACCCGGGAGGATGCGCGGCTCCGGGCTGAGCCCGACTCGCTCAGGAGCGCGGGGTTCTCACCCAATTTCTGCAGCCAAGCCGGCGGGCGGCTCGGGAGTTAAAGCCTGGGAGGAATTCGGCGAAGTGCGTGCAGCTCTAATCCGCTTTGAGAGGCCGAGCCAGGGGAGCAAAGCAACCTCCAAATTCACCAGTTGGGGGCACGACTTAGAAACCATCCCCAGGGACCCTTTTGGGGTCAGGGGGTCCCTCAACCCGCAGCTCCTTGGTGGGGAAGCGAAGTCTTCCCGTCCTTTGCTGACGGGGGTCCCGCAGTGGCTTTACGGTGGCCGGGGACAACAGATCCCGGTGGGATCCTGGTGACCTGATCCCGGTCCTGCTTCCCCAGCCTGGCCCCCACGAAGCCGCACGGGCGCAGCTGGGGCAGAGCAGCCAGCGGGGTTGCCCCGTGTGCGGGGCTATTGGGGCAGGAGCAGTGGAGGGGGGTGGAGGGGACTGCGGCACCCGGACCTTGGTGAGGGTTGGGTGAGCGGGAGCCCGCAGAGTGGGGGGAACCCAGGGCCCAGGTAGAACCCCCAAATAGGGCCCCCAAAACCCTGCTGGGGGGCTCCGGGCGTGGGGCAAGGAGGTGCCAGTGCCGAGGCTTAGCCAGCACCCTAAAACTCTGCAGCTGCGTCTGGGAGTGGAGCAGGAAGATCCCAGTGCCGAGGAGCGCCCCGGGGACTCCCCACTCCGGGCTGGGCATGGCAGGACCGCTAAAGCCACCCCCGCAGGACCCCTAAAGCCTCCGGGTTGGGGTAGGGAGCACCCCCAAGACCGGGAGCTCCCCCAACCCTGGATGAGGCTCCCTCGGCAGGAACTCAAACCCCAGGGCAGGATCCCCCCACCCACAGGAGGTTCCGTCAGGGCCCGGGGGGTGCCGGCACCGAGCTCCGCGCTTACCTCGGACTCCTTCCGCTGGCTCCTGAAGAGCTCCCGGCCCTTGGGTTGTGGCTGTGGCTGGGGCTGGGGCTGGGGCTGTGGCTGTGGCTGGGGCTGGGGCTGTCCCGGCCGGGCCCTGCCCGNGTGCTGCGAGCACGGAACGCTGGGGAGGGGGCATAGGGGGTATAGGGGGTGTCCCTGGGGTGCTGCGAGCACGGAACGCTGGGGAGGGGGCATAGGGGGTATAGGGGGTGTCCCTGGGGTGCTGCGAGCACGGAACGCTGGGGAGGGGGCATAGGGGGTATAGGGGGTGTCCCTGGGGTGCTGCGAGCACGGAACGCTGGGGAGGGGGCATAGGGGGTATAGGGGGTGTCCCTGGGGTGCTGCGAGCACGGAACGCTGGGCAGGGGGGATACGGGGTGTCCCTGGGGCTGCCAGCACCAGGAGTGTCCTTGGAGCGCTGAACGGGGGCAGCAGGGCGGGAGCTGGGGGTGTCACAGGTGCCCATAGGGTAGCAAGGGGGCACCTGTGGGGCTGCAGCTGCCCCAGTACACGCAGGGCCCCATCCCCAAGGCACCCCCAGAATCACCCGGTGAGTCTCGTTTTCCAAACCCCATTATCCCCATCTTGGTCCCAAGCAGCTCCCGGGAGCCTGGAGCAGGAGTGGGAGAGAGCAGGGTTCCCATTCCCACACCCACTCTGGGGGGGGCGGTTGTTTTTGGGGGTGACTGTGCAGGAATGGGGCGGGGAGGTACCGAATGCCCCATCTCGGTGCCGCTCGTGTCCCACATCCCCTCACAGCCTCTGGAGAGCTGGAAACCCCAAGGGTTTGGGTCAGAATTTCCTTTGGCCGCCCCAGCAGATACCGGGATTGTTCCGGCACCGCCTCCCAAGGACACACCAGCCCAGGAACCCAAACAGCTCCGGCTGCCCCAAGGACACAGCCCTGGAGCTGCTTCCCCAGCTGGAATTATCTGGACACGGTGGGAGCTCAAGGCCACGGCTTTGGGGACAACCTCCCCCCATCCCAACCCCATCCCTGACCCCTCCTTGTCCCCCCCAGCCCCAAAATCCCGGTCTGCCCCCGCCTGACCCCAAGGACGCTCGGGAGAAGCTGAGTTTTCCAATGTTTTATTTGTGTTTTGAGATTACAGAGTCTTTATTGCTGATCTAATACAATCACTCAGACATTAATATTTAAAACATCCTTTTGAAATGTTACAGTTGCGACGTTTTCGTTTCCTCACTGCTGATGACGAGTTTTGTCTCATTATCTCTAAAGTTCAGAACAGAATTAATTTCCTTTATACGATTTTGCTGGTGTTACCTAAAATCTCCTTTTTCCTAAGTCTTGAAAAATGTGTTACATTAAAAAAAAAAAAAAAAAAAGAGAGAAGAAACCAAACCCCATTACACGTTTAATTTAGAGATGATCATAGGATATGATTCCAGGTTGATTAGGAAAAAAGCCAAGCAAGCCAAAAAGCTTTTGCAGGAGAAGCAGAACATGGAGAAGAGCTTTAAAAATCGAGGTGGGAAAAGCCAGTTGGGATTTTACCATTAATCTGTTTTTTTTTTTCCCTTCCAATCTACCTGGAAGATAAAAGGGGATGAAAACTGGGCACCAAGGGCTCCGGGGCCGGGCAGAGCAGCGCCGTGTGCGGCACCAGCGACAGGCACAGGGCGGGACACGGCTCCGGGGCTGCACCGGGGATGAACGGGGCTTTTCCAGGGTGGAAGTGGCTGGGGTTGGGTTGGGATTCCCGTCCTTCCCAGAGCTGCTCTGCCTCAGTGACCCCAGGAGCAGCTCCCACGCTCTCCAGAGAACAGGGGCTGACACAGACCAGGATCCAGCTCGGGGAGAAAGACCTGAACGTGACATTTCAAACAGCTCAGGGGACTCTTCCTAAAAATTCTCAGGATCTGGTAAAATCAATGAGCAGAGATCAAGTCTGTGGTTAGCGATCAGTCTGCGCGGGAGCTTCTCAAAGCCTGAAGGTCTCCTCAAAGCCTTCTCAAAGCCCTGACGCCTTCCCAAGGTCTCCTCAAGGTTTCCTCGAGGTTTCCTTGAGGTCTTCTCAAGGTTTTCCTTCCAGGTTTTGAGAGATTTCAAAGAGAAACTTGGAATAAGGCAGCACACGGGAACGTTTGTTCTGGAGACGAGCGGCTTGTGGTCAACCTGGCTCCGGATCTCCCAAGGGCCGTGGGAAGGACCTGAGGCCGTGACTCCTCCCTTCTCCCTTCCTTGTGCGTGAACGAGCTGCCACAGAAAAGTTCTTCATGATGGCAAAGAAGCCCAGGAGGACAAAACACGGATCTGCAGCCAATGAGAGACTTGGGAGCCACACAGGGAGGACAAAGGCTTCTGTGCTCTCGGGGCTGGGCAGTTTTATTTCAGAAGGATCACGTTCTCCACGTGAGGGGTAGAAGTGGCTCCGGTGAGACTCCGGGACTCGGGAAGTCACCTTGGTAAGGATCACGCTGTGCTGTGCTCAGGTGGGACATCCTGGGATAAAACTCTGGCAAATTTGTTCTCCATCAGCTCTGACACATCGAGATTTGAGGTGACCAAAGGGTTTTAGTGACGCCAAACTCTTCCCTCGCACAGAATCCATGGGGGTCACTCCAGCGGGCGTCTCATACATTCCAAAGGGTAATTTCCGGATTCATACAAACATGACCAGAAAATAAAACTCCAAACATTTCCAATGAGGACTGAAATTCAGCTGGAGAAGGACCTGGCTTGGACCTGGGTCCTCCCAGCCGGACGGCCGGCGAGCTCTGCCTGGCGTGGGAAGAGCTGCCGGGCGTGTGAGCAGCATCGGTGGGCGAGGCCCTTCCAGCAGCGCGGGCGGGCGGGGCTGCCCCGGCCCCACCGGGGACACGACTTTGGTTGATCCACAGAGGGTGGCACTCG
>VYXG01005823.1:36155-72509 GCA_013397235.1 Lanius ludovicianus | reverse complement strand
AAACCCATCACCCCAAACCCTCCCCGCGCTCACCACGTCGATCTCGGTGTTGGAGTGCCCCATGTTGCAGACGATGCAGCTGTTCTTCATCCTGTCCAGATGTTCCCTGGTCACCACGTTCTTGTTCCCTGCCGGCACCAAAATCCCCAATGAACGCCCCACTCCCCGCTTTGGGGCTTCCCCTCAGGACCAGGCCGGGGATGGGGCCCCTTTTGGGGTGTGAATCCCCCTTTCCCACCCCGCTGCCCCGTACCCGTGCAGGTGATGACGATGTCGACCTGCCTGATGACTTCGTTGAGCTTCACCAGCCGGAATCCATCCATGCTGAGAGGAAAAACAGGGAAAAGTGATCCCCAGAGCCCAATTTTAACTTCCTGGAGGGGCACTGAGCCAGTGGGAGAGTTTGGGGTCAACCTGGAGGGTCTGGGACTGTTGTAAGGAGAAATGAAAAGGGGTTTTGGGGGTTTCCCACGTCCTGTCAAAGCCTTCTCATCTGCAATTCCCAATTCTCGACCCAGAGGGGTTTTTAGAGCTGTTCCTCCTGCAAGGAACCTCCAGGAGCTGTGGAATCCAGGTTGGGATGGATTTAGAGCATCCTAAAAAACACCCCAAAGCTGCAGATGCCTCTCATCAACCCCAAAATCCATATTTAGGCACCTGCAGAGCCCTGCGAGGTGCTGAGCACTCAGCCCTGCCTTCCCCAGCAAGGTGAGCTCAGGGATAACAAGGGCAGGGTGTGTTTTTTTGGGATTTGCTGTCAATCCTCCCCGTGGCTCTCACAGGCTGCAAAATTGGAGTTACTATAAAAAAAGTCGTTTCTTTGCTGCTGCACGTCCCCATTTCCTGAGCTTTTTCCCCTCTGCAAACTCCTTCTGAGAGGTGGCCACGTGCTGCTGCCTCGTGCAGAGTCAGGAGGGATCCGGTGCTGGGAAGCACCAAATTCCCACTTAAGGATGGATGAAGGTCACAGAGCAACCCCAAAAGTTCATCAGCTCTGCTAATTGAACAGGGCTTGTGAGTCCTCTCAGCACCACAACCTCGGAGGGAGCTGGTGAGAAGCAGGATGGGGGTTCAGGGAGGCTCTGGCCGGTTTTGGGATCCCCTTGGGATGCAGAGGCAGCACCCAAAGGAGGACCTCAGGGGGCACCAGGGGGGCTCTGTGAGGGGTGGGGGCACCCCTGGGTGAGGTGTGGGCACGGGAGAGCCGGCTCTGCCTCCAAGGGAGCAGCTCATCCCCAACCCCCTCAGCTCCCGGCGGCTGCGGGGCGGGATCGGCTGGGAATGCTTCGGGCAGGGCCCCTCTGCTGGCCTGAGCACGGAGCTGTGGGGAGCCCCTTCGGGAACACAGCGGGTCTGGCCGCCGTTTTCCTGGGAAAAAGGAGAGTTTGGGGCTGGGTGAGCCCTTACCAGGCCTGCAGGGCGCAGATGGGATCGATCTCGGTCACGTAGACGATGGAGCCCATGGCCTTGAGGGCGGCACAGCAGCCCTTCCCGACCTGCAGGGGGAAAAGCCCAGCAGGAGAGTCCCGAGGGATGCAGAGCTCCAGGAGAGCCCTCCCAGCCCCTCGGGAGGGACCAAACCCCACCTCTGAGCACGGAATTCCTGCATTTGGAGCTATCTGACACTCAGGCCTGCCTTAGGGAAGAGAGGCACTAAAACCCCAATGGTTTGGATCCCAGGGATTATTTTTCCCCCAAAAGTGGTCTGGAATGCACCACAACAAAGGATTCCAGTAATCCCAGGGAAAGTTTCAGAGCCTCCTGTAACCTTTGCTCCACTCAGGAAGCTTTAAGGGTAATTAACTCAGAGGGTTAATGAGCTTTAACCTTTGCCTGGCACGGGCAGTGCAGGGGATCCAGGTGAGATGAGCAAAAGTTCCCAAAAATGGGATTACAGCAGGAAAAACGGACCCATTCTGGCTGTTTGGACACGAAAAAAGTCCCAGCAGAGCATCCACAGCGCAGCCCACTGCAACTGGTGTGAACTGGTGTGAGAAAAACTGGGAAAGGGGAATATTCCCACGTGGAGAGAGGGTGGGTGAAGGGAGAAACCCGGATTAATTCTCCCTTTGGAACACACAATGCCCAGAACTTCTGCAGAACCTCTGATTTCAGTGATACTGGATTAAATATGGCATTAAAATTACACAAATGAGTGTTGGATTAATATCTGGGCATGCCAATATCCAGATATTCAAGATATTCAGAATATTTAATAGATACATTTTTTTTTATAGATTCAGCTTTGGCATCTCTTTAACAATAAAGAAAATGAAGAAAACTTCCAGTTTTTGGCAAACCCCTGAGGTCTGGAGGCTCCTGCAGGTGGATGAAGCTGTGCCAAGGAGGTGCTGATTTTACACCCCCAATTTCCAATGGGAAAAGCAGGAAAATTGGGCAAATTGGGCCCCTTACCTCCCCATAGCCACACACCACCACCTGCTTGCCCCCGAACATCATGTCTGTTGTCCTCTTGAGGCCGAGAAAAAGGAAAAAAACCCACAATCAACGCCCAGAATGAAAGCCCAGCACAAAGAGCTGCTCCAAGGATGGATCCACAGCTGGATGCTGCATCCCTGAGCACACACAGAAATTCCAGGGGGACAGAAAACCCAAACAGCTCCTAAAAAATTCCCTTTCCTTTTCAGAAGGGTGGGGGTTCTTTTGTTCTTCCAACAAAAAGGATGGAATTTGGGTTTGGAGCCTTTTTTGTTGTTGTTGTTGTTGTTGATTTTTATTAATTTGCTTTCATTTTGCTACTCCCAAAACATTGAAAATGCTCTCCAGAATTCCTTTTATCTGGATTGTTGTTGTCAGCTCCAGATGCCCCCAGGAAGAGCCCCGGGAGCAGCAGGGCAGTGGGAATTCCTTGCCAGAATCCCAGAGCTTCCCCCAAACGAAGCTCTCCCTTCCTCTGGGTCTCCTTCTGCTCTCTCCCTGAGACTGTCCTACATTCCAGGCTATTTTTAGCTCTGGATAAAATAGGTTAGCAGTGCAGGGAAGGTGAAATTCCCACACTTTTCCAAGGAATTCAGCTCCAACCCACGGCAGGTTTAAGGCACCTCTGCTCTCATCTCCCTCGACCCCGTTCGCGATTCCTGGGCCAGACCTGAATCCCAACTCACCCCCAAGGTGTTTCCATGGAATCCCAGGATGGTTTGGGTTGGAAAGGGTCTGAAATCCCATCCCATGGGCAGGGACACCTCCCACTATCCCAGGCTGCTCCAACCTGGCCTTGGACACTTCCAGAGGTGGAGCAGCCACAGCTGCTCTGGGAATTCTGTTCCCACATTTCACCCCCACCGTCGCTCCCGTCCCAGGTCTATGGATTGTGTCCCAACAGACACAGAGCCCGGGCCAGCCTCCCTGGGCTGGAAGGACACACACCCAACCCCAGCACACCCACGGGGATGCAGAGACCCAACCCCAGCAAACCCACGGGGATGCAGAGACCCAACCCCAGCAAACCCACGGGGATGCAGAGACCCAACCCCAGCAAACCCACGGGGATGCAGAGACCCAACCCCAGCAAACCCACGGGGATGCAGAGACCCAACCCCAGCAAACCCACGGGGATGCAGAGCTGGAGAGAGCAAAGGAAGAGCCCTGGGGGTGCGGCGGGGAAGGACAAAGGGCAGCAACGCTGAGCCACCCACAGACACCCCACAGACACCGAGGGATTGATCCCGGTGCCACACAGGGGAGGGGACAGGACAGGGATAAAAGGATTTATTCTCCTCTGACACCAACTGAGCCGAAATGACCCCAGAGGCAGCAGAGCAGAGCCCCGGACGCTGCTCCCTGTGGGAGTTCCCCGCACGCACCCGTCCAGGATGGACTCCCGGCAGCAGTAGAGGTTGTCAAACTTCTGCTTGGTCACGGAGTCGTTCACGTTCATGGCTGGCACGCAGAGCTTCCCCGCCTTGGACAGCTGGTACAGCCTGGCACGGGCACGGAACAAGCAGGTGATCCATGGGGAACGTTCCCCTGCACTCGGCTGAGGGGCTCGGGCTGGAAAGGGCCTTAAAGATCATCCCGGCCACGGGCAGGGACACCGGACACTGTCCCAATGTCCAGCCTGGCCTGGGGCACTGCCAGGGATGCAGGGCCTGCCCACCCTCCCAGGGAACAATTCCCAATTCCCAGGATCCCAGCCAGCCCTGCCCTCTGGCACTGGGAAGCCATTCCCTGGCTCCTGGCCCTCCATGCCTTGTCCCCAGTCCCTCTGCAGCTCTCCTGGAGCCCCTTCAGGCCCTGGAATGTGCTGGAAGCTCTCCCTGGATCCTCCTCCTCTCCAGGCTGACCAACATCCCCCTGCTCTCGGCTCCTGGGCACAGACTCAACTCCCCAGAGCAGGAAAACCACTGAAAAGGGATTTAAACACCTCACTGTGGCTGACAGAGAGTCTGAAAATCCTGTCCCTGCTTCCAGTCCTTGGGAAGGAGAAGCTGCCTTTGGAAATCCCTTCTGCCCACACTGGGATTTCAGATCCTAAAAACATCCCCAGTCCTCCTCCTGACCCCATTGGCTGCAGACCTGGAGCCACTTCCCTCTTTCAAATCTTTCATTTCCCAGTTTCAGGAGCTGCCTGAGCCTCTGGCCACGCTCTCACCCAGCTCTGAGCTGCAGCCAAGCCTTTCCCCCTGCAGAACCACACCTGCTGCTCTCCTCAGTTCTGTTTTCTGGGATGGGATTAATTCCATGGAAAAGCACCTCTGACACCC
Organism: Lanius ludovicianus; assembly: GCA_013397235.1. Lineage (NCBI taxonomy): Eukaryota > Metazoa > Chordata > Aves > Passeriformes > Laniidae > Lanius > Lanius ludovicianus. The sequence goes on along the minus strand of VYXG01005823.1, from coordinate 67,785 downwards.
CCAACCCCCCTGCTCCCATCCCTGCTCTCTCCTGCCAGGGACTGAGGGATTTCACTCACTCATCTCTGAGGTTCTCCCTTCCCCAGAAAGTGACTCAGTTCCTCTGCCCAAATCTCAGTTCTTCCCACAGATTTTGGTCAGGGCTGTGCTCTCGGCCTCCCCCAGAGCCCTCCCCTCCTCAGCCCTTCCTGGGCTCCCACCCCACATGTGGAGAGCAACACCCAGAGCTCCCTCCCACCCACAGAATGCCGGGGAGGGGCTCCTGCTGCTCGCTGGGAGCTCAGAGCAGCAGCTCCAGCTCTCCTGCCCAGGATTTAAAGCAGTTTTCACAGCAGAGCAGAGCCCAGGTGCTGCAGGCCCAGCACTGAGCTGAGCTGTGGGGACCCAGCTGCTGTCCCCAATTCCTGCAGCCCGCCCCGTTACCTGTGGACCCCGGTCACGCTCTCCTCCACAATGCCCTTGATCTTCTTGAACATGTTGGGATATTTCTTGTAGATCCAGTGGGTGAGATCTCCCCCATCATCCAGGATCTGCAATGAAAACCACCACGGAGTCACCCAGGGCTGGGCAGGAAATCACAGAGTCACTGCTGGAACAAAAACCTCTGGAAAAGGGCCCTGGGAAGGGCAGGCAGGAGAACAGCCCCAGAAATCTCAGAACTGCAGGGAAAAGAGGTGTGCAGGAGCTTGTCCAGCCTTATGCGTATGGGAACACCTGGAATGGCACCCAGAGGGGTACAAGGAGAGGGAAGAACCCCAAGGTGGGTGGTGCCAAGCGCTGCTGCCCTCAGGGGGGCGTGGGCACGGTGGGAAGTGTGGGAACCCTGATGGATTCCAGGGAAACGGGGAGCAGATGGCACCTGGGGCAGGGGAAGAGCCCAGGGCCTGCACTGGGTGAGAGCACCGTCATCCAGTCACCATCATCATCCTCCTCCCCATCATCATCCTGAATCACCATCATCACCATCCTGAGTCACCATCATCATCATCCTCCTCCTCATCATCACCATCGTCCTCAGTCACCATCATCATCTTCCTCATCATCACCATCATCATCCTCCTCCCCATCATCACCATCGTCCTCAGTCACCATCATCATCTTCCTCATCATCACCATCATCATCCTCCTCCCCATCATCATCATCATCCTCAGAGTCCACCATCATCTTCTTCATCATCACCTCCATCATCCTCCTCCCCATCATCATCATCATCCTCCTCGTCATCATCATCATCATCCTCCTCCTCATCATCACCATCATCATCCTGAATCACCATCATCCTCCTCCCCATCATCATCCTCAGAGTCACCATCATCATCCTCCTCTCCATCATCACCATCATCATCTTGCTCCCCATCATTACCATCATCATCATCATCCTGAATCACCATCATCCTCCTCCCCATCATCATCCTCAGAGTCACCATCATCATCCTCCTCCTCCCCATCATCACCATCCTCAGAATTACCATCATCATCCTCCTCTCCATCATCACCACCATCATCCTCAGTCACCATCATCATCATCCTCATCCTTGCACACTCCCTACACTGACATCAGACTTCTCACTGCATCATCATCATCATCCTCCTCATCATCATCCCACTCTTGCCATGTTCCCTACACCAGAGTCAAAGACTTCTCACTGCTTCCTCCTCCTCCTTCTCCTTTACCTCTTCCTCCTCCTCCTCCTCTTTCCATTTTCCACACACGGAGGTCAAAGACTCCTCACTTCATCCTCATCCTCCCCCCAGCCCCGATCCCTTCCCAGGGGGTGCCGGGGGGCTTCAGGGATCCCCCACAGCTCTGTCCCAAGGCCACCGCAGGGCCCTGCCTGAAGCCCCTCCCAGACCACCCCACCGCAGCCGAGCTGAGGCCGTGGCTCCCACGGACTCCGGGGATTTGGGGGGTCCCCCAACCCCAACCCGCGGGCAGGGCAGGGCCCTCCGGAGCCCTCCCGGAGAAGGGCACACGGCTCCCACTGCTGGCACAGGGGGCACCCCGAGCTGTGCCCGGGGCCCTGCGGAGCTCCTTGGACACGCCGTTCCACCCGCCCTTCTCCTGCCGGCAGCTCCAGGAGCGGCTGCTCCTCGGAGGGAAGCACAGCCCGTCCTGCCAGCCCCAGGATCCATCCCAGCCCCACTCAAGGGCCGCCAACGGGAGGCAGGGGAGGGTTAAACGGGACTGGGAGCTCTGCTGGGCCAGCCAGGGAGGGGGAATTCGGAGCCTTCGTTAATCCTGGTTTAACGGGGCACTTGTTCCTCTTCCCAAGAGAGAATCCCGGCCCCTGGCAGCTCCCTGCTCCTGCAGGGACCGGGCTTTGCTGGGAGGCCACCAGACATCCAAGGGCACAGCCCGCCCCACATTGCTGCAGTTCTCCCAGCTTCATGCAGGCCCTCAGCCCTGTTCTTCCAGGTAGTTTTGGTTTGGTTGGGGGTTTTTTTTGTTTTTTTTTTTTTGTAAAAACCACTTTATTTGAGCTGGAAATCATTTTCCCTAGAGAAAAGCAGCTGTTTCAGGTGTGGGCCTTGGTGGGAGCTTCTCTCCAGGTCACCAACTCCCTCCTCCTTCCCCTCAGCCCTTCCAAGTCATCTTTTCTCCAGGAGAAATCCCTGCGGAGGCTCTTCCATGACTGAAATCTCCCAGATTCCATATTTTTCAGAAAAAAAAACCCTTCCTGATCCATTCCTGCCGAGGCAGAGCCCTCCCCCGAAGGTCAGAATTCCCAGAACCCTCCCATGAAGGATTCCCAGAATGGGAATGGGCAAGAACTGGCCCCATTTCCAAGGCACAAGGAGCAATTATGGGAAAAATGAGGATGGAGAAGTCCTGGGCTGGAATTCCCAGAGCAGCTGTGGCTGCCCCTGAATCCCTGGCAGTGTCCAAGGCCAGGCTGGACATTGGGCTGGGAGCAGCCTGGGACAGTGGGAGGTGTCCCTGTGGAATGGGATGGCCTTTAAGGTCCCTCCCAACCCAAACCATTCCTTGATTCCATGATTTTTAGATCCTTCTCACACCTGCTCTTCAGCCAGCATCCCATTTCTTATCTCTAAAGACACAGATCTGCAAAATGCAGCAAAATCTCTGGGAACAGATCCGAGACCCTGGTGCTCCCCCCAGTTATTTCTGTGCTCCAGGAGCAGGTCTGGAAATCAATCCCAGAATGGACAGGTCTGAAGAGATCCTGGGAAAGCAAAATCCCCATTTTCTGGAACGCTGTCTCGTTCCAACAGTGACATTTGGGATGGGAAATTATTCCTCAAAGAGCAGAAAAAAAGCTGCTCTCGTGTCTAGACTCAGTCTGGTACCTCGGGGGTGGAATTCTGTGACACTCCCGGCTCCTTTTAAAGGTGACAGCGACTGGAGGGGACAAAATCCCACCTCAAACAAGCCAAGATTGGCAAAAACCCAACTGAGATCCACGTTTTATCTTCCACCTTTGATTGCTTCTCATCTCATTTAGATCAGGGCTCAAAAGCTTTGGGGAAATGTGATAAAAACAGAGCAGCTGAAAATTATTCTGCTCACCCAGCTCCAGGTGCTGCTTTCCCTGGAAACAAGGGTGGGATAAAGCAGCAGAGGAGGGGTTGGGTTACCTGAGGTTTGGGTGGCTTCAAGTGTGGAAACCACAGAAAAATCTGGGCTTTGTCCTGAGAAATCACAGCAGCCAAAGGTGAGAACTGAAGGGTGAAAAGGCTGAAAATCTCTTCTCGAAAAATACACAATTGGAGCTGTTTTTAGCAGGTGGATTAAATGGGTTTAAACTGCAGTGAGATACTCAGGAATCAACTGGGACACCCCAAAGTCCCCGTTAATGCAGTGAAATGGTGAAACAAAGCCATGGAGCATCCCTTAAGTTTGGTTTAAGCTTCTGGAGGGGTCTACAAAACTTGGTTTAAGCTTCTGGAGGGGTCTCCTAAGTTGGGTTTAATCTTCTGAAGGGTCTCCTGCATCGGTTTGGTTTCTGAAGGTTCCCTTAAGTTGGGCCTAAGTTTCTGAAGGGCCTCTGAAATTGGATTTAAGATTCTGGAGGGTCCCTTAAGTTGGGTTTAAGCTTCTAAAGCTCCGAGATTTGAAGTGCCCTTCCCTCGTGCCCCTCTCCAGGCGGGAGCATTCCAGGCCTTCCCCAACTCACCATGTTGGGCTGCCAGCCCTCGACGTTGACGCAGCGGTCGATGCACCACCAGAAATCGTCCTCGGATTCGCCCTTCCAGGCAAACACAGGGAACCCTGGGCACGGAGGGAGAGGGGATCACACAGGCAAATCCCTGGGAAGCAGCTCTGGGGGACACTCGTGGAAAGCACAGGCTGGGAGTTGGCTTTGGAGCCTCCCTCAGTTCCTCCTCTGGCCCAGGAATCGTGCCCAGGCTCCCAAGGATCACAGATTTATTTGCCAAATGAGGATTTCCCTGCAGATGGGATGTGCCACCTGCTTGTCAGGCAGCCTGGACACCGATTTGTTAATTGATGTGTTAATTTATTGGGGTGTGCTGTGATCATGAGCAGTTGTTGCTCAGCTTGGGTGAGTGGGACCCTGGGTTTGGCTCCTTCTGGGTCGCCCAGAGCTCGGGGTCAAAGCTGGGGCTCAGCCAGGTGAATTCCCTGGATTCACCCAGGTAAAATTCATGGATTTACCCAGGTAAAATCCCTCAAATTACCCAGGTAAAATCCCTGATTTTATCCAGATAAAATCCTTCAATTTACCCAGGTAAAATCTCTGCTCTTATCTAGGTAAAATCCCCATATTTACTCAGGTAAAATCCATGGATTTACCCAGATAAAATCCCTGGTCTTACCCAGGTAAAATCCTTGATCTTACCCAGGTAAAATCCCTGATTTTATCCAGATAAAATCCTTCGATTCACCCAGGTAAAATCTCTGCTCTTATCCAGGTAAAATCCCTGGTCTCACCCAGGTAAAATCCCTGATTTTATCCAGATAAAATCCTTCAATTTACCCAGGTAAAATCCCTGGATTTACTCAGGTAAAATCCCTGGATTTACTCAGGTAAAATCCCTGGATTTACTCAGGTAAAATCCCTGGATTTACTCAGGTAAAATCCCTGGATTTACTCAGGTAAAATCCCTGGATTTACTCAGGTAAAATCCCTGACCTCATCCAGGTAAATTCCTTGGCCTCACTCAGATAAAATTCTTGGCTTTATCCAGGTAAAACCCCTGGTATTACCCAGATAAAATCCCGGGATTTAGGGGAAATCCCTGTCTTTATTCAGGTAAAATCCCTGGATTTACTCAGGTAAAATCCCTGCTTTTACCCAGATAAAATCCCTGACTGTACCCAGGTGAAATCCTTGGCCTTAGCCAGGTAAAATCCCTGGTTTTAGGGAAAATCCCTGACTTATCCAGGTAAAACCTTTGGCCTCACCCAGGTCAATCTCCTGAATGTGCCAAGGTAAAACCCCTGGATTTATCCAGGTTAAAACCTGTGGCCTCATCCAGATAAAATCCTTGGATTTAGAGAAAACCCCTGGCCTTATCCAGGTAAAATCCCTGGATTTATCCAGGTAAAGATCCTGGTTTTATATGGGTTAAAACCTGGGGCCTCATTTAAATAAAATCCTTGTTTTTAGGGAAAATCCCTGGACATACCCAGGTAAAATTCCTGGTTTTACCCAGGTAAAATCCCTGGATTTAGGGGAAAATCCCTGATTTACCCAGGTAAAATCCCTGAATTTAGAGAAAACCCCTGGATTTACCCAGATAAAATCTCTGTTTTTAGGGATAATCCCTGGCCTTACCCAGATAAAATCCCTGGATTTATGGAAAACCCCTGGATTTACCCAGGTAAAATCCCTGGATTTACCCAGATAAAATCCCTGTTTTCAGGGATAACCCCTGGCCTTACCCAGATAAAATCCCTGGACATATCCAGGTAAAATTCCTGGATTTATCCAGGTAAAATCCCTGTTTTTAGGGATAATCCCTGGCCTTACCCAGGTAAAATCCCAGGATTTACCCAGGTAAAATCCCAGGATCTACCCAGGTAAAACCCCAGGATTTACCCAGGTAAAACCCCTGTTTTCAGGGATAACCCCTGGCCCTCCCCAGGATTTCCCAGGCGAGCAGCCACCCACACAATTCCTGTTTGTGGATTACATCCTCCTCCCCCCAAATTCCCCCTTCCCCCCAAGTTACTCCAAACTGTAGAATTTAAATCCAGCTCAGCTTCCTTTCCCCGAGCAAAACAACCCCAGCTCATCAAACCACATCTTCCCCCAGCGGGGAAGGATCAATCCCGCGCTTTAGGGTGGGAAAAACCGCCAAAACCCCAACCCCAAGAGGTGACAAAGGAGCTGAAAAACGAGGGCGCAGCAGGAATTCCCGGGAAAAGGCGGGAGGAGGGAAGAGGGAGGAGTTTCCTACCGCTCTCGGCCAGGGCAGCAGCCACTTCGTTGAGGGTGGAGTAGATGTTGCAGGCGGCCCATCGGCACTGAGCTCCGAGCGCTCCCAGCGTCTCCATCAGCACCTGGAGCCACAGAAGCGCCGGGAAAACCCGCTCAGGGAGCCCCAAAGCCCGGCTTTCAGCGGGAAAGACGCTGGGAGCGGCTCTGGAACCGGGTTTAAGGTGCTGGGGGGGCGTCTTGGGTTGGGGTTAAGGTTCTGAAGGGGCTCTGAAATTGGGGTTTGAGCTTCTGGGGGCTCTGGGGTTGTTGTAAGCTTCGGAAAGGTGTCCTAGGTTGGGTTTAAGCTTCTGAAAGGTGTCCTAGGTTGGGTTTAAGCTTCTGAAAGGTGTCTTAAGTTGGGTTTAAGCTTCTGAAAGGTGTCCTAGGTTGGGTTTAAGCATCGGGAGGGGTCTATGGAATTTGGTTTAAGCTTCTGGAGGGTCTCTGAGGTTGGGTTTAAACTTCTGGAGGGGTCTATGAAATTTTGTTTAAGCTTTTGGAGGGTCTTTTAAGTTGGGTTTAAGTTTCTGGAGGGTCTCTGAGGTTGGGGTTTAAGCTTCTGGGGGGGCTCTGAAGTTGGGTTTAAGTGTCTGAAGGGCCTCTTAAATTGATTTTGTTTCTGAAGGGTCTCTTAATTTGGATTTAAGCTTCTGGAGGGGTCTATGAAATTTGGTTTAAGTTTCTGGAGGGTCTCTGAGGTTGGGTTTAAGTTTCTGAAGGGTCTCTGAAACTGATTTTGTTTCTGAAAGGTTCTCTTAAGTTGGGTTTAAGTTTCTGGGAGGTCTCTGAAATTGGGTTTAAGCTTCTAGAGGGTCTCTTAAGTCGAGTTTAAGCTTCAAAGTCAGGTTGGAGTGACCTGGCCTAGTGGAAGGTGTCCCTGCCCGTTGGAACTGGGTACTTTTAAGGACTTCTCCAACCCAAACCATGGCAGGACTGGATGATTCCCAGGCCCTCAGCATCTGTTTTTAGGCAGCACTGGGGGCAGGAGGAAACTGCACAGAGAAGGGTCTGGCAGTGAAAGCGCTCCTGAAACCACTGGAATGGATGGGAACCCCAGGGAGGAGGTAAAATCCCCAACCCAGCCAGGAGAAACGGCTCCTGCATTTTGGGCAGGAGGGGCAGCCCCTCCTCGCTCTGCCCGGGCTCCCTTTGGGGGGATGAGCCCAGATCCCCCCAGACCCCCCCAGACCCCGGGGCCGCCCTTACGGCCGTCTGTGCTGTGATGTGTGTGCAGCCCACGATCTTGGCCCCGGCCAGAGGCTTCTCCCCCTGAGCTCTCTTCCTCAGAGCCATGAGCGCCGGCATTTCTGCAAGGAAAAGGGGAGAAGGAGGCCGTGGATGGGATGGGAGGAGGGATGGGCACGGGAGGAAGAGGCAGCAGCGCTTCCCGCGCCCTGCCCGGCGCTGGCACGGCTGTGGCAGCTCCACAACTGCCAAAGCCTCCAGAGCAAACCCCAAAGAAGGCAAAGTGACTCCAGAGAAGAGAAAATGACTCCAGAGAAGGCAAAGTGACTCCGTAGAAGTCAAAGTGACCCCAAAGAAGTCAAAGTGACCCCAAAGAAGTCAAAGTGACCCCAAATCCCTCCGGATTTTCCCCTGTTGTGTTCTAATTCCTGCCTCCAGGTGAGGCCGGAGGAAAATCTGCTTTGGAGCGAGGATTTGGGATTTGCTGCTCCACTCCAATATCCCTCCAACATCCAAACCCTGCCTGGCCTTTGCTGTTTGTTTTTTGGACATAATCAAGCTAAACAACGAAAACTGTCCAATCTGTGTGACAGATTCATCCTCCCCACTGACCCAACGGAACGGGTCTGACTGCAGAGCAGCTCCAGCCCCGCACCTCCTTCGCCATCCCACAGAACCCCACAGGAATTCCCCTTCCAACAGGAGCCCCCAGCGCCCCAGAGGCTCAGCTGAGGAGGATTTGGGAGAGGGAAGGATGCCAGGGGGCAGCCCCAGAGCTGGAGGAAGGTGCCCCCTTACCCTGCTCGGCGATTTCGATCTCGCGGCGCCCGAACTCGGCCTGTTTGATGTTCTTCACGCAGAAATCGCTGCTGCCTTTGGAGTTCTTCTGCTGCTTGTCCCGGGGGGAGGTCTCATCATCAGAGCTGTCCGTGTAGGAGGCAGCTGTGGGGGCAGGAGGAGGTCAGGAATGGGGTAAAACATCCCCGAAAGCCCCAGCACCCGCAGGGGAAGGGTGTGGGTGACCCACTGAGGGTATCCATGGATGTGTTTCTGCATCCCAGCTCTTCCTGTCCTCAGCTGGGATCTCTCCTTCTCCTCACAGTGACTGTTTTCCCTGCTGGATTTACCTGGGATGAATTTTTAGTTCTCATCTCTCTCTCTACTTTGGCACCACACCAGAGGTCATCAGCCTGAGCACTGCCTGGTTCCCTCATGGGCTCATCTCCACGGCCTTCTCCCACCTCTCTTCCCAAAATTCTCCCACCTCTTTTCCCGAAGTTCTCCCACCTCTCTTCCCCAAAATTCTCCCACTTCTCAAAAGTTCTCCCACCTCTCTTTCTGAGAAGTTCTCCCACCTCTTTTTCCAGTTCTCCCACCTTTCTTCCCCCAAAATTCTCTCACCTCTTTCCCCAAAAGTTCTCCTACCTCCTCTCCCAAAAGTTCTCCCATCTCTTTTTCCAGTTCTCCCACCTCTCTTCCCAAAGTTCTCCCACCTCTTTTCCCAAAAGTTCTCCCACCTCTCTTCCCAAAAGTTCTCCCACCTCCTCTCCCAAAAGTTCTCCCACCTCCTCTCCCAGAAGTTCTCCCACCTCTCTTCCCCAAAGTTCTCCCACCTCTCTTCCCAGAAGCCCCAAGCACAGCTCCAAGACATCCCCCAAAATGCCTGTCAGTGTTCCGAGCCCAAACTCCGCCAAGCCTGGCTTTGCTGATGTCTGAGGTGAGGACCCACTCCTGGCTGCCTAAACTGGCATCACCAAGGGCAGGAAAGGGCAGCCTGCCCCTGTCACAGGCCCCAGACAGGACAAACCTGGTTTGTTCCCTGTGAAACCTTCCAAAACAGCACAAGGATGAATTCCAGACATTCTCACCCTAATCCCACCCACACAACGTGCCTGTGGTGGGTAACCCACAGCGCTGAGCGCTTGCATCATCCAGGCTGGGCTGACCTAAAATAATCCCCCAAAACCCCCAGCTGATGCCCAGAAATCTTTCCTGGAGCAGAAAACTCAGGATCTGAGTTTTGCAGAAAGGGAAGTTGGTGAAATTTGAGTTAAAATCAACGAAACGCCGCCTCGATTCCGAAGGGAGCTCCCTGTGCCTCTCCCTGGATTTCAGGAGCAGATGTTGATGAACACCACGGCACCTCCTGGGGAGAAGAAATTGCTCCCAAACGGGGCAGGAAACAACAGAATTCCCCAGGAAGAAGAAGGAGTGGCTTTCAATGGAGTGGAACAGCTCCGGAAAACGGGCGGCTCGTGGCACACGTGGGCAGGAGGCTCGGAATTCTGACTGAGGAGAGGGATCAGCGTCGGAGCTGCTCTCATCCCTTGGATTTCTCAGTAACCAAGCAAGGAAGTTTTTGGGTTTCACCTCTGCTGGGTTGTCATGGAAATCCCGGAATGGTTTGGGTGGGAAGGGACCTTAAATCCCATCCAGTGCCACCTCAGCCATGGCAGGGACACCTCCCACTGTCCCAGGCTGCTCCCAGCCCTGCCCAGCCTGGCCTTGGGCACTGCCAGGGGCCACAGCTTCTCTGGGAGTTCCATTCCAGCCCCTCCTCATCCTCGCTGTTCCCATTATTGCTTTTGGTGTCTTGGAAGAGGCATCACAACTTCAGTGCTGCCCACCAGCTCCAAACTTTGGCACCTCTTGAGTGTCCATGGCAGGGAACGGAGTTGGGAAGGGTCTGGAGCCCCAGGAGAGGCTGAGGGAGCTGGGAAGGGGCTGGAGCCCCAGGAGAGGCTGAGGGAGCTGGGAAGGGGCTCAGCCTGGAGCAAAGGAGGCTCAGGGGGGACCTTGTGGCTCTGCACAAGTCCCTGACAGGAGGGGGCTCAGGGGGGTCGGGCTCAATCTCTCCTGAAAGCCTTTTCCAAGGGAACACAGTCAGTGCCAACAGGAAGGGTCAGCCCAGGCTGTCCCCAACCTTTGGGGGGCTCCTCCCAGCCCCTGGGAAAGGCTTTGGAGGTCCCTCCCAGCCTGCAGGGCAGCACAAAGGAAGCAGCAACCTGGGAGCTGGGAAAGGAGATGAGGAACAGTCGGCTTTTCCACCAGAACAGGGATGAAGCCACTGGACTGTGGTGGCCAGAGTGACCAGATGACCACAGCTCTTCCACCTCTGCTCTTCCAAATCTGCTGGGAAACACAAAGAGCTCCTCACAGCCCAGTCCTGTCCCAGCTCATCTCCCACATCCTCAGAACCGCAGGGATGAGTGGAGAACACCAAGGAAGGTCCTCAGCTGGGAGGACTTCTGGCCACCAGCCAGGTGTGTGTGCAGCCACCACCATGAACCACCAGGAGCAGCTGGGGCCGGAGTTTCCTGAGGTTTTCCACACTGGATGGAGCTGAGTCAGAGCTTGAACCTCTCAGGCTGCGCTGGATGAGGCTTGGAACAACCTGGACTTGTGGAGGATGTCCTTGACCACAGCAGGGGTTGGAGTGAGATGAGCTTTAAGGTCCCTGAAACCACCCAGATTCTCCCCAAATACACCGTGAGCTGCCAAGAATCCATAAAATACATCCGGCGAGATTTCAGCAGGAGAAATCGCTCCCAAGAGCCCTTGGAAGGTCCCCAAAGACTCCAACCTCACGTGCAACAAACCTGCAGTGGGATCCCCGTGGGTTTGGTCAGGAGCAGGAGGGAAGGTGGGGAGGGAAGGGAAGGAAAGGCAGCAGCAGCTGCACACGAGGGTTAAAGAACAGAGCAGAAGTGTGAAGAGCACCAGAATAACTTAATTTCATACCCAACTGTACAAGACAAAAGCACCCAGGGCTCTTTGTGTGCCTAAGACAAAAGCACCCAGGGCTCTTTGTGTGCCTTCCCCACAACCTCAGAGCAGACCTGGGACATGCCTGGGCTCACCTGAGCTGTAGCTGTCTGTGGAGGACTGCGAGATGGAGCGGGACAGCGACCGGCGGCCGATCTTGGTCGGGCGCTTGTTGAACTCCTGCTTTTGGTCAGCAAACTGGATCTGTGGAAAGAAACCAGGGATTTTCTGTAAAAAACCCAGCAGATTGTGGGAGTCCAGAATATGGAGAGTATTTCCCTACCTTCTTTACCCCTGTACAACGCTGCTTCTACCCTCTGTCCATGGAAAAGGCCGCTAAGCCTCTGGAATGAGTTAGGACTCACAAAGCTCTAAGTCAGGTGGTTGGACAATACGGGGTTTGTCACAGGGTGAAGATCTTATCTGAGGGATTTTTAGTCAATAGATAAAGCAGAAAACACCAAGATGGAGGATTGTTCTTTTCTACCTTCTTCTTCCTTCTTCACCTACTCCATATTTTGCATATGGGTAGCATGAAATACCTGGTTAAAAACTGCCACAGTTCCTGTCTGTGATCAGGTGTCCTGCTAGACACGGGTAGGAAAATAAAAATAATGTGTCACTGGTTGATGTGTCTATAAAAGGGCGGCGGATTTTTGTGCCAGGCCTTCTGCACCTTCTCAGCTTCGTGCTCTGCTGCTGACCTGGGCTTTACTGATAAGAGCAACCAACCTCGAGTCTGAAAAGATTCCAAAGTCCCGTTCATCTCTTATTAGCAGCAAGGATTTGCTCCAGGGAACACTGTGGGGGTCATCCACCCTGCCAAGATCAATCCCAAGAACCCAAAGCCTTGAGCAGACACCACCTCAGTTATGGGCTGCAGCAGAGTTCCTGAGGTTTAACAGTGACAGGAGACGGCGAATTTTGTTCCATTTCAGAGCCTTGGGCAGATGAAGAGATGTCACTGTTGGATTTTGGGAGCACGGATGGCCGGAGAACACAAGCTTTTAAGAGCACACAGCTCTAGCCAGCAAATCCAGAAATGAAGGATAAGCCATGAACCCAAGGAGATAATCCTGTGGCAGAGATGGATTTCCCAGGAACCTCCACAGGAACGCTGCAGCAGTGGCTGGAACAGCAATATTTTGGGGCGTGAAGAGCCCCAAGGCCCTTCCCATGCCAGTCATCCCCAGGACTTGGGAGAGGAGGGGAAGACCCAGGAGAGGAGGGAAGGACCTGGGAAAGGAGGGAAATATCTGGGAGAGGATGGAAGGCTCTGGGAGAGAAAGACCCAGGAGAGGAGGGAAGGATCTGGGAAAGGAGAACAAGACCTGGGAGAGGAGGGAAGGACCAGATTCCAAAGTCCCGTTCATGGGAGAGGATGGAAGGCTCTGGGAGAGAAAGACCCAGGAGAGGAGGGAAGGATCTGGGAAAGGAGAACAAGACCTGGGAGAGGAGAACAAAACCTGGGTGAGGTAAGAAGGACCTGGGAGAGGAGAAAAGGACCTGGGAGAGGACAGGAGGATCTGGGAGAGAAAGATCCAGGAGAGGAGGGAAGGATCTGGGAAAGGAGAACAAGACCTGGGAGAGGAGAACAAAACCTGGGAGAAGAGAACCTGGGAAAGGAGGGAAATATCTGGGAGAGGAAGGAAGGACTTGGGAGAGAAAGGAAGGATGTGGAGAGAAAGACCCAGGAGAGGAGGGAAGGACCTGGGAAAGGAGAACAAAGACCTGGAAGAGGAGAGAAGGACCTGGGAGAGGGTTTGCAGCTGCACCTGGGAGGTTTTCCCCTGCTAATCTTAACCCAAACAACAGAAGGCTGGGTGAGGAGCAGCCGTGGGAGGGGAAAATCCCCTGGGAACTCGTGTTCCAGCCAGGGCCCTGCTGGGATTAACGCCCTGATCCCGGCGGGCCGGGGGCTTTGCACACACCGGGGTTTCTGTTCCTCCTCTAAGAAGCTGCTGGCCTGAAATAACTTCCCTTTTTTCCCCCACTTTTTCTCCCCTTAATTTAAAACAAATCCCTGCACGGCTGAGCAGCTCCATCAGAGGAGCAGTTACTGGTGTGAAAAGGAGCTGGAGACAGGCAGGGATTTTAACAAAGGGGGAATAATTTGGGTAAAATTCACATTTTCCTTTCCCACATCACCTCCTCACACAAGCATTTCCAGGGACACAGCGATGTGGAGAACTCAGAGCTCTCAGAGCCCTCCCACATCCAAAACCAAGGAAACGACGAAGCAAAAGAAGTCCTGGACCGAATCAGGCAGAATTAGACCCAGACTTCAAAATAAACTCTACCCTCAACCTCTTGAAGGTTTAAACCTTTTTAAGGCCACCACAAGCCATGTCCAGCTTTAGCTGAGACTGCCAAAAGGTGGAAGGAAGCACCAGGAAAGGGAAATGTCAGGAAAGGGCCAGGTCAAGGCTCGGATCTGCTTTTGGCTCGCGTTGGCCAACGTCCTCTGGCTCAGTCCTTTGGGGAATAGAGAGAGCAGTCAAAAAGGGAATTTCACAGAATGCCAGAATGGGGTTGGAAGGGACCTTAAAGATCACCCCATCCAACCCCCTGCCACGGGACACCTTCCCCTACCCCACGGTGCCCCTGCCAAACCCACTCCAGCCCCACAGGGAGGATGGGGATGGAAACAGAGATTTGGCTCCAGGCTGAGCTCGTTCAGCTCCCACCAAAACACCTCTGAAGGCAACGGGTAACGCTCCAAGGAGAAGCTGTGGAGCTTTGGAGTCCTTGGATTTAGGTGCCTCACCTGCTCTGGAGCGACACAAGAGCTGCTGCTCTCAACTCGCAGCTCCCCTGCAGGGGCACAAGGGGTTAATGAGTGCTAATTGCAGGTGGGGGCTCGTTAAGTTCCAAATGAGCCACGGCTCTCTCTGACCTGCGCTTCCTATCACAAAGAGCCACGCTGAGCGACTTCTCCGCGCAGAGAAGGTCCCGTTATCCAAGGTTTTCCTGGAAAACTTCCCTGCACCGACCCCACCGACCCCACCAGCGCCGTGCGACGAGTTTGGCTCAACACCTCATCCCTCCGGGGGGAGAAAACCAAGGGAAGCCCTCGGGAGATGGGGAATTGGGCGCAAACAGCAAAGAAAGGAGGACGAGAACGGAGATAAGAGAGAAACAAAGGCGTGTTTGAGCAGAAAAAGGACGATTATGGTTTCGTCACCTGGGCTTTCATCCCCGAGTCCCCGTTGATGTTGTACTTCTTCTTGTTGGGCATGGCGGCCTCGGCGGCTGCCCTGGGCACCGCTCCCCGCGGGGCTGGCAATGCCCCCCATTTATAGCCCATCCCGACCCCGCGCACCGATCCTGCCCGCTCCGGTTTCACCGGAGGCGGGGAGAGGGAACCGGTTGGGTTTTCAGACTGTTTTTATTTTTTTGTTTTTCGTTTTTGGCAGGGAAGGACCCCAGGACTTAATGAGGCGTCCCCGACAAACAATTCCTGCCTGTGTTTCGTGTGGAATTACAGCGTTCCCTGACCTCGGACGCTTCGCCGGCGGTTTTGAACGTGGCCCGGCTTGTGTGTGCATAACAATGGCTTATTTATGTAACCAGAACAAGCTTCCCTGCTCGCTGCAATTAACTTGCTAATTAAGCTCCTTTAACTCGGGTCCTCCCCTCTCCACTCCCTCTCTCTCGCCCCAATGTCAGATGATTGCGTTAGCGGAGCCTCATTAGAAGGAAATTAACTAATGAGCAACTAAAACAGCGGAGGCGTTTGTTGGATGGCAAAGGGGTTTTTAATTATCCCGGTCCTCGCCGTGTCCCCCGCGGCAGCCAGGGCAGAGTTTGGCCTTGGAAGGCTCCGGACCCCGACATCCATCCCTTCGGAATTAGGGAATCACGGAAGGGTTTGGTTGGAAGGGGCCTTAAATCGCACCCCCAAGGGACACCTTCCACCGTCCCAGGGTGATCCAAGCTGGCCCCGGACACCTCCAGGGATGGAGCAGCCACAGCAGCTCCGGGCAGGACGTTGAGAGGTTTTTATGGGAATTATCAGGGATAAAACTCCTTGGGTAACAATTGCAGCTGCTAAATGAGAATGAAAATGATCGTCCCGCCCGGGGTCTGCCCATTCCACAGCCTTACAGGTGAGGAGAGATGATCCAGGGAAGAAATCCTGGGAAAAACGAGGGTGCTGAGGCTCTGGCAGAGGCTGCTGTGGTCTGTAAGGTCTCCTCCAACCCAGCCCACCCCGTGATTCCATTCCGTGATTCCAAAGAAAAGGGAGCTGGGAAGTACCAGGGCACCACAATTGTCCTCGGCACCGTTTCTGACTAAATATGGAGTAAAAAGCTCCCCAAGCCCTGACTTTGTACACCTGATTTACACCTGATTTACCCCGGATTCACCACGGATCGGATCTGATCCTGCTCCTCAAGGCCTGTCCCGAGGATGGAAAACGCTGCCAGGGAAAATTCCTTCTCCAGGGAAGAGTTCAAGGAATCCACTAAAAGAATAACACAATTCCTGAGCTAAATGAAAGCAGCTCCTGGAGGAATGGATGGGAGAAAAAGCAAAAAAAATAAAAAGGAGGGAAACACCCCCCCAGAATTCCAGAGTTGTAGAATAACTGGAAAATGGAAATATGGAGTATTTCCAGTGTGGGAATTTGTCAGGGAATAGGGATCTGGGATCAGCACTATTTTTCTCCATTGACACCGCAGCCAAAGTTGTGTTTTCCAGG
Organism: Lanius ludovicianus; assembly: GCA_013397235.1. NCBI lineage: Eukaryota > Metazoa > Chordata > Aves > Passeriformes > Laniidae > Lanius > Lanius ludovicianus. Next base: position 51,725 of record VYXG01005823.1, on the reverse strand, counting down.
AAGATTTTTCATTTTCCACATTATCCTCAAAAATGCAAAATCCTCAGGGAGACACGACTTCAGCTCAGAGTAAATCAACTCAAAAGCCCTTAAAGGGGGGAAAAACCCCTAATTTTATGGTAACACCGAAGCACAGACTCCTTTTCCAGCAGGTTTTCACATCAAGATACTTAAATCCAAAGGCTTTTCCCAGGAAAAAAAAAAGCCTTTTTGTTTTCCTCAGTGAAGGTCAAGTCCAACACACTAAAATGAAGAACCAATATTCCATAAAAATGCTAAAATTAACAGTTTTTGCTTCATCTCCACCCCAGAGCTCAGGAATCTTCTGTAAATCCTGGGTCAGTCTGGGTCAATCAAATAAAACCAGGGAGAACTACACTCGATCCCAGTAAATTGTTCTGTAGGGAAAACGTCTTTCATTGATTCTTGGCCACGGATATTTGGGTTTTTTAGGGAATAAAGGGAGAAAGCAATAATTTTTTGTGGGATTAAGTGGCAGCAGCATTGCTATCAACTTCCAAATCCACCTGCAAAGAACTTGGGAAATTCCATTTCTGCATGGAGTGAGTTAAAATCCATCATTCTGTGGCTGGGACAGCAGGATGAGGTGGTGGCCTTGAGGAGCTGCCACTGCTTGGTGATAAACATCCTGGGAAGTGGAAAAATGTCCCATCCAGTGATGACCAACGAGATAAAATCAATTTACCTTTTCTTTTTTAATGGAGAAGGGGGAAGATTGGAGGAGAAATGATTTTGTGTGACCAGCACTGAGGGGACCAACATCACTGCCCTGAAGTCCCCCCAGAGCTCAGCTCCTGCTCCAAACCTCCTCCTGCTTCCCTCTCATCCCTGCTCATGAAGGAAAAGTTCGCTTCCTGCAGCCCTGGAGCTGCCAGGGTGGGTCCTTCATCTCCTCTCTGCTCTCCTGGTGACACCTGAGAGGTGCTGGGTGTAGAAAAAATATGGGGGCCGCAGGACTGAGTCGGTTCAGGGTGATTTCTACAGTTCAAGGCAGCTCCTGAAACGGGCAGTTTATTTGCAAGGGTTGTGGGTGCAGGAGCTCTGCTGGAGCTGCCACAGCTCAGAGCGTGCCCCAGAGAGAGCGAGAGAGTAAGAGTAAGAGGGAAGAGTAGAGAGCTTAAGAGACCTAAAAGTCTGGTTCCATGATATTCTATCTCTTCCTATACTGAATATGGCAATGGTACAACATCCAATCAGTAGAAGACAGAAATCCTTATAGAATTTACATACAACCTGTCACAACTACTACATTACCATACTGTGGTACATTTTAACTCCTAAAAGCTACTTTCTAAAACTACTTTTGTCTTCCCTGCCACACTGGCAGGGTTTTTCTGACTCTTGGACTTTTCTGTTTGCCAAAGCATCCTCTTTTTGCTAAAGACATTGTTCAATGCAGAGGGATTCTCCTTCAGCTGGCCAGCCCATTGGTTTTGGCTGTACAGTAATTAACAGCTTGGTATCTGATATCTCAAAGCTGGCTTTCATTTCTATTTCGCTTACAGGTTTTATATTTTCAGAATCTTTTGCCAAGCAGTCACATTTATAAGGTTTCCCTATTTCATCCTCCCCAACACTGGGGACACGGGGCGTGGTCGGTGCTGCCGAGCCCTCTCCGTGTGCTGGGAAGGAGCTCCAAGCCTCAGCTCTGCCCTCCTCAGCCCCCTCCCGAGCCTGGATGGTGCCATTCCAGGGAAGGCACTGTCCAAACCCGCTCACTGCAGAGTTTCCCGTGGGTTAAATCGATGTGGGATCCTGGCTGAGCCAGGAATGTCACCGGGGCTCAAAGTGTTTCTGATTCCCCCTCCTGCGAAGGTCGCACCGAGCTCGGCTCCAGGATTAACAAACAAATTAACAGAATTTGACCCTTTGGCATCTTCCTTCTGGGAAAACACTCCGGGAGGGTGCAGGTTAAATTTCAGCCACAGGATTTGGGAAAGGAAGGTTGTTGAGCCCTGGCACAGCTGCCCAGGGAGGTTTGGAGTCCCCATCCCAGCAGGGATTTCAAATCCACGTGGATGTGGCACCGGGGGATGTGGGCAGGGGTGGCCCTGGCAGCGCTGGGGGAGTGGTTGGACCCCACGGGCTCCGAGGGATTTTCCAGCCTCTGGGATTCTGTGATTCCATCAGAGTCCCAAAACGTGGAAGAATGAGGAGAGGGCTGAAGAGGTTTCCAGGGGGGCTGGAAATTCCAACCACTGATGCTTGAAGGCATCAGCCCAGGGCTGGATCATGGAATGATGGAATGGTGGCTGAAGGGAGCTCAGAGCCCCTCCAGTGCCATGGCAGGGACACCTCCCGCTGTGCCAGGCTGCTCCCAGCCCCCGTGTCCAGCCTGGGATGGGACATCTCACAGAGAATCCTTTGGGATCGGTGGGAGCAGGGAGGAGAAATCCTTCAAGGAAGAAAATAACAACCCCCTCACCCAGGCACTTCCAGTGGGAAGGATGAGGAGTGGAGGAACCCCCTCGCCCAGCAGGGGAATGGGTCCCCTGGGCCATCCCAGCTCTGTTGGTCTCAATCCCACAAAAAACAGGAAAAAGAGGAAATGGGTATTTCCACACTGCCTTGACTTGCAATGAACAGGTCAGGGGTGTTTTATCATCTAAAAAACGTGGGATCTCAGCAGCTGGAGCTGGAAAACCCCTGCAGAGCCACCCCCTGCCAGGGCCTCTCCTGCAGCCCCCACCCCGTGGGATCCCCCAGCTCCCCACAACCGCACACCCAAGTCCTGCCACGGCTGCTGAGGGTGCTCAGGAGGTTCAGGGGGGATTTCAGGGAACATTTCTTCATGGAAAAGGCTGTCCAGACCTGGAAAGGGCTGCCCAGGGAGGGTTGGAGTCCCCATCCCAGCAGGGATTCCAAATCCTCATGGATGTGGGGACATGGAGCAGTGGTGGCCTTGGCAGGGCTGGGACCCCATGGGCTCCGAGGGACTTTCCAAANTATTTATTATTGCTATTGTTATTCTTTTAATTCTATTATTAATATTATTATTACTACCATTATTATCATTATTACTATTATTATTACTACTACTATTACTATTATTACTACAACTATTCACTGCTACTCTAATTTCCCAATATTTGGTTAATAATAAGAGGTGGACTGAGGTAAAAGCAGGGACTCAGCAAGGACATTAAGACCTAAAAGACCGTTTGGAATAATGGCCTTAAAGATAATGAGCAATTTAGAGCTCAGGCTAATTATTTCTTGAAATGTGGCTGCTCCCTCCCACGCTGACCCGAGGAACCACATAAAATGCAAATGAGCCGAGTTAAAATCCTGATTAAAAACATCGCTGCAGGACACGACCCCGAGCCCTCTGGAGATGGATTTGATGCCACAGCGGCTTCAAATCATCCATAAAATCATAAAACCGTGCTGGAAAAGGAAATTACTGAGGCCATAAGGAAAAAAAAAGACCTTAAATAAAGTTTTTTGCCATCTGACCCTGATCCCGGCGGCACCGAAACCATCACGGAAAAATCAGAGGAGGGGGTGGAGGCACAGGGAGAGGTTTTGTTTTCAAGGAGAACTCCACAAAGTCCAGGCTTTTACAAGGAAAAACCCACATTTGAAATAAATAAATATGTGGAGTTGTTGAAAGAGTAAACGAAGCAGTGAATGATGCAAAGTTTGTCACTGATAACCCTGAAATGCAAAAATTCATTTCCTGATTGGTGATCTATAAATACAATCAAATTTCAGGGAAGGCTGAAAGAATTGTGCTGCCAAAAAAAAAGTGTGAGAGGCAGAATAAACTGGAGTTCTACAGTAAAATCCATAAAATTAAGGGATAGCAGGGAACATGGAGCTGGATTAAAGGGGGATAACGACATCTGAATCCGTTGCATGGACATTAAATAAATATCGAACCCTTTGCAGCAGCACCAGAATTCCAACTTTTTATCCTACCCATCCAAGTATTTTTAGAAGAACTACCAGGAAGGACAACTTCAAATCCAGATATTGGAGACGAGAGCAGAAATACAGGAAGGAATAACAGAATATTGGTCCATTTTCAGGCCCCGTGACACCGACAAACCCCCGGGGAACACGTGGAGCCAATCCCAGACACAGAACCTTGTGCCTTCCAAGCCCTGCCAGGTTTTTGGAGCAATGTCATTTTATTTTCAGCTGCTTTGGGAATTCTTCCCGCTGGAGAAGCAGAGAAAAGTGGATTTTAGTATTTGGTATCCGTTCTAAACTCTTTAACCACCCCAGTGAGGAGCGTCTCGAAGTTTTAGAGGTTTTATTCTGACAACAGAATGTAAATTGATGGTAAAAATGATGGTGAAAAGATGGATCTGAGATGCAATTCCAAATCCTTGGGAACACACTGTGGATTCTGCCCCAGCTCTCCTCCCCGCCAGTCCCAAATTCCTATAAAAATGAGTTGTTAACACCACGGATTTGGGGTGGCCAAATCACCCCCTGTCACTGGGCTTAACCTCCCACCTTAACGAGCCTCATTCCAGCTAAGTGCCTTCGTGTCCCACAGCTCCCTCCAGGAATTCAGATTGGTAAAAGGAGCAGGGTGGTAACTCACCATCCACTCGGGCAGCTGGAAGGCGCCAGCGCCGCTGTCCCACATCTCTGCTGGCAAATCCTTCCAGGCTCACATCTGGGAATGCCGTGGGATGCACAGGGATGCACCAGCCCAAATCCTTCCAGGCTCACATCTGGGAATGCCGTGGGATGCACAGGAATCCACAGGGATGCACCAGCCCAAATCCTTCCAGGCTCACATCTGGGAATGCTGTGGGATGCACCAGCCCAGCCTCACAGCTCAAGNATGCACCAGCCCAAATCCCTCCAGGCTCACATCTGGGAATGCTGTGGGATCCACAGGGATGCACAGGGATGCACCAGCCCAAATCCTTCCAGGCTCACATCTGGGAATGCACCAGTGACGATCCTTCCACACTCACATCTGGGAATGCCATGGGATGCACAGGGATGCACCAGTGCAAATCCTTCCAGGCTCACATCTGGGAATGCTGTGGGATGCACCAGCCCAAATCCTTCCACGCTCACATCTGGGAATGCTGTGGGATGCACCAGCCCAGCCTCACAGCTCAAGAATCCTTCCAGGCTCACATCTGGGAATGCCGTGGGATGCACCAGCCCAAATCCCTCCAGGCTCACATCTGGGAATGCACCAGCCCAAATCCTTCCAGGCTCACATCTGGGAATGCCGTGGGATGCACCAGCCCAAATCCTTCCAGGCTCACATATGGGAATGCCGTGGGATGCACAGGGATGCACCAGCCCAGCCCCAGAGCTCACAGATCCCCCAGCACTGGTGTCTCTCGGGGTCCGGCCTCGTGCTCAGGGCAGCGATGGGTTCCTCATTCCTGCTCCAAATCCCACAGCAGGGAAGGGCTCAGATCCAGCCCATTCTCACAGCCCTGATTTCCCACTCAGCTCTGCTCAGTGTTTGAGTCAGGACCAACCCGGCCGTGGTGTGCAGGGTGTGTCCATCCATCACCTGCTGACGATCCCAGCCCTGCGTCCCCAGAATTCCGATACCCCCACGGATCCGGCAGCGATGTCCTGCCCAGATTTAGACCTGGAGGTGTCCAGCAACGAGGATTTCACTTGGCACCACCAAAAGTTCCTGCAGCCTCAACTCGAAGAGCGCAGGGACACCTCAAATCCTGACCGAAGTTCAGCTCCGACTCGATCCGGTTCAAAACGAGCTCCACATTCCAAGGTGGGCGCTTTTAAAGGATCAGCGTTCGGCACAATCCCGGGCGGAGCGGGGATGGAGCCGCTGCAAGGGCTGCAGCTCCCTCTGCTGAGCAGAAGGAACACTTGGAAAGGGATCTCCCAGTCGGCGCAATTCCACACCCGGACTGGGATCCGAACTCAATCCCGACCTTTCGCAGAGAACGGAGCTGCGGCTTCGCTTTAACGGGAACTCGCTGCTCCATCCAGAATTCCACCCTTCCATGAGCTTTCCGAGCCCTCTTTGGAATGTCAGCAGGTGAAGGTGGGGCTGGGAGCATCCACCTCCTTTTCCTCCCTTGGAATTCCCGTTCTTTGCTGGGAATGCCTGGGAGTTTGTTCTATTTGGGGCCATGTTTTCCTACTGGCATCCCTTGGGGACGCCAAGAGCTGGGAATGCTCAGCCTGGAGCAAGGAGATCTCGGCACAAGAGGACCTGGACAGTGCCAACACCTGAGGGGAGGACAAAGTCAGGATCTCCTCAGTGGTGACCCCTGAGTCAGGGCAAGAGCCACCAGGGACAAACGGGAACATGAGAAATTCCCTGTTTTCCTGGGAGGGGGACGCTGCTCTGGCACAGGGACAGTGTGGAGGCTCCATCCTTGGAGAAATCCAACCCCTGAGGAGGGATCTGCTCCTGGCCAACCTGCTCCAGGTGGCCCTGCTGGACTTGATCCCCCGAGACCTTCCTGGGAAGTTTGATCCAACAGAACATTCCAATCTATTAAACCCTGAGTTGTTTCCATTTCCCACTGCAAACCTTTCAAGTTTGGGAATAATCTCCTGGATCAGGAATTTCAGCACAAGTGGTGTGTTCCCATCGCTTCCCATCTGGGCCTGACAACCTTAATTTAGGGAAAAAACCAAACTAAAAAACGTGGATAACGAATATTTAAGTTATTTTTAAGTTTTAGGTCAGGATGAGGAAATCAGGATTTTCCTCCTTCCTTACCACAATCCCTCCAGAGGTGAAAACACCGGAACAAAAATCTCCCCGATGCTGCCTGACCTGTGGGTGGGGGTTTCCAACATCCCTGACTCAATCCAAGGTTATTATTAAAAATTCCAGGCAATACCAGCAGTGACCAGCTCGGAAAGCCGCTCCAAGTCCCAGCTCCAGGAAAAGGGATTACAATTAGGAAAAGCCTTTAAACCCTGCTTTGATTAATAAATCACTTAGGGATGAGCTGCAGAGCCGAGAACAGTTCGACCCTCAGTAAATATAAAATTTCCATAAAGGCCTGACCGGAGAGCAAGAATCAGGAATTATTGTCCAAATACTCCAAAATCCAGGGATTGCCATTCCTGCTGAAAAGCTGGGCACGATTCAGAGGCAGAAGGATGGGATCAAAGCTGGGCTGTTGGAAGAACGAGGGAATGGGATGAATTCCAGCCCAGAGGCTGCAAGAGCCCCGAGCATGCACGAGGGGGAGCGAGAGCCTGCGGAAAAAATCCCAACGTTTTCATCCATGGCGAGGTTCTGAGGAGCACCCAGCTCCACCAGCAGGCATTTGTAGGGACTCCTTCCAGCTGCAAATGGGGAATGGAAGCGGATTGGGAAGGGATTCAGAGCTTTTCCCTGGATGGAAGGTGAAGAGCGTTGTCCCTGGGAGGTTCCTCGGTGCTCCTGAGCTGCTGCCAGCACAAACCCACTGTCCCCAGAAGCGCTTCGGGAACAGCTCATTCCAACTCCAGCTCTCCCCTTCGCTTGAAATTCCAGCAAATCCAGCACTGGTGAGGCCCCATCTCAAATCCTGGGGGCAGTTTTGGGGCCCTCACAGGACCTGGAGGGCCAAGAGCATGTCCAGGGCTGAGAACAGGGCTGGAGCACCAGGAGAAGGGTCTGGAGAACTTGGGAGAGAGCCGTGGAATTGCATCACCGGGACAAGAGTCACAGATGGAACCTTGGGAGAGAGCTGGGAGTTTTCTCCAGGCTTTGATGTGTGGTGGGAAGAGAAGAAATGAAATTCAACTCTAAATCAAGACCTTTGGGTTAAGCATCCTTGGGTAAGGAGGAGGAGCTGAGCTGGAGATTGTGGCCAGAAATGGTGAATTCCTGGAAAAAATACTGGACACACAGAGCTCATCAAGTGTAGCTGAGCAGCCTGGACTGGTGGGAGATGGAACTGGTAGTGGGAGATGGAACTACTGGTGGGAGATGGAACTGGTGGTGGGAGATGGGATTTCTGGTGGGAGATGGAACTTCTGGTAGAACATGTAACTACTGGTGGAAGGTGGAATTTCCGGTGGAAGGTGGAATTTCTCGTGGGAGATGGGATTTCTGGTGGAAGCCCACGGAATCCTGGAATGGTTAGGGTGGGAAAGGACCTTGAAGTCCACGCCTGCCATGGCAAGGCCAGGCTGGATGGGGTTTGGAAGCTGGAAGGTGCCACCAGAAGCTGGAATGGGATCGGCTTTAAGGTCCCTTCCCACCCAAACCATTCCATGACTCCACAGTTCTAATCCCAGGGAACCTCTCTAAACCCCAATTTTCCAGCTGGGAAAAGCCCAAAAAGCCGATGGGAAAACCTCCCCCTGCTCCAACACCAGCCTGGGACTGGGCTGGGGATGGAAAAGCTTCCCGGAGATCCCGTGCTCAGATTCCCGTTTTCCAGGGAAATCCAAAGCTCTCCCTGAGCAGCTCGGTGACGCAGGGGACTGACCCTGCACCAGAGGGAACGGGCTGGATCCAGCTTCCAGCATTCCCAGCAATCCCAGTGCCCACCCATCCCTGGGCTGCCAGCAGGAGCGGGCACATGAAGTTAATGAGCAAAGCTTTAATCAGCTTGGTGTAATGAGAGCTCCTGGAACAGGGAATGACAGCTCCTGAGCTGCCTCTTTCCCATGGGAATGAAGCTGTGGGGTCTCTGAGGGGAAAGAAAAACCCTGCAAATCCGAGATTAAGGATTGGGGACACAAATCCAGCTTTTCCCCAGGGTTGGCACCACTCAGGAAACAACGGGACCAGAGAAGATCCAAGGGAAGGATCAGGACAGCTGGAATATGGAGAAGAAACTCATTCCCTCATCAACAGCGCTCATAAATTTCACTAAGGCCGGGTCTTGTCAAGCCAGGTTTAATTCCAGTGCGTGGTGGATAAAAACAAACCCGCCACAAATTCCAGGGGTTCATCCCGCTGCCCTCGCTCAGCCCCTGCGCATCCAGGAGGACTCAGAGCAGCTTTTTCCAGGCAAATCCTGGAAGAATTCCTCACCACTTTTACCCCACCGGATGTCCAGCCCCCAGCCCAGCTCCAGAGGTTCTCCAGCCCTTAAAGGAGCTCCCAAATCCGGGACATTCCCATGGATGCTCCCAGCTGAGGGACGCGAGGTCTTCGCTTTCCCGGGGCCGAAGCTCCAAGTGGGAACAATCTCAGCCCTTTTTATCCTCAGTGAGTGACTCCATCACCCCCAAATATTTGGGGTCTTAAACACCAAATTCCAAAAGTTTCACCCCCCCTGATATGAAGTCCACGATCTCAGGGTGCTCCAATCTTTCTTTGGGCACTGCCAGGGATCCAGGGGCAGCCACAGCTGCTCTGGCAATTCCAGCCCAGCCCCTGCCCACCCTCCCAGCCAGCAATTCCTGCCCAAATCCCATCCATCCCTGCCCTCTGGCACTGGGAGCCATGTCCTGTCCCTCCAGACTCGTGTCATCAGGACTGCTCTGAAATTTACCCACTGTTTCAAAGTTTACTTTTGTATTTTACACAAATTTAAACCAGGATTGGATCATTCCTGTTGTTTGTAACTTTCACAAATCCCTGTTTTTAAGATCCCAACGGGGCCATCACTGGGTTCTTGCAGAAATTACAAATAAATAACTCAAATTATCTCAAATAACTCAAATTAGCTCAAATAATTCAAATTATCTCAAATAATTCAAATTATCTCACCCTTCCTGTGCTGCAGCAAAGCTCAAACCCAGCCCAGGCTGGCGATTTTCCCTTTAAGGACAAAATATTCCAGCATGGGAATCGGCCCCAGGAGCCCCCAGATCCCTTCTGGTCCTTGGGAGATAATTCCCTCAAAGCTCCACAGAACCAGGAATGCTGTGGGACCATCCCTGATGTGCCCAACCGCAGGTTCTGTGCTGGGAGCTGCTCCCACACCTGGGAACGGGCAAAATCCAAGGATTAAACAGCAGCAGCCGGAGCAGTTGGAATTATTTCAGGCAGGAGCTGTTCCCAAGAGCAGGAATTCCAGGGGTAAATAATAATGACTGTGCACATGGCCCTTCCAGCAGAACTCCGTGTCCTCTTCCCAGCTTTCCCAGATCCTGTGGTCCCCCTCCAGTCTGGTTTCCTCCCATCTGCTCTGGGAGCCCATCCCCCCCTTTGTGTACTAATACAGAGATAATTGGGGGAAAAAACCCACTCTGAACACCCAGCAGGTGCCCCACGCTCAGCTCTGCACCGAAAAATTCCTGCTCAAAGCTAAACCGAGCCTTTTTGTCACCGCAACACACTGAACTCAGGCACGATTCCCTGGGATTTATGGGAAATTCTCCTTTTCCTGAAATCTACAGTTTGTGGCAGATTTTGGGATGCAAACAGCCAGGAGTGCTGAAGCCACCACCTCAAAGCACTCCAAGATCTCCAGGGAAAGTTCCCAGCTCCTCCAGTGACAAATGTTTGGGTGTTCCCAACCCGATTTAGTTAAAATCCACTGAAATGATTTCCAGGGTGGGTCACTGCTGACCAGGCTGGTCCTGAACGTCTCAGCAGGGGCAGAGGAAATCCTGAGATCCCTGAGAAGCTCTGGGATAACCTCAGACCCCGCTGGAATGGGCAGGGTTTTCAGAGAGAACAGCACCCATAAACACGGATAATTAACACGCACTAATTAACGCAGCATTAGTCACGTTCTGCTGGAGAAGGGGCTGATAGCTGGAATATCTTGGAAAAATCCTACACAGCTCCTGTTTTATCTGGTCAGAATCGTCTGGGCTCTTGTCTTTAAAAATAGAAGTGTTTTATGGACTCACACGTTCCCAGAGCTGCGTTATTTGAAGGCTTTCAGAAGTCACAGATTTGTCATCCATTAAATGGGTGACTCAGGATCCCTGCAATAATTCAAAGGATCTGCTTGTGATAAATGGGGATATTTCACAGAGGGAGGGAACGTGGAATGCTTTGGGAGGGAAGGGATCTCAAGGATCATCTCATTCCACACCTTTCCACCATCCCAGGCTGCTCCCAGCCCCAATGTCCAGCCTGACTTTGGGCACTGCCAGGGATCCAGGGGCAGCCACAGCTGCTCTGGCAATTCCAGCCCAGCCCCTGCCCACCCTCCCAGCCAGCAATTCCCAATTCCCAGGATCCCAGCCAGCCCTGCCCTCTGGCACTGGGAAGCCATTCCCNGGGATCAGCCCAAGCCTGGGGGGGGTTCTGGGCTGGGACAGGTCCAGCTCTCACCCCCCAACACCCCAAATCCTTCTCCCAGGGCTGCTCTCCATCCCTTCATTCCCCAGCCAGGAATTGCCCGAGCCAGGTGCAGGATTTGCCCCCGACTTCACAGGGTTTGCACAGACTCCCCTCCCCAGCATTTTCATTCCACAGCTTGTGGCAGTTCCAGAGCTTTCCTTTTAAAATTCTAATGGATTTTCCTTCAGGAATCCAAATGGATCCCTCCAATGGGATCTTGGGCAGGAATTGTTCCCTGGGAGGGTGGGCAGGCCCTGGCACAGGGTGCCCAGAGCAGCTGTGGCTGCCCCTGGATCCCTGGCAGTGCCCAAGGCCAGGCTGGACATCGGGGCTGGGAGCAGCCTGGGACAGTGGGAGGTGTCCCTGCTCTTGGAATGGGGTGGAATGGGACAATCTTAAAGGTCCTTCCAACCCAAATAAATCCAGGATTTGAGGGATTTTTGGCTCCCAGAACATCAGTGTCACTTCCTCCAGGTCCCTGCCAGAGTCACTCGGTTCTCCTCATTTCCGCCCCTCCATGTAGTGGCAATAAAATAATAATTCCCAAGGAAATGAAAAGCTGGAGCCTTTGGAATTTGCAGGAGAATCCCAGCCCTTCACAAGAGGTTCTGCTGCAGCTCCTGTCCCTGCAGAGCCGGGACCATCCTCAGCAGCATTCCCAAGAGCTTGGAAAAAGGGATTTAATGAGCAAGGCAGGAGCAGAAACTGAAAGGAGCAATTTGAGAGCCCCAAATTTGTGAGGAACAGCAGATCGAATAAAGAATGTCCTCGCATTTGAACGGAACCCACGGAGATAATGGCAGCGAAAGGCTGAAACATCACACCGTGTGTGGGCTTCCCAAAGAAGGGAAAGCCTGGTGGAAAGCCCAGGCTGATGGAAGGTGTGGGCAGGGAGGCAATCGGGGCTGCCTCTGCACAGGAAGGGAAAAGGCTGAAGCAGGTGGGAGCACAGCGCTCATTTTCCAGCTGGAAGAGAAAATTGCTGGTATTTATTCAGCTGAGTGATGTCTGCATTTGAGATAAAGACCTGCAGGCTGGATCAGGGTGTTCGAGTGTGAAAAGGGCGAGAAGGATTTGTAAGACACACAAATAACAGCGCTACAAACCCACTTCCATGGAATCGTGGATGGGGTTGGGTTGGAAGGGACCCCAAAGGGATCCAGTTCCACCCCTCTGCCACACACTGGGAGGATTTCTGCTGTCCCAGGTTGCTCCAGGCCCTGTCCAACCTGGCCTGGGACACTTTTATGTTTTATATCAGATGAAATCTGGGTTAAACACAGCTCGTGGCTTCCTGCACGAAGCTCTCAGCACAGGGATCCCCCATCCCACCCCGGCACGATGCTCTCAGCCGTGCCCTGGGAGCTGGGAGATCTCAGTGCCAAGAAGGGTAAAATTGGGTTGGGTGGGAATGACCTCCAAGCCCATCCAGTGCTGTGGGTCCAGAGGGGTTGGAGCCCCTCTGCTCTGGAGCCAGGCTGGGAGAGCTGGGAATGTTCCCCTGGAGAAGGGAAGGCTCCAGGGAGAGCTCAGAGCCCCTTGCAGGGCCTGAAGGGGCTCCGGGAGAGCTGCAGCTGCCAGAGGGGGGAGATTTCTGCCAAGAAGGGTAAAATGAGAGTTCTGAGCTCAGCCAAGATCCCAGCAGAGCTCTCTGGAGAAAATCACCGGGGACAGCAGCAGCCCCAGCTGGGAGAAGGTCCCATTACAGGATTTGGGAGCTCAACTGAACTGCAGGCACGGAGTCACCACCAGAGCCACAGCTCCTGGTGTGGTTAAACCCCAGGGGGAGATGCCAGGAATGGAGACACGATTCCCTCTGGCCCTGCAGAGATGGCACCTCGAAGGCAGAGGTTTGCTGGAGAAGGGGAGAGCTTTGTGTGGCAGCCAGGGCACAAGGCTGGCAGCGATGGACTCGTCCTGCTGCAGCTCTGCCCACCCACAGCTGCTTCGGGTGAGCTTCGCACAAAAGGCACCGGGTTTGGGGAACTTCCCCCGGGGTGGAGCTCGTGTGCTGCAGGCACATGGAGAAACCAAACCCCAGGCACGTCAAAAAGCAACAAAACAAAACAAATCCACCCAATTTCAGTGGTTTGCAGCACTGAGGGAAAAACAAGAGTGTCCTCTGGCTGGGAGAGCTGGGGGGGCTCACCTGGAGAGGAGAAGCTCCAGGGAGAGTTTCCAGCACATTCCAGGGCCTGAAGGGGCTCCAGGAGAGCTGCAGAGGGACTGGGGACAAGGCATGGAGGGCCAGGAGCCAGGGAATGGCTTCCCAGTGCCAGAGGGCAGGGCTGGATGGGATACTGGGCAGGAATTGCTGGCTGGGAGGGTGGGCAGGGGCTGGGCTGGAATTCCCAGCCTGGCCTTGGGCACTGCCAGGGATCCAGGGGCAGCCACAGCTGCTCTGGGCACCCTGTGCCAGGGCCTGCCCACCCTCCCAGCCACCAATTCCAGCCCAGTATCCCATCCAGCCCTGCCCTCTGGCACTGGGAAGCCATTCCCTGGCTCCTGGCCCTCCAGCCCTTGTCCCCAGTCCCTCTGCAGCTCTCCTGGAGCCCCTTCAGGCCCTGCAAGGGGCTCTGAGCTCTCCCTGGAGCCTTCCCTTCTCCAGGGGAACATTCCCAGCTCTCCCAGCCTGGCTCCAAAGTTCCAACCTCTCTGGCAGTGGGAGATGTCCCTACCCACGGCACTGGATGGGCTTGGAGGTCATTCCCACCCAACCCAGTTCCAGGATTCCCTGATCCCAGAGCTCAGTGCCCTCCCTGGAGCTGAGCTCTGATCGATGCCACCAGCACTGAGTCACCTCCAGTCAGACCCTGAACCTTGCCCAGATTTCGGAGCCTGCTGGTGAATCCTTCCAGCTGCTCCAAAGGGTTGGGAACATTCCGGAGCTGCTGCCCCCCCGTTCAGGATCCCAGCTTTGGTTCGTGGAGCTTCCCAGCTGTGGGATGTTTGTGAGGGAACAGCCCGGCTGATGATGGCATGGCAGAGAAATTCAACTCTGCTCCAAACCTTGGTCAAATATTGATTTTAGTCCCTTTCCTGATGCACTAAACCCTTTTATTATTTTGGGCACATCACAGCCATGGGAAAGCCAGCACAGAGCCCAACCCCACGTGTTGCCACGGGAATGGACACAAATATCAATTTTCAGTACAGATTTTCTGAGTGCATCATTAAAAAGGCTCCAAGAAACAAAGCAGCTGTGCCAGAGTGATTAAAAAAATGACTCCTTCACCCAAATGCTCCTTTCCAATCTCTCTTCACAAGGACCATTGTCTCAAGGGCTTCCAAAAAATGGAAATTAAAGGAAATGCCAAAGTGTTTTCCTCTCCTCTCTGTTATTCCAAAACTCCACAAAGCTCAAAAATCCCACATTCATTCCAAGGACAGAAAAGCTCCTCACTGTCTCCATCAGTTCAGGGCTTTTCTGCTCCTTGGCACTTTCCCAGAGCTGCTGGGACAGCAGGGAAAGCCCCGTCATGGTGGATCACAGCTGGAATGGTTTGGCTGGGAACAGAACAGGGGAAGCAGTGAAAAGTCTGGGAATGCTGACCTGAGACATTGGTCACTGAGAGGGACAGGGCAGCATCAGCCATGATAATGCACTTTTGGAACCAAAATATCCAAAGGTTTCACACGCTTCAGGGAGTCTTGGGAACGCTGAGGATGGGAAAGCCCTTGGAGACCACTGAGTGCAACCACTCCCAGCACTGCCAAGGCCACCACTGCCCATGTCCCCAAGGGCCACATCACAGGGCCTTGAAATCCCTCCAGGGGTGGGGACTCCATCCCTGCCCTGGGCAGCTGTGCCAGTGCCTGGGCACCCTTTCCAGGAAGGAATTTTCCCTAAAATCCAGCCTGCTCCTTCCCTGGCCCAGCCTGAGGCTGTTCCCTCTCCTCCTGTCCCTATTCCCTGGGAGCAGAGTGGGAAGAGAGGAAAACCAGGCTGGAAGGCCAACCCAACCCAACCCAACTGAACTCAACTCAATCCAGCCCAACCCAACCCAACTGAACTCAACTCAATCCAACCCAATTCAATCCAACCCAACCCAATTCAATCCAACCCAACCCAATCCAACTGAACTCAACTCAATCCAACCCAACTCAATCCAACTGAACTCACCCCAACTCAATCCAGCCCAAGCCAAACCAACTCAACCCAACTCAATCCAACCCAACCCAATCCAACTGAACTCAACTCAATCCAACCCAACTCAATCCAACCCAACCAAACTCAACCCAACTCAATCCAGCCCAGCCCAACCCAAACCAACTCAACTCAACCCCATCCAACTCGACGCAACTCAACCCAACCCAACCAAACTCAACCCAACTCAATCCAGCCCAACCAAACTCAACCCAACTCAATCCAGCCCAACCCAACCCAA
>VYXG01005823.1:12400-35332 GCA_013397235.1 Lanius ludovicianus | reverse complement strand
TATTATTTTGGGCACATCACAGCCATGGGAAAGCCAGCACAGAGCCCAACCCCACGTGTTGCCACGGGAATGGACACAAATATCAATTTTCAGTACAGATTTTCTGAGTGCATCATTAAAAAGGCTCCAAGAAACAAAGCAGCTGTGCCAGAGTGATTAAAAAAATGACTCCTTCACCCAAATGCTCCTTTCCAATCTCTCTTCACAAGGACCATTGTCTCAAGGGCTTCCAAAAAATGGAAATTAAAGGAAATGCCAAAGTGTTTTCCTCTCCTCTCTGTTATTCCAAAACTCCACAAAGCTCAAAAATCCCACATTCATTCCAAGGACAGAAAAGCTCCTCACTGTCTCCATCAGTTCAGGGCTTTTCTGCTCCTTGGCACTTTCCCAGAGCTGCTGGGACAGCAGGGAAAGCCCCGTCATGGTGGATCACAGCTGGAATGGTTTGGCTGGGAACAGAACAGGGGAAGCAGTGAAAAGTCTGGGAATGCTGACCTGAGACATTGGTCACTGAGAGGGACAGGGCAGCATCAGCCATGATAATGCACTTTTGGAACCAAAATATCCAAAGGTTTCACACGCTTCAGGGAGTCTTGGGAACGCTGAGGATGGGAAAGCCCTTGGAGACCACTGAGTGCAACCACTCCCAGCACTGCCAAGGCCACCACTGCCCATGTCCCCAAGGGCCACATCACAGGGCCTTGAAATCCCTCCAGGGGTGGGGACTCCATCCCTGCCCTGGGCAGCTGTGCCAGTGCCTGGGCACCCTTTCCAGGAAGGAATTTTCCCTAAAATCCAGCCTGCTCCTTCCCTGGCCCAGCCTGAGGCTGTTCCCTCTCCTCCTGTCCCTATTCCCTGGGAGCAGAGTGGGAAGAGAGGAAAACCAGGCTGGAAGGCCAACCCAACCCAACCCAACTGAACTCAACTCAATCCAGCCCAACCCAACCCAACTGAACTCAACTCAATCCAACCCAATTCAATCCAACCCAACCCAATTCAATCCAACCCAACCCAATCCAACTGAACTCAACTCAATCCAACCCAACTCAATCCAACTGAACTCACCCCAACTCAATCCAGCCCAAGCCAAACCAACTCAACCCAACTCAATCCAACCCNCAACCCACCCCAACCCAACCCAACCCAACCCAACCCAACTGAACTCAACTCAACCCAACCCAACCCAATCCAACCCAACCAAACTCAACCCAACTCAATCCAGCCCAGCCCAACCCAAACCAACTCAACTCAACCCCATCCAACTCGACGCAACTCAACCCAACCCAACCAAACTCAACCCAACTCAATCCAGCCCAACCAAACTCAACCCAACTCAATCCAGCCCAACCCAACCCAACCCAACTCAACCCCATCCAACTTGACTCGACACAACTCAACCCAACCCAAACCAAACTCAACCCAACTCAATCCAACCCGACCCAATCCATCCCTTTGCAATGCACGAGCACCAGCCTAAATAAATCAATCTAAAATTCCCACAAATCCTCTGCCAAAGGAAAGGGAGCAAAGGAAAAAGTTAATTTATCACTCTTCTCCTGGCAAAAAGTGGGAGCTTGGTTTAAGCACAACGTTGGCTCTGCATCCACATTCCCAAATTAATTTGGGGGAGGAGAGAAAGGTCAAGGCACCAAAATCCCATTAACGGCAATTTTTTCATTCCCAGCCATCCAAGGCTTTGATTTTTGTTTTCCTCCTGCCCTGAGAGTCACTGGTGGGTCAGGAAATATTTCAGTTAATGAGATTAGAGCAGCCCCAACTCATTCCTGTTCCCTTCCTCTGCCAACAGCAATCCCAGTGGGATCTGGAAAGGGCTCCATGGGTTTGTTTGTGGCACCATTCCCTGCAGTAAACACACATCTTGGATCTTCCAAAATTTGGGAATATCCTGGAGCCAGGCTCTGAGCAACCAAGATCAGCAGAGCACTGAGCCTTCAGTGAGTAATTAACACCCTGAGCACAGAATCCCCCAGCATTAACCGAGCTTGATAACAATGCTGGGTTTCCCTGAACTCTGTCAGCTCTGGTTTCATCCTCTTCCCAAGGATGGGAATTTTGCCTTTGCACCAGGGCTGGCTCCCAGAGTGGGTCTGGGATTGTGGAGTGTGGGAGCAGGGCTGGGACAGCGACAGCACAAAGCCCAGTGATGGTGTCCCCATCCTCCTGGATTCAACAGCAGCAGATCCCAGCAGAGGTTCCCTGGAGAATTCCGGATAATTCAGCCACGTTGGCCTTGGAGGAAAGGATCAAGATCCTGAATTTACAGAGAGCTGCAGATCCAGGGTCTGCTGGAACTCCCTGGGGAGAGGTTTCACATCCAAATAAAACATGGAAGGAGAGCAAGAATTCCCAAATCCCCGGGTCTGGCTGTGTGAGAACCCTCAGCTGAGCACTGGCACCGGGCCTTTTCCAGAGACTGGCACAAGGACAGGGAGCCTTTGGAGAGGCTGGAATGCCAGCACAGACACAGCTGGTGCAGCCTCCTGGCTCCAATCCATCACCCTTGGATTTATGGGATTGACAGGAAGCGTTTCCCAGGCATTAATGGAACTGTGGAGCCAGCCCAGCTCCAGGGATAAACCACGGCTCCTGGCAGGAGCTGAAGCAGGACAGCACCTCCTCTCCTTGTTTTCTGCAGCAGCTTTTCCTCGGATAAAACAGATGGCCTGGAGCGGTGCAAAGGTCTGGCACAGCTGGAGAATCCTGGAATGGTTTGGGTAGGAAGGGAATCATGGAATGGGTAGGGTGGGAATGACCTCCAAGCCCATCCAGTGCCACCCCTCCCATGGGCAGGGACACCTCCCACTGTCCCAGGGTGCTCCAACTGTTTTCCAGCTCATCCTTGGGCACTGCCAGGGATCCAGGGGCAGCCACAGCTTCTCCTGGAATTCCAGCCCAGCCAGCAATTCCCAATTCCCAGTATCCTATCCAGCCCTGCCCTCTGGCACTGGGAAGCCATTCCCTGGCTCCTGTCCCTCCAGCCCTTGTCCCCAGTCCCTCTTTCCACCTGGAAAAGCCCATCTGGGAGAGCCAGGTGATACCACCAGGATGAGGATGGTGGTGCTCAGGGTGGTGCTCCAGCACATTCTGTTTGCTCAATGCACCAAAAATGCGGTTTGTTCTCCCGTTTTCAAGCCAGCAAAAGGTCAAAGATTTACAGAAATGTGAATAGTGATAGAAAGGAAATAATTCTACACCATGACAGCTCCTCCTCCCTCTCAAATCCCAGTACACACGGATCCCACATGGAATGTGCTGCTCAACAGGAACACCCCCTGATCTCCTAATAAAAAGGCCAAGAAATGGTGAAGAAATGCCATCCCACGGGATGTGTTTGGGACAGAGCTGGAAAACCACCTCTGATCCCTGCATTGGGATGTTCCATAGGGATAAACAAGGAGGGCAAATTCCCACGGGAAGAGAGGATGAGGTTGGAGAGGACCCACCCAAGGTGCCACCGTCACATCCTGGGCTCGTGCCAGGGACAGCGTCCGGCAGTGCCCATCCCTGTGCTGGCCCTGCTGAGGGACCCCCTGGAATGCTGGGGGCAGCTCTGGAGAGCCCTGGAGGGGCTGGAATGTGGCCAGGGAAGGGAACGGAGCTGGGAAGGGGCTGGAAAAGTCCTGGGGGAGCCGGGAAGGGGCTCAGCCTGGAGCAAAGGAGGCTCCAGGGGCACCTTCGGGATGGGCTTGGAGGTCCTTCCCAGCCAGGCCAGCCCAGGAGTCTGGAATTAGGGACTCCTGGCCCATGGAATGCTGGCAGTGCCTCGGGAAGGGCCTGCGAGCCCCCCCTGGGCTGGGCAGGGGCTGCCAGGGATCCGTGCGGGGAGAGCCCGGGAAAAGTGGGATCTGCCCCGGGATTGGGGCCGGGGGAGCTTTGCTGGGATGCGGGCAGGGATCGGGAATGTCCTTGTGGCTCTGCCCAGCTCCTGCCCGGAGCCAGCGGGGATCGGGATCTGCTCCCGGGAACGGCCTCGGGCTGGGCCAGGGCAGGGGCAGGGCGGGCATTTGGGAATTTCCCCATGGAAAGGAAACATTGGAACATTGTAAACATTGGAATGGGCAGGAGTGGAGTCCCCATCCCTGGAGGGATTTCAAAGCCACCTGGAGGTGACACCTGGGGATGTGGGGCAGCGGTGGCCTTGGCAGTGCTGGGAATGGTTGGACTCCATGGACTCCGAGGGTTTTTCCAACCTCAGTGATTCCATGATTCCAAGAGGACTCTGCTGTCATCTGCTGACGGTCTCTGACTCTCCATCCCACCCCTAGCTCTTTCCCAGCCTGCCTGAGGACATTTCCTTCACCACCAAACTTTGGGAACACTTTCCAAGCTCCTCGCTGCTCTCCTGAAGCAGCCCCACCTCTCTCCCGCTGCAGCTCTTGTGCACATTGCCTTTGAAAATGTGAAATTACAGCCTTTAAAACACACAGGAAACATCTCTAAATACCCGCAAATGATCCAAATCAAAGTAATTCTTGAAGGTTTCTCACTCCCCTGCCGTACCCCCAGCCCCAGGGGCACAGCCCACAGTGACACCGAATCTTGCCAGGATTTCCTGCCTGGCTGAGCCCTGGCCACGGTGCCAGTGTGTGTTCAGGGATTATCTGGTTTGCTTAAAGGATTCCAAACGGGAGCTTTTCTCACAATACAAAGGCACAGCTTAAGCCTTTCCCCCCCTGATTTCTCCAGCCTAAATACAGGTGCTGTGGAACGTAAATGATCCCGTTGTCAAGCTTTTCCAAGCCAAACCTGGACATTTCTCAGACAATTCCAACCCTTCCAGCAACACCCTCATGGCACAGCAACTCCCATTGTAGGGCTGAGAGCTCTCCAAGCAGCCAGGCTCAGTAATTCCTCTTGGAAAGACCAACAAATTTCTGTCCTTTTCTGAATTTTCCCCATTCCAAGACAAACTTTTTGTTCCATCAGAGAACCACTGAATGGTTTCAGGGGGAAGGGACCTGAAGATTGTTTTTTGTCCACTGCTGCCATGGGTGGGGACACCTCCCACTGTCCCAGGGTGCTCCAAGCCTGGCCTTGGACAGTGCCAGGGATGGAGAATCCACAACTTCTCCTGGCAAAGAGGTTCCTGGAAATACAGGGAAGAGAAAAGAACGTCTGAGAAGCACTCAGAGCTTCACATGAGATGGACTTAAGAGAGTTTAAGGGCAGATAAAACCAAAAAATAAACTCCAAGTCCACGCTGACCTTCCTGTCTCATCCCCACGTTGACTTCTCACTCCTTTGCATGACCAAAGGTTTTGGCTTTCGATGCTTTCAAGGAAAAAAGATAAAGAAAAGGGCAAAACTCATTAAAAAAAGAGGATTCCTGCCTAATTAACCCGAGGTTTGTGCTGTATCTTTGATGAATTTCAATCTTTAGCTCTGCCTGTGCTGGGCCCCAGCTGCCCAGCCCAAACCACCCCTTCCATCCGCCCCTTTTTGAACCCCACAAAACCTTTCCAGGCTCTTTTTGAGGGGATGGATTGGTTTAGAAGCTTTGTTGTTGTTGAGGGGAACACGAACTGGAGGCACTTTTGGGTTCCTCCCCTCCCCCTGCAGCCACCTGCTGACGCACGGGCTTTCGTAAAACTGAGTTTAAGGAGGGTTTCAGCTCTAATAACACAGAAATTCAGTGCTTAAATAGCAACTGCTGCCTGAATAGAACCCTTTGAGGAGAGCTGCGTAATTCCTCCGTCTAAAAACGGCTCCTCGGCACCGGGAGAGCGCTCCTGGCACGCTCCAGGTGGGGGGCACGCTGGAAATGCTGATGGAGGCAGCAGCTGCTGCTCAAAGAAGCTGCAAACCCCACAGAAATCGGGTTTTTCTGCCACAAAGATGAGGCTGAGGTAGCTACAGAGATCTGCTCCCCTCTGGGTGTGCACGAGCACAGGGAGCTGCTGAAAGCAGAGGGCTGGAGCGGCTTTTCCCTCTCTGTTTTCCCCTCAGGTTGAACATTTTTAGGATTTTGCCAAGTCATCAGCTGGGAGGTTGAATGAGGAAAAGAGAAAGCAATTTTCAGGCTCAAAGATCTGAAATCCAGGGCACAGCTTTGCTCTGCTTGGATTTTATCACCTAAAAATGCAACGGCAGCAGGGCAGTTCCTGGGAAATCCTGCTTTTCTCATTGGATCCAGGCTGCTGGAAGGGAATTCTCCATGGATTTCATGGTTTCCTCGCTGCCACCTTGGGATGGGATACTTTGGGGTGACAACAGCTGGTTTAGGTGCCTGTTCCCAACATCTGTGTGAAGGCTCAGGGAAGAGGGAAAATCATGGAGTGGGTTGGGTGGGAATGACCTCCAGTGCCCCCTCTGCCATGGGCAGGGACATCTTCCACTGTCCCAGGGTGCTCCAAGTCTTTTCCTTGGACACTGCCAGGGATCCAGGGGCAGCCACGGCTTCTCTGGGAATTCCAGCCCAGCCAGGAATTCCTTCCCAAATCCCATCTCCTCTGTGTCCATCTCTACCGCCACCATTCCTTCCATCCCCTCGCTGATTCCAGCCTGAAGTCGGCTCTGGAAAATCCATTTCCCTTTCCTGAGGAGCACAACCCACAGCTGAGGAGGGGTTTTTTGGGAGTCCGGTTATTTCCAGACTCCCTCTGCTTTGCACAGGGATGGCATTCCCAGGATTTGCTGCTCCAAACTGGGATAAACACACAATAAACCAAGGAGGAAGCACAGTTTGTGCCATCTCCACGTCTCTTGCAGCATCCCAAAAACTCCAACTAAAATATTCCCGTTACTCCTCCTCGTTTCTTTAACAAAATCTTAATTACCCCAGAGGCTTCAATTCCCACAACACCAGGGCTGTTGTCTCACCACATTTTTTTTAAGTCTCAAAAGATCCAATTGGTTGAAATCCTTTGGCAACCACATTTTTAGGGTTTATTATCTTAAAAGTGGCTGGCAAATCCCGTGGGACACAGGGCCAGGCTCCTCTCCTAACTGGAAAATTATTTACGTGCGGGGTGCAGTCGCCTCCGAGGGGAAGGAGCCAAAATCAGGAGTGACTGATGAGCAGATTTGCAAATGGATCCAAGCAGGAGCTGTGGAAATCCAGGGGGTGAATAAAATGAGGTGCAGAAAATGGGGAATTTCCAGTGTTTTCAGTATTTAAGTCACAATTTTGTTTAGAGCGTGGCTCAAGTGGCAATTTTCATTTGGAGCCTCTGGATGAGGGAGTTGTGCAAAATTCCATTTTCCACGGCAAAATTCCATCTTCCACTTCTGTGGCCCTTCCTGACAGGGCCAAAATTAAAGGGGCCAGTGGGGAAAAAAAGGTAATTAAAATGCAAAATCAACTCTTGTGTTGCTCTGTGCTCGGCAAGGGAAAACAAGGACACGCTTGACGAGGATGATTAATTTGCTGGAGAATGATTTGGTTGATATTTGCCATAAATTGGCCAGGAATCAAAAAATAGGAAGAAAAAAGAAAAACAACCCAGCCACACAAGAATGACAAAGCAAGGAATGAGATTTCTTGCAGAATTTTGATGTGGAGAGTTAATAACAAAAAAAAACCCCAAGGGTGGGAAATGGGGGCTGAGGGGAGCAGGAGGAGCCAGAGTCTGGGATCCCAGAATTCCATCCACGTTTTCCTTAGGGCTCCATGAGTGCCCTAAAAAACAATTGAAATTCAGGATGGCATAAACAGGAACAAGACAAAAATATCAGCTTTAAGTCAGTTATTGAGGAATTCTCTATCCAGCTGCTGCAGCCCCATCCCACAGGCAGGAAGGGATCACCCCAGGTTTTGACCCTGTTTCTCTTGAACTTCCCCAGCCTTTATCCCTGTAAAAATAACAAGAAAATCTAGAAAATTTTGAAAGTAAATTAAAAAACTCCCCAACTTCCTCCCAAACCTACTTAAGGAAGTCCAGAGAAACCACCAAGAAAGGAGAATTCATCTGATCCCAAAGACAAGGTTATTAGATTTATGATATTTTGGGCAGAAATCCTTTCCTGTGAGGGTGGGGATGCCCTGCAATGGAACTCCCAGAGCAGCTGTGGCAGCTCCTGCCTCCCTGGAGTGCCCAAGGCCAGGCTGGACAGGGTTTGGAGCAGCCTGGGGCAGTGGGAGGTGTCCCTGCCATGGGGCTGGGAGGTCATTCCACGATTCCCTGATGGAGATAACCCCTGCCCCTCTTCCCTGGCGGATGAAGGCCAAATTTCCCAGGGTCTCCAAGGTCGCTGGAGTTTTGGCCCCGCTGGGGAGCACCTGAAGGGCACAGCCCGCGGGCTGGGGCGGAGCTGCCTCCCTGCAGCCCCGGAGCAGAGCGGGCCCGTAACGCGGCCAGAGGCGCGCTGGTCCCGCTGCTGCTCGCCAGCCACGGAGGGCAGGGCACAAAGAACAAATAAACAAGAGAAAAAGCAGCTCAGAGGCCCCGAGGAACAACGGGAGCTTTGTCTGGGCTGGGTTCTGGCCAGGAAGCTCCGCAGGTCTGCACACACCTACTCGGTTTTCCTCAAGTAACCCAAGCAAGAGAATCTAAAAATCCCACCCAAAATCACTTGATGAATCAGATAGAGCATCACAATCCAAGCTCCAGCTCCAGACTAGGATTGAGTTGGGCTTTTCACAGGGCTGACCCCAGCAGCAGCTTCCTCACGCTCGGGAATCAGTGCCTGAGCAGTTCCCTTCTCTCCAGAGGCGGAGGAGACACCCAAAGATGCATCATGGAAGGGGCATCACAAAGAACTGAAAATGCTTTACATGTTCGGGCAGCCCCGTGACTCATCTTTGGTCATTCTGCAGCAGAGAAACCAGAAAATGTTTCAGCTTATTTATATTAAAAATAAAATTAAAAAAAAAAAAGCAAAGCACAGCAAGTTCTTGGCACTCAGAGTTACCCAACAGCTTCTTTGCTGTGGTGACCAGACAGCCCAAGCCTTCCTGGAATGGTCCAAGGGCAGGAAACCCAAAATAATTCTTCAGTCAGTGCTGCAAAGGGGATCTCAGGCTGTGCCCTGTCTCAAAGAACCCGGCTCCACTTGAAGAGACTCCCACAAAAATGACATTTACAAGCAATGCACTGCAGAACTTCAGAGCTGGAGGGTTCTGCCAGACACTTTTATGGGTGTTTGAGTCATCACCGATTTTATTTTAGAAAAAAAAAAAAAAGTAAAAAAAAAGTAAGTGGTTCAGAACTAACTCCAAACCCTTTTCTCATCTGGGGGCTGTTCCCTTTGAAAAGCTCAAAAGATATCCTGGAACAGCGTGAGCACAGCTGGGAGCAAAACTCTCTCCACACCCAACGGTTCCTTCCCATCCTCTCAGGATCCATTGCCCCTTCCCCTGAACCTTCAGATGTCCGGAAGTGAATCCTCAGGATCTCACTGGACCAGGGTTTAGAGGGGATGCTGGAAGAGTTTGGGTGTGGGAATGGCTGGCTGGTGTCCAGCCTCAGAAAGCAGGCAGGAAACAATCTGGAGCAGGGAATAATTCAGCAAGGGAGCGTTCCAAGAGTTCAGAGTGAGATGCCAGACGAAAAGCTCTCCTGGAACATCGAGTGGATGGTGATTTCATCTCTCTGGTAATTGCAAGTGATCTTCAAACAGCACAGCACAAACACGGCCTTGGGAACCAGAGGAAGGCACAGACAGCGCTGGGGGGATTTGCCCGAGGCCACCTGAAATCCACACCCAGCCATGTCCGGTCACAGCGGGGTTTTCTCTTCCTCGCTTCCCTGCTCCTCAGCATCTCTTCCTGCCCCACAGCTGAGTGGTTCCCTGTGCTGGAAGGGAGCTCAGAGCCCCTCCAGTGCCACCCCTGCCATGGGCAGGGACACCTCCCGCTGTCCCAGGCTGCTCCAAGTCCTGCCCAGCCTTGGGCACTGCCCAGCATGGAGAGTCCCAAACCCAACCAGAGGGAGGTTTCCACCCTGAGCAGTGGACTCCAGACCCTTCCCGAGTTGGTATCTCCGGGATTTTCCCTTGGCCATTCAGGTGAGACCTGGGCTTCACCGTGGGTGGGCCAGCCCAGATCACAGCTCCAGCTTCCCACGAGCCCCCCAAACAGCCACAAAACCCCTTCAGCGCCCTGTTTGAGGCCCAGCAAGGAGCCAGGAAAGCAGAAACTGAAGTGTTTTTTCCCCAAACCCTCCTTCTGCCAGGAGCTGACACTCAGCCCCTCTGTCCCTGTTGCTGATGAGGAATGAACCATCCCAAGCAACCCCCAGGAAGCCGCTCCCTTCCCACAGCCATCAACCAACTCTGGTTTGCTTCTTTTCCTGGGACCAGCAACCACCTGCAGCTCCCAGCACCTCCCTGCCCGCCCACCCCAAGGCACCGGGAGCTCCCCAAACCCGAGTGCTCCTGCAAGCCCGGATCTGCAGCCAGGCCTTGGCCCCAGGCTCTGCATTCCCAGGCTCCCTCCCTGCTACAGCAACAGCTCCCCAAACCTGGGAGAGCCACCCGGCCATGGAGGCTCTGCCATTTGTCTGCCTTTCCAAGGAGCCTTCGGGCTCCTCTCTGGGGGTGCTGCAGGTGAGGGACGTGCCCACCTCTGCAGATCCTTCTCCTGGGCTCCTTCCACAGCCCAGCTCCCTGCTGAGGGGTTCCTGCCCCTCGGACACAACCTCACGCCACTCAGGTGGCACCAAAGCAAAGGTGGAAGGGGAAGGTTGCAGCACCACCCGTGGGAAATGCCACAAATGACTCAATGGACAACTCTGCTCTAATTCAAGCCCCCAGAACTGAGCTCTTCTGGTGCCATCCTGCCCACAGCAGGGGCTGCAATTGGAGACCTGCAGGTCCCTGCCAGCCCAAACCATGCCACGATGGCACAAATAAAACAAACACATCCCTCACTCCTCTGCTGTGTTCTGTTCCAACCCCTTCTCGCTGCTCAGGGCTGCCCACCGATCCCTCTTCCTCATCACACAGCCCCAACACCGCTCTGGGAACAGCTT
Organism: Lanius ludovicianus; assembly: GCA_013397235.1. NCBI lineage: Eukaryota > Metazoa > Chordata > Aves > Passeriformes > Laniidae > Lanius > Lanius ludovicianus. Next base: position 24,401 of record VYXG01005823.1, on the reverse strand, counting down.
CCCCTTCCCAGATGGCTCCCCTGGACTTCTCCTCTACCTCTTGTGGAGACCCAACATGAGAACTTCAAACAATTTGAAATTGGTTTAGATTTTTTTTTAGTTTGGATTTTTTCCCCCCTTCTCCTTTTCTTTTTCCTCCCACTCTGCATCAATTTGGACCAGGTTCAGCTTAAACATTCTGGGCTCCAGTCTGCAGGAAAGGTATTTACAAAATAAAGGGTGTGAAGCCTCTCCCAGGGGTGGAGGTTTTGCTGCTCTGTCCTTATGGATTCCTTATGTCCATCAGGAACAGAAATTCCAAGAGAAACCTGGACACGGCAGGGTCACTGTAAACAACCTTTTTAGATGGCCCTAAACTGACAGAGGATGGATTTGGATCGGGTATTGGGCTGGAATTTCCCAGAGCAGCTGTGGCTGCCCCTGGATCCCTGGAAGTGTCCAAGGCCAGGCTGGACACTGGGGCTGGGAGCAACCTGGGATGGTGGAAGGTATCTCTGCCATGGAATGAGATCCTTAAAGTCCCTTCCAACCCAAAATATTCCATGTGGCCTACAACAACTCCTCTGAAAACCAGCAGAGAACCTCTCCAGATTATTCTCATCCCATCTGACAATTAGAAAAAGAAACCACAAACCCCAAACCTTTCCCCTCCTCTCTTTTCTCTGCCCTTTTTTCCTTTCCTCCAGATGTTGACCAGAACTGCTGATCTTGTTTTGAATGTCTGGAAATCACCTGCAAAGCAGCTGTCCCACACACAGGAGGGCATTTCAAAATGCACCTGCTGGGAATATCAGTCAAAGGAAAAAGGAAGAACGAGCAATTAAACACAGAGCTGCTGAATGCACGAAATCTGATCTACCTTCACTCCAAAATAACACAAGATGCACAGAAATAACAGGTTAAATAAAAACAAAACAAAAAAAAAAAATAAGAAAAAAGCTTTGGGTTTTGAGAGTGCCCCAAAGCGTGACAACAGCTTTGATACTTCCAAGCTTTTCCTGAAAATTCCTATGACCAATTATTCCACCCAGCAGTGACATTTAAGGATTTCTCCCCCATTATTCCTCTGTGAATCACGGACTCATTACAGAATCAGGGAAGGCTTTTGGTTGAAGGGGACATTAAAGCTCTCTCAGTTTGTCTTTTCAGGGCTTTGTAGCTACAGGAAAACAGGGAGCGGCCTCAGGCTGGGACCAGCAGGAATTTCCTCATGGAAGGGGCTGCCCAGGGAGGTTTGGAGTGCCCTGGAGTGCCAAGGTCACAGGTTGGACTCTGTGACCTTGCAGGTCTTTTCCAACCTCATTAATCCTGGGATTATTCCGTGCTGTCCCCTCTGCTCTCCAGCCACACAAACTTCCAAAGCAGCCACTGCCAAACTCCCCAGGACAACAACCCCGAGCCCCACTGCTCCTCTGGAGCTCCCACAAGAGCCAGAGGTCGGGATATCGAGCTGGAATCTCTGGGATTGGTACCATGAGCCAGCCCAGAGGTGTCACACTGTCCCCACTCCAGCAGCACCTGGACTCTGGAATGTCACAGCAGGCAGCAAACAGCCCAGGCCCACCCTGAGCGAGCCCAGAGCTGCTGCTGTCCCAGGACAGAGCAGCAGGGTGGGAATGGCTCCCCAAGGATCTGTCACCCCTGCCCAGCCCCTGCTGTCCCAGGACAGAGCAGCAGGGTGGGAATGGCTCCCCAAGGATCTGTCACCCCTGCCCAGCCCCTGCTGTCCCAGGACAGAGCAGCAGGGTGGGAATGGCTCCCCAAGGACGTGCTCTGTGTCACCCCTGCCCGGCCCCGGGGTCCTCCATGACCCCTCCCGGGGCAGGAGTGAGGGGATGGATGCAGCCAGGAGCACACAGGGGACACACACAGAGCCTGACGCCCCAGGAACAGTCCAGAGGAAGATTCCCACTTTAATCAGAGTGGTTGCCACGGTGACTTTAATTCCATGAGCTGCTCCAGGAGCCTCCCAAGGCCCAACCCCACACCACTGAGCAGGAATCTGGCCCAACATTTGCACTGGAGAACCCAATTCAAACCAATTTAAAGCCCAGAGCATGGTGAGCCAAGAATGAGAAAAAAGGGAGGAAAAAAACCCCAAACTGTGTCTGTCTGCAGGAAACTCTGCCATTTTTATCCACATGGAAGTGCTGGATGAGCCTGAGCACAACCACAAATATTTATTTTGCTTCCTCAAACACGGTCTCCTCAATTTTCTTATAAGGGAAAAATCTGAAATCCTACCAAGTCAAAGGTGCTGGAAGAATTATTCCTGGTTCCTAAAACATGGGAAATTGGTCTGTGAGGAAGAGATTTCCAAGCTTCTTCTCTGCCCATAGCGTGACTGGTAAAGTTGTTTGGAAAATATTCCTGTAATTTCAACACAGCTGGGATGAGCAGAGCTGACATTAATCAAGACAAAACCTCCCTGACATCGATTCCAGGCTTATTTGGGGGGTTGGAATGAGATGGGCTCTTCCCTGGGCTGAATCCTCTCTCCAGGAATTCTGAAAGCAAAACTCCTTGAGCCCAAAGTGTTCCACAAGCATCCACCCAGTGGTCAATTATTAGGACAGTAAAACCAAATATCACTTTTCTCCTGATTAAAATAGGAATTATTTTAATCTTCACTCAATTATTTTCTCCTTCCTGCCCTCTGCTGTCTGGAATTTCTCCTGGACTTTCAGTTCTAATATTCCTGTGGACACTCTCCTCAGTACCACTCCATTCCTAACTCTGGGAAAGCATCAAAGATTTTATATTTCCTGCACAACAAAGGCTTTCAAAGAGCCTTTTTCCCATTTTCTACCACGTCCTCTAAATCCACAGCATGGGATGATTCCCAGAGACCCAAAACTGCAAAGAGGGCTGAGAAAAACCCCCTCAGTGTTTGATAAAGGGCTGAGGTGAAAACCACGGGTGCCACACCAAGATTTCAGTCAGCAAACCCCCAGGAGGAAATTCAAAGTCATTTCTAGAAGAAGATACTGATTTTCCCCAATAATTCATTGGGAATACCGGGAGCAGCAGGGAGGTTCCAGAGGACACCTCCAGCCAGGAGGTACAGCAGGACTTTAATAACTTCCCCTCCCTCAATTCTTCACTGAAGCCCAATTAGTTCTGCTTGTTTTGTGCTCATTTTGGCATTATTTAAATGCACTGAAAACCAGAGAGTCTGGGATTCAGCACAGTTTGTTTTGTTCCTTGCTTATTCTCCTCTCCAGAGGGGTTTGTTTTTTCCCCACCAGCTACAATGGATGCTGACGTTGGGAAATTGGGATTGGGGCAAGGTGGGAATAAAGCCACGGCCTGAGGCTTTTGTGAAATAGGATTTTAGAGCTCTAAAATCCGTCAGAGCAAAGTGCTGCCTGTTGGACCTTCCCTGCTGCCCGAGGAAATCGGGAATCAGGCAGCATTCCAGCCCCCCTTCCATGGCCAGGCTGCTCCTGCCCGAGGCAAGGCCTCCAATTCCCACAAAATCATGGAGCTGTGGAGGTTGGAACCCCCTCGGAGCCCAGGGAGTCCCCCCACCCCCAGCACTGCCCAGGCCGCCGCCGCCCCTGTCCCCAAGTGCCACCTCCAGGGATGGGCACTGCACCCCTGCCCAGGGCTGGACAATCCTTTCCAGTGAGGAATTTCCCCAATATCCAACCTGAGCCTTCCCTGGCACAACCTGAGGCCGTTTCCTGTTGTCTCCATGTCCCTGAGTGCTGTCACTTGTCACCTTCTCGGCACCAAAGGGACACTTCACTAATCCACTTGTGGCTTCTCAGGCCTCAGCTCGGCTTAGCAGAGCCCATAAATAAAAAATGAAACAAACCCAATAATGTTTTCTGGTCTTTACCTCAGTTCAGCACCTCTGCAACCCACCCTGGCCTCCAGGGGAGCGGAACAAACGCAGGGAGCACGGAAAGGTTTTCATTTTCAGCGGGGGAAGCCAAGTCTCAGCTCAGAGGACTTTAAAAGCACAGACAAGCCATAACACCACCTGCACCTGAATCAAACCCTCGAGAGAATCCACGATTCTCTGAGTTATCTGAAGACAAAAAGGATTTTGTTATCAGCTTCTGAAAGCTCACAGCATCAGCAGAAAGGCTGGAGAGGGATTCAGTGCCAGTGGAGAGTAGAAAAATTGCAGTTTATTTTACAGAAAACTACTTCAATTAACACCAAACTCGATGTGAAATGCTGGCAATTACAGCCCAGAACGTCCAAGGTTGGGGTTGTTTTGGTGTTTTGGGTTTTTTTTAACCAAAAACTCCACATCAAACACATCAGTGCATCCTGCAAACAATAAAAACCATCTCGGGCCAGACTGAAAAGGATCCAAACTGAATTCCCCAGCTCCAGAAAGTCCTGGAGCACTCCAGGCCTGAGTCAGCAGCCTTGGGAACATCCCTGGGAACAGACAGCAGCAGCAGGGAGCTGTTTGCCCAGACTGGTCCTTGAGTCATTTTTATGGGAACGCTCCATTCCCTGCCTTTTCCCAGGATGAAACACCCATCAGGTTCACCTCTGGGGGAAAATCAGGAGCAAAACTCCCTAACTCCCTTTATTTTGAAAGACTTTCTTTTGGGATCTAATCTGCCACGGGGTGGTTCAGCCATTCTTTGTAAGTACCTCATTTTTGAGCTGATTTTTCCTCTTCTTTCTGCCTCTCATGAAAAATGCAACTGGCTGCCTATTTAAGGCTCTGTCAGAAGGGGAAAAAATATATTTATATATAAATACCTGGAGTTCCAACAGTTCCAGCCGTGCAGCATCACAACTTTTAGGAAAAAAGGCTGGGAATTAGGGGAATATTAAAGCTGGGAACTGAGCAGAAATAAAATCCCCTGGAACAAATAAACAGCCAGAGCTTTGGGAAGAAGCTGTATGGATGGAACAGGTTCAGTTCCCACCATCCCAGGGTGTTCCAAGCCCTGTCCAGCCCGGCCTTGGACACCTCCAGGGATGGAAAATCCAATCCCAAACCCGAGATGGAGCACCTTGGAAAAGCTGGAGAACACAAAGCATCCCAGCACTTTTTGGAATGTGAATTCCAGGCTCTGCCCCATCCTTGCTTATCCCAGAGTGCTCCAAAGTCTCATTTCCTTCCACATGGGATGGCAATGCCAGCCAATCCTCTGGAAATCCCTGCAAATGTCCTTTGTTTCCATTTCTGCTGGCCCCAGAATCTCCTGGGAAGTCCCACAGAATCCCAGCTCCCTTTAACAACTGCTCCAGCCAAGCCATCTGTGCACAGCTCCACCACGAGGAAAATAAAAGGCACCTCAAGGTGTATTTGCAGAAGGACACGGGTGCATTTCCCTGCAACAACAACCAAACAAATGCCAAAAATTAAATAACCCGAGGCTCTCCCAGCAGCACAAACGGTACCTCAGCTCGGATTTAGGGAGAAGCATGGCCAGAAATGCCAATTTAATCAGCTTCCCACGTGTTTCTGAGGGAAAATGAATTCTGGCCCATCTCTGGGGACAGTGGAAGGTGTCACTCAGGTGGCCCTGGGGGATCCTTAAAGCCCCTTCCAACCCAAAATATTCCATGTGGCCTACAACAACTCCTCTGAAAACCAGCAGAGAACCTCTCCAGATTATTCTCATCCTATTTGACAATTAGATAAAAACCCCACAAACCCCAAATCTTTCCCCTCCTCTCTTTTCTCTGCCCTTTTTTCCTCTCCTCCAGATGCTGACCAGAACGGCTGATCTTGTTTTGAATGTCTGGAAATCACCTGCAAAGCAGCTGTCCCACACACAGGAGGGCATTTCAAAATGCACCTGCTGGGAATATCAGTCAAAGGAAGAAATTAAACACAGAGGCTCCCTCAGCAGCACAAACGGTACCTCAGCTCGGATTTAGGGAGAAGCACGGCCAGAAATGCCAATTTAATCAGCTTCCCATGTGTTTCTGAGGGAAAATGAATTCTGGCCCATCTTTGGGGACAGTGGAAGGTGTCACCCAGGTGGGGTGTCTTCAAGGTCCCTTCCCACCCATTCCAGGGTTTTACTGGAATTCAGAATGTGTTTTGGAGTGAGCACTGATGCCACGAGCTGCCCCTAGGAAATGTCTGAAGGTTGGAAGTTTCCTTAGCAGCTCCATCAGGCTGAATTCCTGCTCTGGGAAAAAACCTGGATAGGCTTTGGATGAAAAAAAAAAAGCCAAGCCAACATCCTTTGGGAACACCAGCCTTCCCAAATCTACCTGGAAACAAGAAACCCACGTTTCCTAAAGGCATTGAGCCCTGCTTTGAGGCCTCAAACACAGAGCCAGATGAGAAAAGCTCTCCAAAAACACCCTTAATTTTTAACATCTTTGACCTCCAAGCTCCCTGAGGAATTCCACGTCCCTCAGGCCTCTTCCCTCCTGCTGCAGAGTTGGGATTAACTCCACAAAGCCTCTGGTTATCCCAGGACACCCCCACACTGAATTTTGGGTCCCCACAATCGCCTCTGCCTCTCGAAACGAGTCCCTCGCAGCTGCACTGCCAGAAGGAGCAAACAGAGCTGTCTGAAACCTTCCCTCCTGTTTTACCTCCTCCCAAAATTTCACCTCAGCCCCGAGAAGGCTGCTGGGAACAGCTGATTCTGCCAGGGCTGATGCTGCAACTAAAAATATGAGCCATTCTGCCGGTGCCACCTGCTCCTGGCTGGAGAGCTGCACCACCTTCTGCTCCTGTTTCCACCCTTCCCACAGAAACACCCTGAGCTGACACCAGCAGCCTCTGGACACACCAAAGGAAGAAAGGCAGTGGATGATGCCTTCTCCAGGCTGAAATTGAGGCATTTCAGAGGGATTTGTTTTTGTTGTTGTGCTGGAAGTGCCTTTAACTGCAGCCCTGAGCACGGAGGATTTCACACAAGAAATATTTAAAGCTTATTTTAGCCTTAACTCCCTCTTTTCCTCCCAGTCAGTTGGCTGCTCATTCCAAGCCCTGGAGTCTAACACTTCTGCTGGGACTCAAACAAACAGCCTCCAGGATTTTCATTTGGAGGCTGGACCTCATTTCTCAGGCTGTCTGTCTCCCTTCCACCCATCACTCCCATTCTGGGACCCACAGCTCCCCTCTCCACCCTGGGACTGGACAGGACATCAGCCACCCCACCCCGAGCAGGAGGAGGAGGTTTCCCTCTCATGGCTGAGGTTCTACTCTTGGACCTTTGGCCTTGAATCAGCAAAATTGAAATGGAAAACAAATCATTAAATCTCAGAATGGTTTGGGCTGGAAGAGACCTTCAAGATCATCTCCAAACTTGCCCTAAATATCTATTTACTCTAAATACTGGAGAAGAAAATGTTTCGGTTTCGTAGCCTGCCACTGTGGCAGCTCAGCATTCCTTAATTTAACCAAAACAGAGAAATCTTCCTGTTTAACCTGAGCTACCTGGCTCCTTCCTCTTAGCTCCAGCTCCTCCTTGTTGCCCTTGAGTCAACCCCATTGTTTCACAATTCACCAGACAGAGGTAAAAACAAAGCCTGAACGGCCAAAATTCCTTCCCCTGGCTTGTTCTTCACACACCAACTCAGGGCCAAAGCTCCAACTACACCTTTTAACTGCCTGGAAATCCAACTACCACCTTTCTGTCCCTCCAGGAAAGCCCCACCACAAAGATCTCCGTGTTTTTCAGCAATTCTGACCAGCCACGGGAACAGATTTTGGTGCCACAGCCCCCGGCAAAGGGCGGCTTTGCCATTCCCAGTTCCAAGGTTGCCTCCCCCCGCCTGCTGTGCCCTCACCGGCCCATTTTACAGCCCTCATTTCCCTCTCCCTTCCTCCCCAAGCTCCTCTCGCCTTCCCTTCCCGCCCCTCAGCCCCAAAGGTCGATGCATTGATCCTAAATTCACCCCCATTCATAGGTGATTATCGCACCTAATTAAAGACCTCCCCGCAGAAGGGTTTCCTAAAGAGCATTCCAGCCACCTCATTCCGGGCATTTCCTGGGCATTCAGCCCCGGGGGGAGCATTTATCACCCGGCAGAAGTGACTGCTGGGGGTTAGAAGGGAAAAACAGAGGAGAAACGCACACAGGGATATCAAATCCTAAACGGAGCCAAAAAAAACCCATCCCTGCGCCCCACAAAAAGTGGGAATTCACACGGGAAAAGCCAGGCTTTGATGGCAGCGAAACCTGCCGGGAACCAAGGTCAGAGCATCGCTGAGAGGAGCCACATGAGAGTCATTTACAGTGTGAGCAGAACAAACCCTCCCGTGGCAGCTCCCAGTCAGGTGATGTGCCAGCCCAGTGAGCAGCAGGCATTTCTCGGGATGCCACCCCTGCACCGGGGAATTGCTCCGGGAGGGTGACACCGGAGCAGGGACGTGACACGAGGCTGTGGCAGCTCCTTACCAGTGACACGGTGACAAAAGCCATCGCTTCGCACAGCCCCCGGCGCTGCGGAGGCGTCTGCAAAGAGCAAACCGTGCCCACGGAATGAATCAACAGCCCCAGCAAATCAACGCCTTGCCAGCCCAAAAGCTCGGCTGCAGCCATGGGAAGAGCACAAGGACACAGCTGGAAATCCGAGCAGGCAGCTGGGCTTTCTGCAGAGCGGCTGGGACAGGGGGAAAAAAATAAATAAATCACCTTTTGCTTTGTGGATGGGTGTTTGCTTAATATAAAACTTCCCAGTGGCTGCTGTTTAACCTTCCCAGTGTGGGGTGCAGGCACTCCCTGGTGTGCCAAGCACTTCCCAGCCATTAAATCCAGACCTGAATCTCTTTAAATCCAAGTTTTTTCTTGTGGAGGAGTGGGAATTGGATGGGCTTTAAGGCCCCTCCCCACCCAACCCACCCTGTGATTCCGTGGTTCTTCTCCCAGCTGAAGGACAGGGCCACAGAGCTGTCACGGCAAGGCTAAGATCGCCCAGTTAATCGGTTTGGGAGTCTTAATTACAGCTCTCCCTCATTAATAACAGATTTCCAGAAGTTCTGTGACCCAAAGCCGCTCGGATCTGGGAATGCTCAGAGAATTAACACAGCACAAACATCCACCCCACCCCCCTGAGCTGATGAGTGATCATCTCCTCCCCAAAACACCAAAAAAAAACCCCACAAACCAGCCAAAACTCAACAATGAACACAAACAAACCACAAATCATTACAAACTTGGATAAAGAAGGGATTCTTAAGAGAGCTCCAGTACANACCATTAAAACCCCCAAACCAGGGCCCATCCCCCCCCCCGAGCTGATGAGCGACCACCTCCTCCCCAAAACACCACTAAAACCCCAAAACCAGTGCCCACCTGAGCGACCACCTCCTCCTCAAAACACCATTAAAACCCCAAACCAGCAGCCATCACCCCCCAGAGCTGATGAGCAATCACCTCCTGCCCAAAACACCACAAAAACCCCAAACCAGCCCAGGTGAGTCAGGCCACAGCCACGGACCCCTGAAGCTGTTACTCAGCCCCTCGCTGTGGGAACTGGGCTGCACTGCCCCCGTGCCCCTGAGTCACCCCAAACCCACCCCACAGCTGAGCCAGGGCAGTGTCCAGCTGCTCCTGCAGAGGCTTTTCCAGCCCCCACTCCATTCCCAGCTCTGCCCCGACCCCACACGCTGCAGGGATTCATCCAAGGGGAAATTCACTCAAGCAAAAGGGAGGAATTTCATCCACTCTGCCATGGGAGAAGCTGGAGGAGGGCAAGGAGAGAGGGTCAGGAGAAGGTTTGGGACCATCATCCCACAGCCCAGGCACAGAGCCACCTGCAGAAGTCCAATGGCACCTCAGGAATGAGGAATTACAGCATTTCCAGCAAGAACCCAAAGGGAACAACAATCTGATTCCAGGGATCTTTTCCCCAAGATTGGATCTCTGCAGGTGGCAGAGAAAAACCCAGCACCATCTATGTGTGCATATAAAAATACGCAAAAATTTAAAATAATAATAAAAAATATTTATATACATAAAAATGTAATTGCTCCATCTATTACTTCCTATTTTATACCCTACCGAGGTAAAATACAAATCAGAACATGCAAAAGCAGACAGATAAATAAAATACTGAACTGACAGGAAAGAAGATTTAATATGAGAGCGGTGTCAGAGGAAAAGAGTCACTGGAATTTTCTGGGAACTCTGGTTTTGTCTCAGGACTACAAAATCCCAGCTTAGTGGCGTGGTATTCCAAGGACGGGTGTTAAGATTTCAAGGAAAGGGGAAAAAACCCCAAGAAAAATACATTTGTGTAATCTCTGATCCAGTCCATCAAAAGCTACTGAGATCTTTTTTTCTTCCAAACACTGTTTGGAATCAGTTTCACCACAAATTTCTTCTATTGTAATTAGATTTTTACCTCTATTTCAGCAAAGTTCAGTTGGATCTGAGTAAAAAAAAAAAAATTAACTTGCTTATTTTGGTTCTAAACCTCCTTCCACCAGATGCTTCAGCTCCACATGCCCAATTTTGCAGCCACAGACCCGGGGACAGCTTGACAGCTCCAAAATCTGGTTTTATTCCAATAACACAACTTCCTAAGGAGCAGAAGAGCCTGGATGTGTAGATGTGCTAAATGCAAAGCCCGGTTTGAGTGGCTGGAACCCACTGAAGTCACCGGGAGAAGGAGGAGAAGGAACAGTTTGTGCTCCCAGATCCCTTCCAGCAGCACATCCCGCTGCCTGTAGCAACCAGACGGATCGGCAGCTCCACAGAAACCCCTCCCAGGAGCCAGCTGGGAGCTGGGCTGCTCCTCACGTGGAATTCCAGCCTGCTCCTGCTCGGCTCCGCTCCTGCTGGCATTAGGAGCACCCAGGGAGTGGCACGGGCTTGAAGCTGTCCCGGGTAACCCCAGCCCACCATCCCAGCCCACCCTTCCCTCCCAGGCTTGGTGGGAACTCAATGCCATGGAATTCAGGAGGGGAAGCGCAAGGGCCAATCCCTTTTTGTGGTTTAACCCAGGAAAGAATGGAGAGGGATGGGATAAAGAGTTCAGAAGTACTGAGCACCGTTGAGGAGAAATATGGATGCCCTGAGGGTCTCTAAAAATAGAGATGGGATTAGGATATCAGAGACATATCCAGACACTGGGGATGGGAGTTGTGATCTTAGAGGAAAAATGTCCTTTATCGAGGAGCTGAACCCCTCAGCAGAGAATTTTAGGGGGATGAAGAAACCTTGATCCAGACTCTCCTCACGGGCAGACCTTGCCCTGCAGGGATGTGCTCTCCTTCCAAGGAGAAACTGGAATTTCAGGGGAGCCACACAGAAGGAACTCATGGTTATGGAGACAAATCCCCTCACCACGGGTCTTCCAAAGGGAGCAACCCCAAAAGAGGGTGGAAGTCCATCAGTAGGGAGGTGAAGTCTTCACCCCAAAGTTTCATGAGGTGGGAGGCTCTCCTTAGGACAGGGACACTTCCTACACCCCTCAAAAGTTTCACAGGGGACAAGTCCTCCTCCTGAGCTTTCTGACGGGAAGGATGCCAGGCACTAAAAAACCAGTTAAATGTGCATTTCCCTCCATCCACCCACGGAGGATGTACCCACAGCAGAGCACACACAACCCCCTACCCCAGGGAGTATCCGTGTCCACGTCTGCACCTGCCTGAGCAGCTGCAGACACACAGATGGATTCACCAGCAGGACAGAGCTCCTGGGGTGAAGCTGGAAGGTCACAGCCGGCATGGGGCACCCCAAAACCCACCCTGACACACCCCAAGACACAGGGACATCCCACAGCCAGGTATGGACACACCTGGTCGTGCCTCACATGCCAACGTCACCAGAGGCTCCCGGTACATTCTTATCTGCTGCTTATCCATATTTCCAAGATAACCCTGGGAACGCGAACCTGATGTGAACCCACACACCCCCTGCAGCTCATGGACCGCGTTTCCCGCAGGCCCCCCCACACCTGGGGGTGCGGGACCGGGGTGTGAGCGCACCCAGCCTCACCCCACATGTCCCCACAGGACACACGCGGGGCAGAGCGCAGAACACCCCCCAAAACGCAGCCACGGCAGCACCTCGGAGTCACCGACACCCCCGGCGCACCGGGGACC
>VYXG01005822.1:172057-190041 GCA_013397235.1 Lanius ludovicianus | reverse complement strand
TGGCCGGAGCCGCCGCCTCCTCACGGCCCGCAGCCATCTTGGAGTCACATGACGCGCGGCCTCCGACCTCGCCGGCAGGAAGCAACGCCACCGCCTCCTCCTCTTCCTCAGCTGGAGTTGTTTGTTTTTACCGTCGTCGCCCTTTGTCGTTACCGATCCTGGGACGGGCCCAGCGGCGGCGGGCAAATGGAGGCGGGGCCGCGGCGGGAGGGGACACAGGGGCGCCGCGGAGCATCTTGGAAGTTGTAGTTCTTTGCCGCAGTCGCCGCTGCGCTTTACGGCAGGACGTGACGGTAAGGGGGAGCGACAGGGGAGCGGAGCGCGGGAGATCGGGAGGTGAGGGGGAAACGGGGGGAAAGACGGAAGGGAAAGGGAAGGGTCTGCCCCAGGTGAGGGGCATCCCGGGGGGATCAGGGGTGACGAGGGGGCCGCGCTGCCCCGGCCGCGGGGGGCTAGGGGAGCCCCAGCAGGGCAGGAGAGGGACAGGATGCGGGACTCCCTGACAGCTGTGTCTGGAGGGGGGTGACGCCTTCTCCATCCCCGTGCGGCGCCGCGGGGGCTGCCCTGAGCCTCCCGGCGCGGCTGGCTGAAGGCTGGGCGGCCGAGCGGTGACATCAACGATCCCTCTCCATGCCGGCAGGACCCGGCCCCGGGACGCGGAGCAGCAGCATGCCGTGTCCCCGCGGGAGCTGGCCGTACCTCCGGTGATGAACCTCTCCGTGCGGCTGCTCACCGGCGGCAGGATGCTGCCCCAGCCCTGGCGCTTCTTCTCGCGGGCCGCGGAGGACTTGGCGCTGCAGAGGATCCGCAAGGTGCTGTGCGTGGCGGAGAAGAACGATGCTGCCCGAGGGATCGCTGACCTGCTCTCTAACAGCAGGATGCGGCGGGTAGGAACACCCCACATTACATTCCTGGTACACGGACAGGGGTGGCTTAGCTGGCTGGGGAGGGTCCATGCCACGTGTGGCAGTCCCAGCACTCTCGGCTGGCACTGTTTGTGTCTCTGAACACACGAGGGTACAGGAACGGCTTTGTTCTGTGGATAAATACCACTCGCCCAAATGTATTTGGGAGTCTCAGATCCTTGTGGTTTAGGTCCAGTGGGAACTCCTTCTGCTCAGGCTGCCTTCCCCAGGCACTGAACTCCATGGTGAAGGCTCCCTGGGTCATTCCTGGATTAGCAGCATATGACAGAGGCTTCAGAAACTGCCATCACCCATTGGCATGCATTTCCCTGTCCAAAAGCACCACTTTTGCAGCATTAGCAAGTGTCAAGGGTTTACTGGAGTTCACCAAATAAAGCAAAAACAGGCTATGGTTTGGAGAAGAGGAATTCAAAGAACTCTCCTCCCTGCTGCTCTGTGTTGTGACCTTTAACAGTTTGCATAATCACTTGCTGTTTCCAAACTAAGGAACTAGAAGGTGCTTCTAGACCAGAATCAGAGAATTGCCGAGGTTGGAAAAGACCCCTGAGATCATCAAGACCAACCTGTGACCAGTCCCCACCTTGTCGCCCAGCCCAGAGAACTGAGTGCCATTTCCATTCACTCCCTGAATACCTCCAGGGGTGGTGCCTCCAAATTTCCCTGGGCAGTTCCAATGCTTGATAACCTTTTCCATGAAGAAATTCTTCCTGATGTCCAACTTAAACCTTCCCTGGCACAGCCTGAGGCTCCTTCCTCTCATCTTGTCACTTGTTACCTGGGAAAAGAGACTGACCGCCACATGGCTCCAACTTCCTTTATTTGAATAAAAGGTGTTATTGAGAACCTGGGCACTGACAGTCCCAATCAAGAAATCATCCTGCTTCTGTAAAAAAAGCAGCAAGTACAGAATCTAGAAACTTCCATGATTCCCATTTAGGTGGGTAGCCCCGGGGACACTACTTGTCATTTGGGACAGGACAGGTGTTTGTCAGGAGTTCCTGAGCAATGGCCAGCCCCATTAAACAAATCAGTTCATTACCCATGGGGAGATAACCCTGAAATCACCCTCTGTTGTTTTTCTTCGGGAGGTTTCTCCCGGCCCGGGCTGGATGGGGTCTGAAGCTCAGACCCAAGAAGCCTTAGCAGACCTGGAGAGGTGATCCCGTGAGGAACTGTCTCTCAGGGGTCGTGGCTTCTCTCAGCCCTTGGCCGAGGTTGCCTGCAGAGATGCCTGGCTCAGCAGGCCATCAGCTCTTAGTGATTCAGCAGTGATTTCAGCTCTGCTCTGCAAGGCAAACCCCCCTGGCCAGGCCCGGATAGAGAGAGGAGAGGAGACGGTCTGGTGGTTCCGCAGAAGCAGCTTTATTCTTGCATCTTCCACGAAGGGGTGACCAGAGACGAATCCTCCTCCCGACTCAGGGCAGAGGGGTCTCTTTTATGGAGGTACAGAGGTGGGCGTACAAGGGTAAGAAACCAATGGGTACTAGGGTATTTTACATACAGTTTCCTAGAGGATCTTGGGTCTATCTTTTCTCGCTGTAACTAAAAAGGCTCTTTGTTTCCCCAAGAGGGGCCTGGAGGGAGATTGTGCTACCTCCTTATCTCCAGGCCTCCCTGCCAGGGCAGGGGCCTGTCTGATCCCACATCTGGAGATGCTGCAGTTCCCTCCATCTAAACAGGGGCTTCCTGCCAGGACAGGGGCTTGTCAGACCCTACAACCCTCAGGAATGGTTTAAAATCCTCTTACCTTGGAAATCACCATTTCAGTGTCTCCATAAATGATACAGAACATTTCCATCCCCTTGCTGCAGTTCCTGTTAGCCCCAGTACCTGGTTTTCCTTTGCCCTGTGCCTCCTTGCTCCATCCCAGTGTGGACAAAGCGGGGTAGGATGGATTTGTTTCCTGTTAAAAAAATTAAATAAATAAATAAAAAAAATTTGTTTTCTATTAAAAGCCAGAATCTCAGGAATTCTCCTTTTCCTTCCAGCGAGAAGGGTTTTCCAAGTTCAACAAGATCTATGAATACGACTACCAGATGTTTGGCCAGGTAAGAGTTTTCTCTCAATCTGCTGCTGGATTAATGAAGTACAAATACTAATTAATAAAAGCCATTTGTCAGGAGTTATGAAACATGGCTCCAGCCATGGGGATGTTCTGCCCAGAGATGAGGAAAAGTCAAATGTTGTTTTCTTGGCTCAACCACCTGTTTTGTTGCTCTAAATCTTTCAACTTTCTGGTTTTACATCAGTCAAAACCACATTGCTCTTTAGAATTGGGAGGTTTCTACAAAAACTGGGGATAAGGCCATGGATAGAGCTTGTTATGATGTATTAGTTGTGGCTGCCCCATCCCTGGAAGCGTCACAGGCCAACTTGGATGGGGCTTGGAGCAGCCTGGGATAGTGGAAGGTGTCCCTGTACATGGCAGGGGGTGGCAGTGACTGGGCTTTAAGGACCCTCCCAACCCAAACCATTCCAGGATTAACAGGACAAAGGTGTCACTAATAATGTAAATTGAGAACCAAAGGGAGATCTGGGGGCTGTGGGTAGTTTGTGGTGAGTGATGGGCACTAATCTCCTTGCTCTGTCTCTTGCAGAATGTTACCATGGTGATGACATCCGTGTCAGGACATTTACTGGCTCATGATTTTATCATGCCATTTCGCAAATGGTTGGTACCTCATGCCCCTGGCAGGAAGGGCTCTGTCACCTCCTGCCCTTCACAAGAAGGGCCTGTCACCTCCTGCTCTCATCCTTGACACTGCAAGCACCTCCTTGACACAGCCTTGGGACACTGCAGGCTCAAAGACAAGGGGGTGGGGAGGGACCCTGACTCAGAGCAGGGTGATGAGTTCCAAATTTTATACAAAATAGACAAAATATTGTTTCAAATGTCTGTCTTCAGAGTGCTAAAAAATCCTAAAGATGTAATACTGGTTAAAATACATCAAGGCAGGGAATTAAACTCATTCCAAAATGGGATGGTGTTATGTTCTTTGTTCAGCTAAGAGCTGTTCTGGGAAGGAAGGTTCTTTCTCTGCCTTACCTCCTTTTGTTCTCTGGGCTTCAAAGAGGAGAAGCTACTTGTTGCCTTCCAGATTTGCTGTTTTCTCTGGATAGTTTTCATTCTGTTGCTTTTAGATGTTACTCAGCATTTCATGTGAGCTCTGTGTTGTCTAAGATGAGGCCTGTAATAAAATACATTAATTCCAGTACTTGGAGAGCACCAGTTAGTGTCTCACAAATGTGTGTTTTAGTTTATGTGATGCACACGTTTGTCCTCTGTTTTCCAGGCATAGCTGCAACCCTTTAGCTCTTTTTGATGCTGAAATTGAGAAGTATTGCCCTGAAAATTACCTGGATATCAAGGTACATCATGGTTAAGACTTTCCTTGAAACTGAGCTCAGGGGCTGGTTAAACAAATATTGTCCCAGACAGAAGGATGATGTTATCTTTGTCCTTAACATCCAAATTTCTGCAATTTAGCAGATTCCTCCTACATTTCCTAGGACTGTATATGCTGTTCATTTGTGACATTGAAACTCTTCTTCTCATGTACAAGTAGTGCAGTGAAAGAATAGCTAAAAATAGAAATGTTTTTTTCCAACAAGGTGGAATTGGTGACTGTGTCTCAGTTTTATAGAAAAAGACATTTTTAGAGAACAGATTGTGGTACATCTCGCTCCAAGCCAAGCTTTTTAACAGAATTAGATGTAAATAAATGACTCCATTCTTTTGAAAGCTGCCTGATCTCCTGAGACACACAATTACAAAGTGTTATTGCAACAACCCATCTCCATGGATACACGTTGCATTTTGTGTTCAGTGAGTCATTCTGAAATGAAATGACAAAGCAATTGCCTTCCAAGGCCTGGAATGTTCTCCCTGTGTTGTTTTTCTGCTCTCAGAGAACCCTTGAGCGAGAAATCCAGCAGTGCCAAGCCCTGGTGATCTGGACTGACTGTGATCGAGAAGGAGAGAACATCGGCTTTGAGATCATCCATGTGTGCAGAGCTGGTGTGTAGAGCATCTTCATCAGTCTGAGTTATAATGTTCTGATGGTTTAACAGCTCCTTTAGAAGAGGAAAATTCTCGATTTTATTGTGTCCAGGTTAAATGCTGGCTAATTCTGATCAATATGTGGCCCTGATAGACCAGAAATGCATCCAGCTGTTGGAAAGACGTAGAATCAGTTGACAGCACACTCCCTCAACAACAGCTGTTCATTAGTTGCTCCTTTCCATTGGTATTTGAGTCACTCTGATTTCTCTTCTGTGTGTTTCTGGCAGTAAAGCCAAACCTCCAGGTTTTCCGAGCCCGGTTCTCCGAGATCACACTTCATGCTGTCAGATCGGCCTGCGAGAACCTCACCCAGCCCGACCAAAAAACGAGCGATGCCGTTGACGTCAGGCAGGAGCTGGATCTCAGGATAGGTGTGTGACCATCTGTTACTGTAACCTCAACACAAGGCAGAAATGCTCTCTAGTGTCATAAACCTGATTTTTAGATCAGATACAACTAAATGACATTTTATGTTTTACGGGAAATGTGCTCTCTGAATCAGAGAATCATCAATACCCAAGACTGAGTCCAGCCTGTGACCAATCCCCTTGTAAATCAGACCAGAGCACTGAGTACCACATCCAGTTGTTTCTTGAACATCTCTAGGGATGGTGACACCACCACCTCCTTGGGTAGTCATTCCAATGTTTAACAGCTCTTTCTGTGAAGAAATTCTTCCTGAAAGGAGGAAATTTCTCCTTTAAGCAAATATTAAGTTTATAACTCATGCAGGAATGACAAGCTTCTTCAGCTGAGTATTAAACAGCATAAAATTAACGCTCAGATTATTAAAAAGATCTGAAGTGCTGTGATTATCATTCAATATTGTTGTATTCAGTTCTGGTGCCCATTTTGTTTCCTCAGGTGCTGCCTTCACCAGATTCCAGACTCTGAGGCTGCGGAAGATCTTCCCTGATATTTTAGCAGATCAGCTCATCAGCTACGGCAGCTGCCAATTCCCAACACTGGGATTTGTAGTTGAACGCTTCAAAGCCATCCAGGCCTTTGTTCCTGAAGCCTTCTTCAAAATTAAGGGTATGTTTGGGGAAACACAGTCCTGGGCTCCATCTTTGAGGGTTTGATGTGCATAGAAAGGAAAAACATTGGAGCAACAAACACAAAATGTTGCAGAGGTGGTTTCCTTTTCCTCTGCCAAGACCATTGAGCAGAGCTGGAAGGTTTCCAAGTGCCTTTGTGGTATTTCCATGTTGTGGCTCCTCTATCAGCCAGCTCTGTTGTCCATCACAGTGACCCACGACCATGAAGATGGCAGCGTGGTCTTCAACTGGAAGAGGAACCGTCTCTTCAATCATACAGCATGCCTGGTCCTTTACCAGATGTGTATGGAGGTAGGAAAGCTTGTAAATAGTTGTATAATCCAGATTCAGCCGAACATTCCCTGTGTCTGTCTTGTTCAAGGCTTTTAAAGAACAGTTTGTGTAAACTCCTAAAGGAGATGCGGGTTTTGTTTACTGTGTTTAGGATCCAGTAGCGACTGTTGTTGATGTTGTGAGCAAGCCAAAGAGCAAATGGAGGCCCCTGCCCCTGGACACTGTGGTATGTTTGAACTCTGGGAAGAGTTTCTCTGAAAAGAGCTTTGAACAGATGCTTTACTCACTGCTCTGAATTATCCACTAATACTTTTGGGTTTCCTGGCTCTTCCCAATGCAGGAACTGGAAAAATTGGCTTCCCGCAAACTGAAAATAAATGCAAAGGAAACGATGACATTAGCAGAAAAACTCTATACTAAAGGGTAAGAAAGCAAGACTTGGCTTGGTAAACTTAATTCTTTTAAAAGTAAATGGCCTTTTGTCCAAAATGGGAAGCATCTTGGAGCAATTCTCAAAGTGCTCTCCTGTCTTTCTTCCTAAGGTTCATTAGTTACCCCCGAACTGAGACCAATATTTTCCCCAAGGAGCTGAACCTCTCTGCCTTGGTAGAACAGCAAACACAGGACCCAAACTGGGGAGAGTTTGCACAGAGGATTTTGGATCAGGGTGGGCCAACCCCTCGGAGTGGAACCAAATCCGATCAGGCTCACCCTCCCATTCACCCCACAAAATACACCAGCAACTTGCAGGTGAGTGTAACCAGAGGGAACTGGATGGGTTGTGTTGCTTGATAAAGATAAAAGTCTTAACATGGTCACTAGCAGAAAATCCTCACCTGAGGTACCACTGATTTTGTGATGTTATAACCTGGGAGGACACTGACCATTCTCACTGTTTGATCTCAGGGCAATGAGCAGAGACTCTATGAATTCATCGTTCGCCACTTCTTGGCTTGCTGCTCTCAGGATGCCAAAGGACAGGAAACAACTGTGGAGATTGACATTGCCAACGAGCAATTCATTGCTCAAGGACTCATGATCCTGGCCCGAAATTACCTGGAAGTGTATCCTTACGACAAGTGGAGTGATAAGGTAATCCCCTTGAGTAACATAAGTGGGAGAGGCTGAAGTAGCACTTCACTGCCAACTTCAGACCTCTCTGCAAAACATCTTTTCACCATTTCTGGGTGTTTCACTCAGAGCCTTTGTCCTGAGTGAATGGACCAGGAAGCACTTTCAAAGAGATTCTCCTTCCCTTCAGGTTATCCCGCTGTATCAGAAGGGGTCTCGCTTTCAGCCCACCACAGTGGAGATGGTGGATGGGGAAACCAGTCCTCCCATGCTCCTCACAGAAGCAGATCTCATTGCTCTCATGGAAAAACATGGCATTGGTCAGTGTGGGCAGCGTGGCCTCTCGCTCTTGGCAGAGGGAATTCTTCCCAGGGAATTCTCCAAATGTTGCTGCAGATAAGAAATCACTTAAATGTGCATAATAAAGGGATATAGAGGGCAAAGTCCAAACATCCTCAGCAGCCTGCAGAGCACCTCCAGTACCCAGGGAGATGGGCAGTTTCATGTCCAGGGTGTGCCATCAACACCTTGCTGGCCTCAGTGCCAGTGGGGCACCAGGGCAGTGCTGCTCCTCACCATAAGTTGTGTTCTTGTCCCTGGGCACAAGGGAAATCACTTCTTGGCCCTTGATTTGACTGATACCTCTCTGCTTCCAGGGACTGATGCCACCCACGCCGAGCACATTGAGACCATCAAGACGCGGATGTACGTGGGGCTTACAGCAGATCAGCGCTTCCTGCCCGGCCAGCTGGGCATGGGGCTGGTGGAAGGTGAGGGAAGAGCCCTTACAAAGATGGCAGGGTCCTTAACTGCTCCTTCCTTTCCCTTACCATAACATATATTCCTCAGGCTATGATTCCATGGGCTATGAGATGTCCAAGCCTGACCTTCGAGCTGAGCTGGAAGCTGATCTAAAACTGATCTGTGAGGGGAAGAAAGACAAATCTGTAGTGTTGCAGCAGCAGGTCCAAAAGTACAAGCAAGTCTTCATTGAAGCTGTGGCCAGAGCCAACAAGTGAGTCCTGCCTTTGCCCTCCATCTTTCTATTGCTTTGTTCTGCTGGGAGGTGCTGGCTGCTCATATGGAGCTCAGCCTGGAGGGAGGGACCCTGTCACACTGTTTCCCTGGAACGAGGGATCCTGTCACACTGTTCCCCTGGAGCTCTTCCCCCTGCGTGTGGGCATTCGCATGGGAAAGGATGACTCGAAGCCTGGCACGCTGTCAGGAGTTCCTGCCAGCTAAGGGTTTATACCAGGATGAGCAGTTAAGATTAAACTTGGGGATGGCAACATGCACTGACCTCTCATGTTGTACCCACGCCTTTCCTGTTCCAGAAATGTGGCACTGAGTCAATGCGCTCGTGGAGAAGCTCAGAGGGGCTGTGTGGGGGGCAGCAGGCTCTGAGTCACTGCAGCACCTGATTGCTCCTTGCAGGGACACACAGGATGCTCTGCTCATTTCTTTACAGATTGGACCAGGCCCTGGCTCAGTACTTTGGAGAAGCTGCAGAAATTCCAGAGCAGGATGAGGTATACCCAGCAACGCCTGTTTCTGTTCGGAAGTGTCCCCAGTGCAACAGTGACATGGTCCTGAAGACCAGGAAGAATGGCGGGTTGGTGACCTTCCCTCTTGTAGCCTCCTGTGTTGGTTTGTGTTTCTCCAGGCATTCATTTACCTCCTTTGGTAAAAGCTTGGGCTGCAGCTTGCTGACTCCACCAGCTACACGAGTTGTGTGGACTTAGCTGAACCTCTTAAAAATTGCAGTTTTTTCTGATGGCTGAGAAGACACAGGAATGGATCCCTGACTGTCTTGACTTTGCCTTTTCCTCATGCAGTGCCTTTGTCCCATAGCAGGTTCTACCTCAGCTGCATGAGCTATCCAGCCTGTAAAAGCGCAGTCTGGTTCCCTGACTTCGTGCTGGATGTCACCAGGGACGAGAGCGTCTGTGATGTGTGTAAACCCCATCCAGTTCACAAGTAGGTCATGCCAGTTATTTCCTGTTGGACATTGGGACAGAGACTTCCATGGGCTGGCTGGACAACCATTTTCTATTCCAGTTTTGGAAAGCTGGAGTAGCACTTGGCTTGGGGATAGAAAGAAGAGGGGTTGGGGAAACTGGTCTCCATAGAGAAGAATCAAAAAAAAAAAAAAAAAAATTCAAGTCTAAATTGAGGTCTGTTGATGAGAAACTGGGAGACTTTGACTCTTCCTTGCCTTGCAGACTGAAATTTAAATTCAAGAAAGGCAGCGTTCCCCCTGTGATGCCCCTGGAGTTTGTTGGCTGCATTGGAGGCTGCGATGAGATGCTGAGAGAGCTCTTGGACCTCAAGTACTTGCACAGATCATCCCAACCCGCATCGTCCACCTCCCAGCCCGGGCATCACCTGCAGGCCAACCACTCACTGAACAGAGCTGGCAGCGAGAGCAGGCAAGCCAGGGGGACCTCAAACCCAGCACGGGGACACCTGCTCTCCATCAACTCCTCCAGGACCCCCAGGGCTGCTCCTCCAGCCGCTCCAGAGGATGGGAATGCCGTGGTGTGCAACTGCGGGAGCGAGGCGCTGCTGCTGACTGTGCGCAAGGACGGCCCCAACCGCGGCCGCCAGTTCTACAAGTGCAGCTCCAGCACCTGCAACTTCTTCCTCTGGGCTGACGAGCAGCCACAGAATGGAGGCACCGCAGCTCCACGCAGCTCCACGCAGCTCCAGCCCACTGCTGGAAGAGCTGCATCGGGATTCCAGCGCCCAGGAGGAGGGAGAGAGCCCTTGGGAGGCAGCAGCTGGGTTGCTGGAGGTGGCACAGTGTGCAATTGTGACCAGCCTGCCGTGACACGCACCGTGCAGAAGGACGGGCCCAACAAGGGGCGGCAGTTCCACACCTGCCCCAAGCCCCGCGAGCAGCAGTGCGGCTTCTTCCAGTGGGCAGATGAGAACATGGCACCAGGTATGGCCGGGCTGGGGGGAGACACAAGAGCTGGAGGCTCTTCTTAAGGTGAACAAAACCAGGAGCTGCTGGAGAGGGTCCAGTGGAGGCCACAAAGATGATGAGGGGTCTGGAGCATCTCTCTGATGAGGAAAGGCTGAGGGAGATGGGCCTGTTTAGTCTAGAGAAGAAAAGACTGAGAGGGGATCTCTAATGTATATAAATATCTTGAAGGTGGGTCCTAAGAGGATGGTGCCAGACTTTTTTTTATGGTGCTCAGCAACGGGATGAGGAGCAATGGCCAGGAACTAAAACAATACGAGTTTGACAACATGAGGAAGAATTTCTTTACATTAAAGGTGGCAGAGCTCTGGAACAGCTGCCCAGGGCGGTGATGGAGTCTCCCTCTCTGGAGACATTCAAACCCACCTGGACACGTTCCTGTGTCACCTGCTCCAGGTGACCTTGCCTTGGCAGGGGGGTTGAACTCCAGAGGTCCATACATTTAACAGATGTCAGGTTTGTCTTCAGAACATCTGTCGGCAGCTTTACAGCACTTCAAATGTTGCTGTTAACAACAAAGTCTGGCTTAGCTTTCCAAGTTCTGGCAGGATACATCCCCACAGCACACATCCAAGCAGGATGCGTGGCTTCTCTGTGCAGTAAACTTGACCCTCTGTCTGTCCATGACTCATTGGATAAACCCAACACTCTTTCCAAAAGTCTGTTTAGGAATTTGTCCTCCCAAATTACAGCGCTCAGCTTTATGAGGGCTGTTACTGACTTGGTCCAGAGTTGAAGCCGTGGCAGCACTTCCGGAGATCTCTAACCCCATTCTGGCATGCCAGAAATTCAGTTTCCACAGGGAAACTGTGCTGCTCCCTCTGCCCTAGTTTAGTGGTGCAGGGAGAGGGCAAGTCATTCTGGAGCTTTGATCAGAGACAAAACCAAGTGTGGAAACTTGCTGAAAACAAAAATGACAAAATAAGGACGCAAAAGAGAGAGAACTGACAAAAAGGGATACAACCAGGTACAGAGGGTGATAAGTGGTCTTGTGAGAGATCCTCCTCCTCCTCAGACATTTGGGCCTAAAGGGGTAAAATCAAGTTTTCAAAATTACTTGAACCCCGAGTTCTTCTCTGCCATGTTTTGTTTCTGCTTCAGCTGCAGACCAGAGCATGCCAGCAGACAGATCAGCTTTCCCTGTGCTGTTCCCATGTCTCTAATGCTGCAAGACAAATGGGTAACATTTCACTGGTCAGACAGGTCTGAAGCAAATGCAGGTTCAGGAATAATCTGAGAATCCTTCGTCTGCTATTTTGAATTTACCTTGTGTTTGTCACCTATATATGTCTTCAAAGATCCTTAAATTCAAGTTGTTTATCTCTAGGTCCTTCTGGAGATGACTCTTTGAACCACTTTGGCAGCAGTGGATACTCCAGAGGGTTGGGAAGCAAGGCCAAGAGACCAGGCAGTCTCTCCTCAGGATCTGCTGCCAAGAAACCACGGACCTGCAGCATTTGCCACCAGCCTGGGCACACAAGGAAAACCTGCCCTCAGAACCACTGAGCTGGGATGGACCTCTGAGAGCCTGGAAGGACCAGGGTTGTGAACTGCTGCAGGAGCAACCTCTGCCACAAGGAACTGGACTCTGGAAACAAGTTCCTGGAGTGTTTTTTGGAAGGGCTGGTTGCAGGCTGCTCCTGCCAGGGGATGCCAGTTTGTTACAGCAAGGGTTCAACCAGCTTGGGAAAGTGGTTCCACTACCAGCTTTTGTTTCCAGCTGCTCTTCTGCTGAGTAGATTGGGATAGTCTGAACATTTCAAGGAAGCACTTGGAAGCTGAGTCTATGGACAAAACTGTGCTGGACCATCCCCCTGTACCTTCCTGGTGGTTGTTCCTGCCCTTTCCATACAGGGAAGAGCTGGATCAGGGCCACCAGGACAGACACCAGGGCTGCTGAGCTCTGCTCAGTCCCTGGCTTTCCACAGTGTGGAATTTAAGTTTCCTTAGAAGTTGATGTTACCTGAGCAACATTCCCCTTTTTTGTCGCCCTTACCTGCGTTGTCCCTGCCAGTGAAGGAGTGTCAGGTGCAGAGGAGCTGGATCTGGTGCTTGCCCTGGGAGGAGCTCAGCTGCAGTGCTCAGGAAAAGCCTTCATTTTAGATGGTCCCTGAATTTGAAGGCAAGTTCTTCCTCAAACTTTGAGACATGCTTTTGTGATGCTGCTAGCTGATGAAAGATATTTTTGTCAAACTACTAAGTTTCTTATTAAAATATTATTTAAATTTTAAATTTGATGCAGTGACATCTTAATTCTGCCTAATTATTTCTTCCTACATAAAACAGTGAAGCTTTTACTGTAAAAGCATCCAGCCAAATCTTGCTCTTTCCAATCACTGGAACAATACAGGAGCTTTCTTGGCAGAAATTCCCCGTGGTAATTTAGAAGTGAGCTACAAAGAGATGGGAAGAGTGGTTTTTATCTCACCAGCTGCATCTGCTGACCCGGGACAGACAGACAGAGCTGGCTGAGCTGAAGGGAGGCTCTGTTTTCCTGTTCTGAGTTCAGACTGAACTCCCTGGGAAGCCAGGCTGCCTCCTCCCTCACTGTTGGGGGAAGAGGGAGATCTGCAGGATTCCTGTGTGCTCTGCTGCCAGGACCTCCAGTGCTGCTCAGGATCCTGCTCCTGGGCACAGAGCAGTTCCTGGGGTCAGCACTGAGGGGACGGGCAGGAGGCTGGAGCACTTGGAAGGCAGCTGGAAGCAGAGCCCACAGCAGCCCATATCTGAAAGAGAGCCTGAAACTCTGCAGCAGTCCATTGCTATCAGGCCTAAATCCATGCAGAAAGTCAGGAGAATCTGGGTCGCATTTCTTTGCGCCCCTCACTCCCACCATTAACAGCCGTGGCCTAAAAATACACACCCTGGGCTAAAATAACAGGATTCCAAGGCTTTGGAATGCAGTCACTGAGCCACAGCAGGGCAGCAGCCTGGCCAGCCACCTTGGAATGGCAACAGCAGTGGGAGGCAGCTGTGCAGGACACAGGGAGCAGGTTAAACCTTGCTGGTGGCATCAGCCAGGACCAGCTTTAGGAGTCTAACCCTGGTCAGTGCTCAGCTGAGCCCTGTAAATGGTACAAGCTCAGTGTCCAGACAGCTCTGTCCACACTGCAGTCAGGCACTCTGTGGGTCCAGGGCTTTGGAAGGGGAGGAAGACTTTGCAGGATGGGATCTGACCACCACCAAGCTCTCTACACCTTGGGTGGTTGCCAGGAAGGCAACCACAGCTGGGGGGTCACTTCAGCCCTTACTAGGGGAAGAGAGACAGGACAGAGCTGACACAAGAGAACCAGTGTGCACAGGGAAGGTTTATTCTCATCACTGACACCTGGGAAGTGGTTTGGAGGAACGAAGTAATTGTCAGACTGGGAGGAAAAGCAGGTTTTTTCCCCTCCCATAAACAAGATGATAGCTGTAAAGAAAATTAAACCACAACAGCTGCTCACAGTGAAGTCCACAGGATTCCTCCAGCTCCACCCTTGTGCAAAACCAGCTCTTCCCATTAAATATAAGAATAAATTCCTTTGCTCTGGGACTAGAGCCAGACCAAACCCTACTAGCAGCCACTCAAAGGAAAAGAAAAAAAACCAAAATACCCAAACAATATATATGTTCTTAATAAAAAGCATAAACCACTTCAGTTCTTGCAAGCACTCTGCTCACAACATCATTCCTGCCCTGCATCCCCACCCCACAGCGGGGGGCGCCAGGGAAAAAGGACATCAAGACAGCAGCAATGCATGTGTGAAAAGGTGACCAGACAGACTGGGAGGGGACACGGTACCTGCAGACAGACACTGGCAGCCACCCACCCACCAGGGAGGGGACACAGCCCTGCTGCAGCCTCCAGCTGAAACTAGGAGCTTCCCCAGAGCCAGCAGATCTTTTTAGGACATCTTCCAGCAAAACACTGCATGGGACAAGGGCCCCTTCCTTGGGGCAGCGCCAACACTGTCAGAACAAAGAGGTAGGGCTGAACTCACCCCTTCTGGCAGCTGGAAGGGTTTCCAAGGAATAAAGCCCCAGCCCCATTTGCTCTGGCTGTACCATCAAGCACCCAGACAACACCACAGATAATCCATGGGGCTTATTTCGGATTGGCAAAATCCTACAGGGGGGTGAGGCTCCCCCTCTGCCCCGAGTGCTGGCACAGTGAGACCGCATGCAGTGCTGGTGGCAGGATCCACCCAGGACGCTGCACCTGAGGGGTCTGCAGGACACAGCAGCAGGAAGGGGCTGCTCTGCTCCAGCTGGCATCAGAGCACGAGGGGAGCCTGACAGCTGGGACAGGACACTGGGAACCAGAGACCAAACATGCTTCACTTGGCTCCCAGCAGACAGAATTCACCTGTGAGTGTGGGCTGCCCTCACCCCAGGTTTGGCAGAGCCTCCCAGCCAAAGGCTCCTTCCGCCAGCCCCCACCTCTGCTCAGGCACGTTTTATTCACACAGGAAACATTTTTTTTTCTCATAAAGTGCAAGAACTTTGCCTCTTACTGACTAGTCAACTAGAAGCATCACAGCCCTCACAGCAGGGAGCAGCAGGCAGGGGAGCAACACCCCACGTTCAGGAGCTCCCAACACACCAGTCACTTCAGCAGGACCTCTGGCTCAGACATGGCCCTGTAGAGCATGAAGCCCATCTCATCAATTTCCTCTTCCAACAGCCCAGAGAACAGGTTGATTTTGGGGTTGAAATAGGAAGGCAGGACCCCTTTCTCCAAGTAGGCCACCAGCTCCTCAAGCACCTGCTGGAACCTGTCAGCAAGGCTTTCCTCTGCCCAGTCCGACACAGTGTCACTGAGGTGCAGGATGACGTGGGTCACAGGGCTGCCACCCAGTTTGTGCAGGCTGGGCTGGCTCCTGCAGATGCCATTCAGGATGCGGAGGCAGAGCTGCCGAGCCCCGGAGTCACTGGCATCCAGCTCCTTCACCCTCGAGACCTCTACCCTGTAAAAGCTCTCCAGCCAGAGGTTTTCCACCGGTCCTTCAGGAGGAACAGCCAGAAGAACCTTGCCCTCCATTTCCACCACTGGGAAGAGGGCGATGCTCAGCTCAACCTGATCATGTTTGACTTCCAGCTTCAGCTCTCGGGAGGCCACGACGGGGTGGATGGCACAGCCCAGCAGGCCACCGATGGCCGGCCAGTTGATGGAGGCCACCAGCAGCTTGTGGAGGGTCTCATTGAGCACACTGGAGGACAGGTAGCGGCCCACGATGAACCTGTCCCAAGGGCTGCACCCACGAGGGAAATAGCCCAGATCGATCCTCTTGATCATCCAGTGCTGGGGGTTCCTCACCACGGTGTCCTCTCCTGAGATGAGGCTCCAGAGCCCAGGGTCAAGGACCACGGGGAGCATGAGGTGGATGTGGTCAGCAGCCAGGACCTCGAGGCCATCGAGCAGGGCTCCGCTGAGGAAGAAGCGGCCGAAGGGCAGCTCCGGGCACTTGCTCCGCAGGAAGTTCTGCAGTTGGGTGCAGATGCTCCTGGCCAGCTGCGGGACGAGGGACACTTGGATCTCGGGCACAGCCAGCTGGCTGCTGTGTGACAGGAGCTTCTCCTGCAGCGTGAGGCAGCGCAGGGGGCTGGACTTGACCTGAGGAGTCCCCAGAGGGGCAGAGCAGCCCCTGGGATCTGTGAGCAAGGAATGAAGTCACAGCTCTGAGCAGAGCATTTGCAATCCTCAGCAGCAGAGGGGAAGGCACGAGTTGGGTGCCCAGCTCTCAGCCCACCCCTCTGGAGGTGACACTGACCTTGCCAAGGGCCCCCCGCCATGCCCTCTGATGCTAATGGCACTTCCCAGCCCCCCAGAGCCCAAACCAACCTCAAAATCTGACTGTTCCCAGCCTCACTTCTCACCTAGGGACTTGCTGCCACGGTCAGAGAATCACAGAATATGCTGAGTTGGAAGGACCCACTCCTGGCCCCAACAGACACCCCAACAATCCCACCAGGTCCCTAAGAGCATTGCCCAAACACTCCTGGAGTTCTGGCAGCCTTGGGGCCATGACCATTCCCTGGGGAGCTTGGTCAGCATATGACCACCCTTGGGGGAAGAGCCTTTTTCCTAATAACCAGCCTAAACCTCCCCTGACACAGCTCCTGCTGTTCCCTCATGTCCTGTCACTGGTCACCAGATGATCAGCGCCTGCCCCTCCACCTCCTCACACAAGGATGTTACAAACGATCCTGGTCTGGGTCCAGTATCTCGGGATATGGCCTGGACCGAGCTGGGCCAGTTTCCCACTTAGAAGAACACCATCTCCGTGGGCAGCTGGACAAGGCAGCCTTTGTCTGCAGCAGCTCCCAAGAACACCTTCCTGCAGGCAGAGCTGACCCAGAAAACGAGCGCAGCCAACACCTCTCCAGAGGAAACAAACCCCGACAGCCCCCGCCCCACAGAGCTGGCTGAGACACCCTGGGTGTTATCAGAGGTCCTGTTTCCACTGGCATTGCCTAAAAAGGGGCCATGGCTCGGGAGCCTCCCAGGAGGGCAGGCTCAGTCGGGTCGGCTTTCCGGACATTGAGCTAAAAATAACGTGGAGCTCCCAGACTGCCGGGAGCAGCGGCACAGCCACCCCGAGCACATCAAGGTGATCTTCCTGGCTGGGCACTGTGAGCCTCACCTGGCACCAAAGGCTGAGCTGAAGAGAGCAGAGGCTCGCTGAGGTCTTCCCTTCTCTGCTTCTTGGGGGATTTTGGTGGTGCCTTGATCAATGCCAAGTCCTGCCAGCTCTCCTCCAGGGACTTCTGCTCAGCTTTGGGATCGCCTTCATCCCGAGGGCTGGTGGCTCGGTCGATCAGCTGGACGGAAGGAAAACCCAAGCGGACAAGTTGTTGTCTTTGTTTCCCATGAATTATGGGTGACAACAGCCCCTCAGGAGTACACACATGGGGGGACAGCCCCACTCAAGGCTTCTGCTCAAAAAAACACCCAGTTCGGGGGGCCACAAAGATGCACAACACATTCCTGCAAGTTTTACGTGGGAAACAGATACCCAAACACAACCTAAGTCCCAGGTGCCTTTTGGGATGGGATACTGTACCCCAAATGCTCCAGGCAAACAGAACATGGAGGTATGCATGGTCCCACAGGGTGGGAGCAGGCAGCTCCATGCCCATGGCACTGCTGCCAGCACCGGTGGCATTTGTGCCACATGCAAGGAAACAGCTCAGGAGAAGACATCGAGGTTGGTGGCATATCTTGCCCCACCACACCGGGGCCAGCCCAGTTCTTTGTGCATCTTCCCGTGCTCTGATCCCCGCCCCAGCCTTACCCTCTTGACGGCCAGCGTGGCGATGGCCAGCACGGCCGCGCCGCTGACGCCCAGCACCAGCCTGGCGTTGGCCAGCAGCACGTCGAACACGCTGCCCAGCCCGTCGATGACACTGCCCAGCCCGCCGTTCTCCTGCCGCCTGCCCCGCTGGTGCCAAAACGCCGCCATGGTCGCCCTGCGGAGAACAGGAGTGTCAGTCCAGGCTGGGGGAGCTGTGTCCCCGGGACAGGCACGGGCAGGAGGGTTTGGGGAACAAGGGGTTCCACTGGCCCACTTTCCTCCGGGAGAAAGGCTCCCGCCGCCGCCGGGACGCCTGAGTGCGGCGAGGGA
>VYXG01005822.1:153746-171636 GCA_013397235.1 Lanius ludovicianus | reverse complement strand
CGGCCCCGCCCGGGGTGGGTGACCTGGGGCAGCCCCGGTCCCGACCCCGTGGGCACTGCGGGGCCAGGCGATCCGTGACCCCCACCAAGCCGCTATGGGCTGGGAAACCCGGCCCCCAGGGTCCCAGAGAGACAGATGATCCCCGAGCTCCCACTCCCATAGGACTGGGCGATGCCAGCTCCCAATCCCATAGGACTGGGTCTCCATGGCCCCCAGCTCCTAATCCCCTAGGAATGATCGATCCCTGTCTCCCAGCTCCCAATTCCTTAGGACTGCGTGATCCCCCTAGTTCCCAATCTTATGGGACTGATTGATCCCAATCCCCACAGCTCCCAGTCCCATAGGACTGCTCGATCCCAAACCTCCCATGACCACGGAGCATCAGTCAGACTGAGGTCCCCAGATCCTCATCCTATGGGACAGGTGGTTTCCTCACCCTCCTCCTCCTCTGCAGGGCGGATACTTCCCGGAGCATGTGAAGGCGATGACGAGCCTGCGCTGGCTGAAGCTGAACCGCACGGGGCTGTGCTACCTGCCCGAGGAGCTCGCTGCCCTCCAGAAGCTGGTGAGCCCCATGATTTGGGATGGAATGGGGCTCCCCCGTCCCACTGGGGCTGTGAGATCTGACGGGAGCCTGTTCCCTGCCAGCCTCGTGGCTCAGTGGCGGATGCTCTGGTGTCTAATAATAGCGCTGAGCTACAATGTGGTTGAAATCAGATGCAGGAGCTGTCGGGAATGAGGTTGAGATGGACTTGCACTTGGTTTCACCTTGTTTTCTTAGAAAACCAGATTATAAACCACTCTTAGATCCTCTGCCCTGTAGCAGAAGGGAAGTGTGATGCTTAAAAGGGAGAGGATCAAGGTTTTTGGGGCTTTTTTCTCTTCTCCTTTGCTAAAGTATACAAAGAGCAGGAGCTGGCAGCTGCCGGGCTTTGTTTTTGGGCAGCTCAACCAGGCCCTTGGTGGAGTCATGGCTCAGCTTGGCTTTGGTGGTGTCCACAGCATGTCAGGGACCTCATGCTGTCAGTGTCAGACAAAGTCAGTGTTTTAAATGCTGCCAGAAGTCCCTGTCCCTGTGCCAGGTGCAGGGAATCCCTCTGTGCCACTTGGAGCCGCACTCCTGCCAGCCCTGCCAGATTCTGGGGAGCCACAGCAAGACTCAAATCCTGGTATCCCACCCACAGCCTGCCAATTCCTTGTTTTCCTGAGAAGGCAACAGCCAGGGCTGGTGATGCTCAGAGGAAAACATTTCCCCAGGGAAATTCCTCCTACCCCAGCAGTGCCCACGTCTGCCCGTTTCCAGATCACCCAGCGAGAAGCGTTCTCAAGGACTGGGATCTGTTTGCACAGGGACTGTGTGGGACTACCACAGGCCAGCTTGGTGGCATCCCAGAGCACCCCAAACCCTACAGCAGGGCTGAAGTGTCCAGCCAGGGCTACCCCAGGGAATGAGGGATGTGGAGGCAGCGCAGTCATGCTGGGCCAAACAACCAGTTTGAGACTGGGAGTGTCCCAGCAGCCCTGGGTGTGACAGAACTTCACAGGTTCCCAGCTCTCCTGGGATGGAGGAGCCTCCACATCAATGTGGGGGCCCAACCATTGCCCTGCACAGCCCCAGCTCCTCTCTGCTCACTGGGGCTTGTCTGGGGCTTCCCTGTAGGAGCACCTCTCCGTGAGTCACAACAGCCTCACAACGCTCCACGGAGAGCTCTCCGGCCTGCCCTGCCTCAGGGTGAGTGTCTCCCTCGTGCCTCAGAGCTCCCAAGGCACCTCTGGGTTCTGAGGGCACACAAGGATCATACCTGGCTGCTCTGAAGGCTCAGCAGGCAGCTGCATTCCTGCCTCTCTCGCCATTCCAGGCAATTGTGGCTCGTGCAAACAGCCTGAAGAACTCGGGAGTCCCTGATGACATCTTCCAGCTGGATGACCTCTCAGTGCTGGTGGGTGCAGAGTCTCCTCAGCTGATGCAGGGGCCATCTCAGACTCCTGGATACTATTCCTGCACCTTGGTGGCTCCTTGTGCTCCTTGGGAACACCAGTCCCAAGCCCATGCCTGAGCTCCAGGGAAGCTGGCTGTTGGCAGGATGACCCTCTGGCAATGCCTCCTTTAGAGGCTGTTGCCATGGCTGTGTTCCCTGTGTGCTGGTCCAGCTCCTGCTGTGCCCAGGAAGACAGCCCTCAGTCCTCAGGTTTGGGTGGTGGTGGCTGGGTGTGGGCAGAGGGTGACAGCTGCCTTGTGCTCCCATTTTCCCAGGACCTGAGCTACAACCAGCTCACAGAGTGTCCCCGGGAGCTGGAGAATGCCAAGAACATGCTGGTCCTCAACCTTGGCCACAACAGGTGGGTCCAGGCCGGGGTGACCATCTCCCCCTCCTGGCCATGGCCACTTCTGTTGGTCACACTTTGCTCTGGGTCCTGCTCTCTGCCCCTCCTCAAGGGAGAGCTGGGGCTGGTGCAGGTCCCAGGCAACCCTGAATTTCCCCATATCCCTGCAGCATTGACAACATCCCCAACCAGCTCTTCATCAACCTGACAGACTTGCTCTACCTGGACCTGAGCGACAACAAGCTGGAGAGTCTTCCCCCACAGATGAGGCGCTTGGTCCACCTGCAGACCCTCATTCTCAACAACAACCCCCTCCTGCATGCGCAGCTCCGGTACAGCCCCGCTTCCCAGGCTGGATCCCAGTCTGGCAGGGCAGGGGCAGTGCCTGCTCCATCCTGACGCTCTCTGCCCTGTGGCTTTCTGTGGTCCACAGGCAGCTGCCAGCGATGACGGCCCTGCAGACCCTCCACCTGCGGAACACCCAGCGCACGCAGAGCAACCTGCCCACCAGCCTCGAGGGCCTGGTGAACCTGGCAGGTAGGGCTGGGGCATCCAGCCCCATGGAACCCTCCTGGGGCTCTCCCAGCCCTGGTGTGGGTCTGGCTGGTGGGGTCACCCCCTTGTCTCTTCCCCCAGATGTGGATCTCTCCTGCAACGACCTCAGCCGTGTCCCTGAGTGTCTCTACACCCTGGGCAGCCTGCGGCGCCTCAACCTCAGCAGCAACCAGATCACAGAGCTGTCCCTCTGCATTGACCAGTGGACCCAGCTGGAGACCCTCAACCTGTCCCGCAACCAGCTCACCTCCTTACCTGTATGTCCCTGCCCCTACGTGCCCTCCCTGCTCGTGTTTCCATGGCTCTTCCTCACCCCGCCATCTCCCCCTTCCCCAGTCGGCCATCTGTAAGCTGACCAAGCTGAAGAAAATGTACCTGAACTCCAACAAGCTGGACTTTGACGGGATCCCCTCGGGCATTGGCAAGCTCACCAACCTTGAGGAGTTCATGGCGGCCAACAACAACCTGGAGCTCATCCCCGAGAGTTTGTGCAGGTAAGGAACACACAGCCGGATCTGCTCTGTCCCCAGGAGGGAACACAGAGGTTGTGTGGTCATGGGTCACCCTGGGCTGGCCTGTCACCAGCATCCCTGTCCCACAGGTGCTCCAAGCTGAGGAAGTTGGTGCTGAACAAGAACCGCCTGGTGACGCTGCCAGAAGCCATCCACTTCCTGACAGATGTGGAGGTGAGCACCCAGCACCTCTCTGCCTTGGTGCTTGTCCTTCACAGCCCCAGCACCTTCTTGGGATCCCAGGGCTGTAGGATGGGGTGGATGAGGTGAGGGCAGGGGAGCACAGGGCCAATACCTGCAGTCTGGCACATGGTTCAGCCAGGCAGGCCGTGGATTTGGGGTTCCCTCCACATCCGTCTCACTGAAGCTTGGAGTGCTCCAGAGATCTCCATCCCATGCCACATACTCGATGTCCCTGTGAGTGGATGCTTCACTGAGGTCTCTGTGCCCTCCTTGGCAGGTCCTGGACGTGCGGGAGAACCCCAACTTGGTGATGCCCCCGAAGCCGGCAGATCGGTCCTCAGAGTGGTACAACATCGACTTCTCCCTGCAGAACCAGCTCCGCCTGGCCGGAGCCTCCCCTGCCACCGTCGCAGCCGCTGCTGCGGGTACGTGTGTAGGGATGGGGGGCACAGCCCCTGTCTTGGCACAGCCCTGGGAGAGGCTGGGAGATGAGCAGTGCTCCTTAGGGTGCCCCACAAGTGTCGTGGCTGCCTCTCACCCTGTCCCCGTATTCCCAGGAGGCAGCACCAAGGACCCGCTGGCCCGCAAGATGCGGCTCCGGCGGCGCAAGGACTCTGCCCAGGATGACCAGGCCAAGCAGGTGCTGAAGGGGATGTCAGACGTGGCCCAGGAGAAGAATAAGAAGATAGAGGTAGGGTCTAGGGTGGGAGAGGGGCCTTGAGGGCATCACAGTGTCCCTGGCCTATCCTGGGTACCAGTAGGATTGTGGGTGTCCCTAAATTGACCTGTGCTCATTCCACAGGAGAGTGGGGAGGCGAAGGCGCCAGACCTGAAGACACGACGCTGGGACCAGGGCCTGGAGAAGCCACAGCTGGACTACTCAGAGTTCTTCAGCGAGGACGTGGGGCAGCTGCCCGGGCTCTGCGTCTGGCAGATCGAGAACTTCGTGCCCACGCTGGTGGACGAGGCTTTCCACGGCAAGTTCTACGAGGCCGACTGCTACATCGTGCTCAAGGTACTCAGGGAGGACCAGGAGTCCCCTGTATCCCCTGCCCGGAGCTGCAGCCATCCCATCTCATGCCCTGTCCTTCCCAGACCTTCCTGGATGAAAATGGTTCCCTCAACTGGGAGATCTACTACTGGATTGGGCAGGAGGCCACGCTGGACAAGAAAGCCTGTTCTGCCATCCACGCCGTCAACCTCCGCAACTACCTGGGGGCCGAGTGCCGCAGTATCCGTGAGGAGATGGGAGATGAAAGTGAAGAGTTCCTCCAGGTGAGGCCAACCCCCAGCTCCCCTGTAGCCCCCAGCTCCTCTTGTCCCACCCTCACCCCTTCTCTGCCCCCAGGTCTTTGACAATGACATCTCCTACATCGAGGGTGGCACGGCCAGTGGTTTCTTCACTGTCGAGGACACGCAGTATGTCACCAGGTACAGCTGGGGACAGGGGCTGGGGAGATGTATGGGGCAGGCAGTGCCCCATGTCCCACCATGTCTGTCCCTTCCCCAGGCTGTACCGTGTCTATGGGAAGAAGAACGTCAAACTGGAGCCAGTGGCACTGAAAGGGACATCGTTGGACCCCCGGTGAGTGGCCACAGTGGTCCCTGCAGAAGCTTCAGCATAATATAGCTGCACTTCTGTGGTGCAAATGGGCTATTTCAGCACCTTCCTACAAGGATATGGGTTTAAACTCCCATTTGTGCCCTGCAGGGACCCCCAGGATGGGGAGAATGCTCGGCACACCACATTCTCTCCTGACTCCTCTCACCTCTCTCCACCAGGTTTGTTTTCCTCCTGGACCATGGCCTCGACCTCCTGGTGTGGCGTGGGAGCCAGGCCACGCTGAGCAGCACCACCAAGGCCAGGTAGGGCTGGTGGGGGTGCCAGGGTGTGGGGAGCCCACACCTGCCATCTCACTTGCTCCCACTGCAGGCTGTTCGCCGAGAAGATCAACAAGAACGAGCGGAAGGGCAAGGCCGAGATTACGCTGCTCACCCAGGGCCAGGAGACCCCCGAATTCTGGGAGGTGCTGGGGGGGCAGCCCGAGGAGATCCGACCTTGTGTCCCCGATGACTTCCAGCCTCACAAGCCCAAGCTGTACAAGGTGGGGAGCTGCACCCACAGGGCCACCAGCACTGCTGTAGTCCTGCAGCCCCCAATAACATCTGTCCCCATCCCCTCTGCAGGTCGGCCTTGGTCTGGGCTACCTGGAGCTGCCCCAGATCAACTACAAGCTCTCTGTGGAGCACAAGAAGAGGCTGAAGGCTGATCTGATGCCAGAGATGCGCCTGGTAGGATGGGGCAGGGAGGTTCTCCCAGTCTGACCAGTGAGACTGGTTCTGTGTCCCTTCTGCCTCCAGCTGTGCCCTGGGAGAGGGAGGTTTGGCCAGCAGCACCCGGCTGGGGGATGCTCTGCTCTATCAGGAGCAGGCAGGGTATTTTCCAGCTGGGAATGCCTGCAGGTGCCTGACCCCCTCTTCCCTGCGGTGCCCTCAGCTGCAGAGCCTGCTGGACACCAAGAGCGTGTACATCCTGGACTGCTGGTCTGATGTCTTCATCTGGATCGGGAGGAAGTCGTCGCGGCTGGTGCGGGCGGCGGCACTGAAGCTGAGCCAGGAGCTGTGCACGATGCTGCACCGGCCCAAGCACGCCATGGTCACCAGGAACCTGGAGGGCACCGAGTGCCAGGTAGGGCACGGACCCCTCGGATGGCTGCTGGGTGCCTGGGAGGAGGCTGTGACCGAGGCTGCTCCCCAGTTTACACCTCAAACACCTGGAGGTGTTCAATGAGTGACTGGACGTGGCACTCGGTGCTCTGGTCTGGTCAGCAAGGTGGAGATCAGTCACAGGTTACACTCGATGATCTTGGAGGACTTTTCCAGCCCTAATGATTCTGTGGTGTAGGTATTCAAGTCCAAGTTCAAGAACTGGGATGACGTCCTGCGTGTGGATTACACCCGGAACGCTGAGACAGTGCTGCAGGACGGCGGCCTGGCCGGCAAGGTCCGCAAGGACGCCGAGAAGAAGGACCAGATGAAGGCCGACCTCACAGCACTCTTCCTGCCCCGCCAGCCCCCCATGCCCCTTAGTGAGGTAGGGCTAGGGACCCTTATGAATCCCGCATGGCATGGGGCTGGGTGCTGATGGAGGGGCTGGGGGCTGACAGAGCACATGGGGCCACAGGCGGAGCAGCTGATGGAGGAGTGGAATGAGGACCTGGATGGCATGGAGGGCTTCGTGCTCGAGGGCAAGAAATTCACTCGCCTGCCTGAGGAGGAGTTTGGCCATTTCCACACCCACGACTGCTACGTCTTCCTGTGCAGGTGACACCTGGCTTGTCCCCTCTCAGGGGCTGGTGGACCACTTTGTCTCCAACCTCCATGCCCAGTCCTCCCAACTGTCCCATCCCTCACAGCACTCCCTGTTCCTGCCCTCAGGTACTGGGTGCCAGTGGAGTACGAGGAGGATGAGGAGAAAAAGAAGGGTGAAGGCAAAGGAGAGGAGGAGGGTGA
Organism: Lanius ludovicianus; assembly: GCA_013397235.1. Taxonomy (NCBI): domain Eukaryota; kingdom Metazoa; phylum Chordata; class Aves; order Passeriformes; family Laniidae; genus Lanius; species Lanius ludovicianus. The sequence goes on along the minus strand of VYXG01005822.1, from coordinate 164,548 downwards.
GGAAGAAGAGGAGGAGAAGCAACCTGAGGAAGACTCCCAGTGCATCGTCTACTTCTGGCAGGGCCGGGAGGCCTCCAATATGGGCTGGCTCACCTTCACCTTCAGCCTCCAGAAGAAGTTTGAGAGTCACTTCCGTGGCAAGCTGGAGGTGATGCAGTTTGGGGGTGATACAGGAGTGCCCCAGCTTTGCCTCTCTTCTTCCCCATCCGTTCTTTGCCCCTCAGGCTGAGGCAGGGGACAGCAGCAGAGATGGGGGCTGGCAGGGGGTGCAGCTGGGGCTTGGGGCTGTGTTTGGGAGGTCCCCACGGCCCTGCTGACACCCACCCGTGCCCAGGTGGTGCGCATGACCCAGCAGCAGGAGAACCCCAAGTTCCTCTCGCACTTCAAGAGGAGGTTTGTGATCCACCGGGGCAAGCGGAAGGACCGGGTCAGCACTCCCCAGCCCAGCCTGTACCACATCCGCACCAACGGCGGGGCCCTGTGCACCAGGTCAGTGTCCCAGGGCTGCTCCGGGCCAGGCAGCACCCACGGGTGCCAGATCCAGGTGGGATACCTGCTGGTGGGCACAGCTGCCAGGTCTCCCACTGATTTGTGCCTCGGGGTCACCAGGTGCATCCAGATCAACACGGACGCTGCTCTGCTCAACTCTGAGTTCTGCTTCATCCTCAAGGTACTGCTCGTGGATGAGCATCCTCAGGGCTGCCTGGGTGCCCGCCTGCCCCCTGGGCAGCCCTGACTCTGCACTCCCCCAGGTGCCCTTTGAGAGCACGGACAACCAGGGCATTGTCTATACCTGGGTTGGCCGGGCAGCCGACCCTGATGAGGCCAAGCTGGCTGAGGACATCATGAATCACATGTTTGATGATTCCTACAGCAAACAGGTGAGTGGGGCTCAGTGCCACCTTACCTGGGTGACAGCGACCATCCAGGCCACGCTCAGCCCTCTTCCTGCCCTTGCAGGTCATCAACGAGGGAGAAGAGCCCGAAAATTTCTTCTGGGTGGGCATTGGGGGCCAGAAGCCTTACGATGAAGATGCGGATTACATGAAGCACTCACGGCTCTTCAGGTGGGCACTGGCCTGGAGGGGGAGGCTCCAGTCTGTGCTGATTCCCTTCCTCCTGCAGAGCCCATCCCCCTTGGGAATCCACCACCCAAAACAGCTGCACCATCACATCCCTTCCCTCTGCATGAGTAAAGTCCTAACAAACTCATGCCTGATGCTGTCCCTGTCCATCTCCCCACAGATGCTCCAATGAGAAAGGTTATTTCTCCGTGTCAGAAAAGTGCTCAGATTTCTGCCAGGATGACCTGGCTGATGATGACATCATGCTGCTGGACAATGGGAGGGAGGTGAGCTGGGGCATGAGGCTGTCCTGGGCCCAGATCTCCCAGTGGCTCTGTGGGCTGAGCCCAGCTGCTGATCCTTTCTGCAGGTCTACATGTGGGTGGGCACTCAGACCAGCCAGGTGGAGATCAAGCTGAGCCTCAAGGCATGCCAGGTAAGGCTTCCCTCCATCCTGGAAGGGTGTTGGGGAGGATTTGGGCACTTCCATTTCCCCTCAGGGCCCTGATCTGAGTAGTGCAGAGTTCTGGGCTGGGGAATACCAGCTCTGGAGGTGGGAAGGGGCTGGGACCCCCACGGCTGCGCTCTGCCCCAGGTGTACATCCAGCACATGCGCTCCAAGGACCCCGCACATCCCCGCAAGCTCCGGCTGGTGCGGAAAGGCAACGAGCCCTGGCCCTTCACCCGCTGCTTCCACGCCTGGAGTGTGTTCCGCAAGCCACCCACCTAAGGGCTGGGGGCACCCGGTGCTCCGGCCACGGCCCCCCTGGCACGGCCGGACCCCAGCACCCCGCGCTGCTGCCAACACCTGCCCCCAGCCAGGCTCGGCCTGGAGCTGCCTCCCCCCGAGCTGGGGCCAGTGGGGATCACTGGGGCTGTCCCTCTGTCCCCCCTTCTCCCAGCACAGGGCTCAGCTCAGCCCCTTCTCTTCCTGGGGGGCACACGGGGCGATGCGGGCCCCTGCCACGCCCTGCTTGGGGATGCTGTTGCCCCAAATCAGTGCCGAGCTCCCCCTGCCACTGGGGGACAGGAGTGATTCCCAGTTTGGGTGGGAGGATGCTTTGCTAAGGAGAACTGGGGGGGAGTGAGGGGCTCTCAGCCCTGGGCCTTACAGCTGGTCCCTGCTGTCCTGGGGGATGGACCCCTAGCAGGGATCAGCCCATCTGGATCATATCAATAAAGGCTGCACTTCACACCTCGACCCTGTCCCGGGCTCTGACTCACTCCAAAATGGGGTCACTCCCCTCCCGATTGTGCCCCTCTGCAGCTCAGGGGAACCCCAGCACTGAACTGGCTCCATGGCTCAGCAAACACTTGCAGCCTGGGCAGTTGATATTAAATGCTTTATTTTCAATATTAAAAACCAGTATTTTTAATAACTAAACAATGCTAAATTCATCTTACCAAAAAAAAGGGTGAGGTGGGGGGGGTTCTACCAGGGACACTACAGCCCCGGCCTCGGCCGGCAGCGACAGAGCCCGACCCCCCCAGCCACACACGTACCGCAGGAGAGCCCGGGGGGGCCGCAGTGGCCCCGGGTCCCCAAAAGGAGAGGGGCAGGGGCCAGCTGAGCCCCTGGGAACAGCCACCATGGGCCAGGGGACAGAGCCAGCATCACCACAGCCCCCCAGGAGGACAAGGCCAGGCTAGGAGCCCAGGGGGAATTTGGCACAGTGAGACCCCCAGGGTGGGGCAGCCCAGGGCAGGAGGGGGCTGGGGCGGTCCCATCTGCCCCCACCCAGCACCAACACGGACCAGGACCAGGAGCCGGTGTGTAATTCCACAGCGTGATCCCATCCCAAACCCACCCCGTGGCAGGAATTAAGTGTCAGAAAGGAGCAGCAGGCACAGAGCCCAACGTGGAGAATAGCCCTTGGAGAAGCCACTAAGAGAAAAAGGCCACCTGTGACCCCCCACCGTGCCCCTCCACGGGCTGCTCGAGGCCTCTGCTGCCCACCTGGGAGCCAGGGGATCCCTGCTGGGCTCCCCTGGGGACAGTCCCTGTGCAGCAGCCAGAGCCTCCTGGCAGGCAGGGAACGGGGCTGTAAACTGCAGGGAGCCGGGCATGTAAACACAGACCAGGGTATGGGGGGGCCGTGCCCGGGGGCTTCTGGCCCCTCACTGCCCCAAGAGACCAAAACAAGGGGACAAGGAGGGGGTTCACAAGTCCCAGCCCTCCCTGTGGAGCCAGGGAAGCAGCAGCATCCCCCAGGAAGGGGGCTCTGGAACGGGGACAGTGACACTCGACCGTGTATAAAAAAGGAACTTGTCTTCCCCGGGAAGAGTTTGTGTCCCACAGCCCCGGCTCAGGGGTCCAGGGGCGCGGGGCCGGCGGCCGGGCAGGGAGGTGTGTGGGGAGTGCCGGAGCCGGGGCACGGCAGCGGCCGGCGCGGATGTTAGAGAGGAGGCGAGTCTACGTTACATGGGGAGGGGGCGCGGGGGTCCAGTCGAGTCGCGCATCCCGGGAATCCGAGCACTGAGATGGGTCTGGGAGGCCGGTTATGCCTGTGAGGGATGCGGCTCCTCAGAAGGAGACCCTGGGGGGGGCTCAGGACAGGCATTCCTCCTGCTCCCCCTCCTCTACAAGCCCCATGGGCCACTCCACCCTCCCATAATGGATCAGGAAGCCAGGGCACTGCGCTGGGGTCACAGCTCCAAATCCCGCTCCCACCCCAGGGACCACCAGGCCCTCACAGACCTCACTTGATGAGGATCCCTGTGGGCCGGGCCTCGTCCTCGCTGGTGTTCCTCAGGTTCCGCTCCGCTTCCTCTGAGGACCTGGGGTAGAGCAGGGTGAGAGGCACTGCCACGGCCCCTCAGCACTGGTTACCCCATTCCTACCCCACTCACGCCAGGAAATCCTTCACTTCCTCCACAGTGATGTCCCCAGTGGTGTCCAGTGGGTTCTCCATGCTGCTGTTGGGGGAATCGATGGGGCCAGGCGAGAAGGCAGCTGGGTGCTCCTCAGGGGACCCTGTGGAGTCATCGGACAGGAGGGATTGGGGACAGCCAGGACACAGGGCCAGGCCTGGAGCAGGGCTATGGGACATGGTGTGTGTGCAGGGACAGGGTGGTCACTCACGGTCACTGTCCGAGGGGGAGTGCTGGCCCTCGGAGCTGCGTGGGACGTGGGTGCCGTTCGCCTGTGGCAGCTTCGGTGTCACCGTTGAGCTGTTGCTGGAAGGAAACAGGGAGAAGTTATGGCCAGAAACGGTGTCATGGGGTGGGTGTGCAGAGATTAAACCATTGCCCAGCCCCTCACGCCCCCAGGACAGCCCACCTGAGGCAGGAGGTGTCCTGGAGCCGAGTGACCTCCAGCCGGCACAGTGGCTCTGTCACGTTCCTGGCACTCAGAGAGAAGCGTTCGAACTCGGATGGTGAAATTAGGTAGAAACCTACAGGGGGGACAACGATGAGCCTGAGGGATGCCCCACAGGGCTGCAGGTGGGGTCAACATCCCATAACACAGGATGCCACCTGGTGCCCTCACCTTGGCCATGCTTGGTGAAGACACAGGAGGCAATGCCACTGATGTCCTCCTTACGGATGCAGCTGTAGTGGACCTGGGGCCGCAGGCTGGGCACCGTGAAGATGTGGATGTCCCCCAGGTTGGTGAGACAGGCCAGGCAGTTTTCCAGGCGCTCCTCAGAGCCAGCGCTGGCCAGGCTCACCAAGGCCACCTTCCGCACCCGGCAGCCCTCATGCGCTGTCAGCTTGAACTTGGTCTTGGCACTCACTTTGGGCAGCGTGAACACCTGGTGAGACAAGAGGAGCCGGGGTCAGGGGAGAACAGGAACCTGCTGGGTTTAGGGGGGCACCTTCCCCTTGGATTCACCACCTTAGAACAGGCATAGGAGTGCCCTCAATGTGACTGGTCACCTCCAGCCCTGTCCCCGTGCGATAAGAACATCCAAAGAGGACATGGGACATTTTGTGTCCCATCTCTACTAAAGCAGGACACTCAGCCCTGCACTCACCTTGAACTGTTCCTCAGAGGAGATGAGCATGGAGTGGCTGCCCTGCATGTCAGGGGCCTTGGCCAGGTCCCGGGACACCTCATAGGGCTCAGGCAGGGGGTTCCCTCGCCCATCCAGCACCGCAATGGCCACCACCGGTGCCCGGTGCATCAGCTGGATCTCCTTCCCCAGCACTGCCTCCACCGCCCGCTCCGAGAACTTCTCCTGCGATGGCACCTCCAGGGCGTAGGCAAACACCGACCCAGAGTTGGTCCCTGCCCACATCGTGGGGCCGTGGTGGGCGGCTGTGGGGGCAGAGCAGTGTCAGAGCCCCCTCCCCACAGCGTGGCACCAACCAGACCCAGCTCAGGGGCTTTTCCCGGGCAGGGAGGGGGTCTCACCGTCACGGAGAAAGGTGTCTGCGAAGTAGAGGCACCGCACGACCCCTGAAAGCGAATCATCGGCTGAGCGAGGCTCAATCCGCCGCTGCACCGGCGTCATCTCCACCTCAGGGGGGCCCGCCTGCTCCGCCAGCTGCGCGTTGGCCTCCTGCACCTGGGGAGGGGACAGGGGGTCAGTCCCTGCCAGGTGGGGATGGGGAGCTGCCATGGTGGCCCCCACTCCCTGCCCACCTTGCTGGAGGGGCTGCTGGCATTGAGCCTCTTCTTGCCCGACACTCGGCTCTTGCGGATGCGGCGGAAGGACTGACGCAGGGACTTCTTGAGGGACTTCACGCGGGACAGGGGCCCCTCCATGGCCAGCGAGTCGTTGGGGTGCAGTGTACACCTGTGAGCACCGATGCTGCTCAGCACCTGCCACGTCGCTCCAGGGGGTCCCCAGCACCGAGGTCCCCCCATACCTGGCCAGCACGGGGTTGCGCCGGTAGTAGTCGAAGAGTCCAAAGCCGTGGCTGGTGCCGAAGGCCACGAGGTTCCACTCAGAGTGGAGGGTGATGGCGGTGACAGCAGCAGGGGGCACGCACTGCACCAGCACGCTGGGCTGGAAGCCAGGGGGGAAGTGGAGGGGCCCGTTCCGAGGGGCCAGCCGGTCGTGGCCCTTCCAGGTGAAGCCCTCGCGGTCCTGCAGCAGGTCCACGGTGGCCACGCTGACTGCGTGCTCAGACTTCTCATCGCTCAGCTCCATCACCAGCACCTGCAAGGACAAGCACAGATGGGGGGACACACTTAACCCCCCCACAGCTGGCCTGCTGCACACTGGGGGCTAAACCCACCGGTAGAAGCCCTTCAAGGACAACCATGGGGGTCTGCAGAGTCTGTAGCCCACTCATGCCATGGGTCCCCAATGGGGGAACCAAGAGGTGCTTGGCAGCCCCTGCTTTGTCCTTGCCACCCTACCTGCCCCGCCGTGCCAGCCACCACCATCTTGGCCGAGTACTTGCAGAGCGCAATCTTCTGCACACCCAGGCGCGGGTCATCGCTGTAGGGATCAAAGCAGCCCACCTGCGGGAGGGGACAGCTGAAGGGACAGCCCAGACCCCTCACACAGCTGTGGGGCAGCCCCCCCTGCACCTCCACATCCCTCCACCAGCTGTGGCAGACGGGCCACTCTGGGCATCATGCCCAGGAAAAGTCTGTCCCCACACACCCCCTGGCTCTTTCCCCCCATGCTGGGGCAGACCCGTGGGATGAGGCCCACAGAACAAGCATCCCTTGTGTCCCCACAGTGCGTCACATAGCAGCTGTGCCCTGAGCCAGGGGACACGTCCCCGGGGCGCAGCCGGGATGGCTCCAGCAGGTGCATCCCCTGTGCCCGGCTCTGGGTTTGCCCCCCTAGGTGTTGGCAGAGCCAGGAGGGTGCTGAGGTCCACCCCAGTGTCCCCCTGCCCAGGGGACCTCACCTTGCGGAACGGCGGCCACTCTTCCTCGCCCGCCTGGTTGAGGCTGTCATTGTGCTCACAGTCTGTCTGGAAGATGTTGGCGGTACCCAGCTTGTAGAGGGGCTTCAGGGAGACCCCCGAGGCATCCCAGAACCGCACCGTGCCGTCCTCATGCCTGAGTGGGGGGGTCCTGTCAGCACAGGGCCCCAACATCTGCCCAGCTAACAAGAGCTGCCTGTGTGCTGGCAGCCACTGTGCCAGAGGGGGGGACAATGGGGGACAGCGCAGCGGGTGACACATTCATGTCCAGCCAGAAGGAGAAGGGGCAGCCTATCCGAAATGAAGGCGTGGATGCCACCACCGCCCCATCCCACTCCTTCACTGCAGGAACAGGTGTGGATGTGTCCCCCCTGCATTTGGGTTTCCCAGGCCCCCTCCCTCCTGCCAGCCCACTCACCCGGTAAGGAGAAGCCCCCTCTGTGTGGGCTCCTGGGCCAGGTTCTTTCCCCCATCAATGGGCCAGGCCTGAAGGGAGAGATGGAGAGGGAATGGAGAGAGGGATGAAGCCCACTGGGCTATGCTGGAAGGGGCTCAGCAGGACCCCTCCCCACCAACCCCATCACTGACCACAGAGGATTGCCGAGGGCTCTGCTGCTCGCCCACACTGACAATCCTCTCCCAGAGCTTGAGAGGCACGTTGGAGACATGGCAGGAGCAGGTGATGGCAGAGGAGTGGAGTGGCGCCAGGTACGGGGCAGGGATGGTGGGCCAGCCAGGCGTCTGCAGGTCGATGGCCACCAGCTCCTCCTCCACAAGCACCACGAGGGCTCGGGGGTTCTCAAAGCCTGAGGAGGGGCGAGATGGTTGCTGCACTTGGAGACTCCCACACCACCACCCACTCCCTGTGACGGCCCCAGTGGGACGTACCTCCCTCGGGCACCTCTGCGCTCTGCACAGTGAAGAAGTCGATGACGCGGGAGGTGAAGTCGAGCGTGGCCAGGGTCTGGCCCTGCAGCACGCTGACACAGTGCCTGTCGCCGTAGCTGGCCCGTGGCATCCCCCCACTGAAGATGATGAAGGGGTTCCTGTGTGGCACAAAGCAGCTTCCATCAGACCCTGCACCCCCAAGTGCCCCCTGTGCCCATGTCCAGCCCACCCACCTACCCTGACTCGCAGGTTCGCCAGAGGATTTTGCTGATGGCTTTGCAAGGGAACGGACCTGAAACGAAGATGCTGTGGTTGTAGCACTGGGATGGGGGAGATCAGCTCCAAACCCCAGAGCCCCCCCACACCCCTGCTCTGTACCGTAGGGGATGGTGGACATGATGGGCTGCTGGGTCCTCTGGCCGGTGCCACTCACTGCCCACACCATGTACCCGCCGTCACTGTGGGAGCTGACGATGCTCTTCCCACTCTGCTCCCAGGCCAGGCTCTCCAGCTGCTGCGGGGGCACACGGGGGACTCAGCACCCAGATGGGGACACACACACAGGGCCACAGCCCTGCCAGTCCCCCACCAGCCATGGTACCTGGTTCCCCAGGAAGAGGTGCTGGACAACACGAGTGTTCTGCTCCCACAGGACCACCAGTCCCCGGCTGTACCCGATGAGGAGCCGGCTGCCGTCACATGGGTGCTCCTGGATGGATTCCACAGGCCCCAGTGCCTTCCCACAGCGGTAGTCATCGGGTACACTGCGGGGGAACATGCACAGTGGGTCAGAGCGGGGCTGGGGTGGTGGGGATGGGGCATGGGGTCTGCAGGGATCTCACCTCTGCAGGATCTCATCTGGGAAGAGGGTTTTGTCCTCCAGCAGTATCAGGGTGGGCAGGGTGACGAAGTACACGGCACCTCCCTCAGTGCCCAGGCAGACCATGGCACCAGAGGCCATCGGCAGGACCACTGTCACCCGTGTGATGCCAGGGGAGCAGCTAGCGGGGGAACAGGGACTGCGTCAGCACTATGTTGGGTCTGGGGGAATGTCAAAGAGATCCCAGACCACCCCTGCTCCATCCCTACCTCCCCATCCCCCTGAGCCCATGAGGACACATACAGCCTCATGGCTGACAGCAATAAGAGCCATTAATCACCCCTGGGCCCTGCCTGCATCATAAAATGTCCAGATCTGTTCCTCATACTCAGCATCCCAGTCGGGATCAGAGGAGCATCCCAGTGGGGAAAACACCACCACAGAGAGGACCTTGGCCACCATCCCACCCGAGCAGGCCGGCTGCTCCCACGCGCCGTTCCCAGCTGGCAGCGGCATTGCTCCGGCCGCAGCCCCGCGGGGGAGCGGCTCAGACCCCCCCAGGCAAGTACTTAGCGCTGCCGGACCCTGGGCGTCCCGGAAGGCCGAAGCTGCGGGTCTCTTCCAGGTGGGAGCAGCCCTCCTTCTGGCACACCTCCCACAGGTGCAGCGTGTTGTCATCCAGCAGCGAAAGGAGCCAGCCCTGTGGGCAGTGGGATGACAGCAGGGTGTGTGAGGTACTGGGGGGCTGCTGCCAGGCCCCCCAGGACACCCACGTACCTGTCCAGGAAGGAAGTGCAGCTGGGTGACAGTGGCCGTCTCCTTGTGCAGGCCCGTCAGCTCCACACCTGGCGCACCATATCTGGGGGGGGCCGTCAAAGAAACAACGAGGGTAGAGCACCCCCCTCCCTTCCCCAGCAAATCTCAGGACCCCTCAAATTCCCCCAGGTCACAGTTCTGCCTGCAAACACCAGTTTAGCCCCCCATCCCCAGGAGAGCCAGGGCAGAGCATCCCTGGCTGCAGCCCATGCCAGAGTTGGCCTTGGCACCACCATCCCCAGGTGGGATCTACCAACTCCAACCAGGACACCCTGAGTCAGCCGGGGATCCACCAAGCACCTCCAGCTGGGACACTGTAGATCAGGCTAAAATCCACCAACCACCTCCTACGTGGACCTGGATGTCCCAGGTCAGGCTGCGGCGAGCACACACAGCCGGGGTGGGTGTGCGAAAGGTGCCGGGAGCTCCGGCACGCAGCGGGGTGGGGTTTGGCATGCGCCAGCACAGCCTCACTCACCCGACTGGTCCCGGCTCCTTCGGCGACGCTGCTCGGCAGGAACCGCGCAGCAGCTCCAGCACCGCGTGGAGCCCCCCCGGCCTGGCATCCCCGGCACCCCCAGAGCCGGCCAGCTGCTCCCCCCTGCCTGGTGTCACCAGAGCACCGTGCAGCCACATCTGGGCATGCTGTATGCTGGAGGTCCTTGTCCCTGGCCACCTTCTGGCGCTCTCAGCACAGGGAACCAGCCTGGTGGCTCTGCTGGCTGGACAGGCAGGAGCTGTCAGGGAATGCCTGGCACAGCCAAGCCAGCAGAGCCAGGCATGAGGCACGGAGTTTTGGTGAGAGCAGACAACAGGGCATGGGAATGAAGCAGGGAGCATGCAGAGGGCTCTCAGCTCTTGGTGGATGTGAGATGTCACCCATCCTTGCTCATTCTGGGGTCTTTCCCCACCTAAATAGTGCCAGGAGCTGAAAGCCCTCAGGGCAAGTGGCTTGGGTGCACCAGTGTCATCAGCATGTGGGATGGGGGTCCAAGCCCAGAGACCCGCAGCTGCCCCAGGAGACGCCCCAGGCGCTGGCAGCCCCTCGATGCCGGGCTGTTTGCAACTGGATCCGCCCAGCCCGGCCGGGGAGCATCCAGGGGTGCCCCCACTAACCCGTAACGCCAGTCAGGCCAGCTCGGGCTGCTGCCTCACCCGGCCCCGGCTTCCACGGCACCGCCAACCTCCAGAAGCATCTTTCTGGCGGCAGCCAGAGTGAGGCCATGTAGGCACGGGGTACCACGCTGGGTACCACCCCAAAACCCATCCCCGCAGAGGATGCTCAGGGTACCGCAGCCCCTCGCAACGGCATCCCCGCGGTTGCCGGGAGGGCTCAGCTGGGACCAGCACCGGGGGCCAGGCGGGCGAGTGGGGCGGCCGGC
>VYXG01005822.1:132695-150369 GCA_013397235.1 Lanius ludovicianus | reverse complement strand
CGCCGAGGCCCCGCCCACCCGCGCTGCGCGTGCGCCGCCGCGGTTCCGGATGGGATGTGTAGTCGTCCAGCTCGACGCTTTCTGCGCTGGATTTATTTATATTATTTTTTATATCTTTTCCTTTCGTCTTTTTTCATCCCCGTGGGCCATGTAGCGGACAGTGAGGGCAACCCCAGCGTGGTCATCGTGGTCACAAAGCCCCCACAAAAATGAGGTGTCGTGGATTTAGGGTCTCATCATGTGCCCCACAGCCATGGGGTGCATCAACATGGCGGCTCCCCGGCTACTAGGCCTGGGCCATTCTGCCGGCTCCCAGAATTAGCATTCGAGCCTCATTCCCGGCTGGCGACTCATTATTCCCGCCAGGGCACCGGCAATTTTGTTCCCCACTTCCCCCACGGCATCATCCCAAGGTGGGAGGGGGAGCAACCTGCCCTGCACCCAGTTTTGGGGTGAGTCACCCCGGGCAGGGCATGGCTTCCCCTCCCTGCTGACTAACCCCGGCCCTGGGGAGATGCGACACTGAGGTGACGCAGGGTTTTGGGGCGGAAAACAGCCCGAGGGGGAGCGGGGAACGATGCCCCGGTGATGGGCTGTGGCCTCATGGATGGATGGAGGGGCCTGAACCACAGGCACAGCCCCGGCGACTGAGGGTGGGGAGGCTGGCGCCAGATGTGGGTCATGGCCCTGAGGAGGGAGAAAAGGAGGAAGAATTCAGAAGAGGNAGAGGAGAGGAGAGGAGAGGCCACACACGAGACCAGCAGACCCCATCCATCCCCTCTCTGGCACCTCACAACCATCCCACCATCTCTCCCTCTTGCAGGAAGGGGGCACAAGAAGGGTGAGGGGCTCTGCACGAGAAAGCACAGGGTGCTGTCAGGAGGAGGAGGAGAAGGAAGGCAGAGATCCCTGTCCCTGCTTTCTAGGACAGCGCAGCAGGCACAGCCACTGCATTTGACCGCCTGTCCTGTGGGAGCCGGAGACTCCCTTTATTTAGAACCAGTTCCCTGCTCCCAAACACCTCGCTCCTGGCAGGGGGAATCCAGGCACCTCCCAGCCCCCAGTACCACCACACAGCCAGGCAGAGCGATGCTTTCTGCTTTTATTCAATTAATGCAGCAATCTATACAAGAAAAAAAAAATGAAACCATGAAATTCCAAACCCTGACAGTGAAGAACCAAATTCTTCCTAAGAATCAACCGGAATTAAAAGATTCCCCCACGTCAGACTGTACATAAAATAATCTCTGCCCCATTTACAGCGTTTCACACAGTACTTCTCGTATCTCAAACTTCAGAACTGTACAACTTTGTTACAAATCACGCTTTTTCCTAGGAAAAGCTCACAGAAAAAAATATTGCCACTTTTTTATTTATTTATTTTCATTTCTATTGGTAGCAACAAAAAAATTATAATCTTTTAAAAAACAAAAATTAAAGTCAGCCAGAATTTCTAAGTGTGGGCAGGGGAAGGAGCAGAGACATTTCTCAGCCGAATGTTTCTCCTCCCAGCAGGGAAAGGGAACACTTTTGGCAGGTAAAAAACTCTTTGCTGCTGGTGGGGGTCTAGACCCCAGCCCCCCTGAGCCCTCCTCGAAGCCTGGCAGCTGTTTTGATCCATGGACTTGGATAATTCTACCTCTGACCCTTCTCGAGATACGGTAACAGTAACAAACCCCAATTCCTCCTGTTCTTTGAGGAAAAGCAGGGATGAACCCCACCTTCCTTCCCCTTCCTTAGGAAAGACAGTTCTCCTGGTCTGGGCTGTGGGTCTGGGTATGTGGATTGTCACACTGGATGTAGCTCCCAGTTTGGGGCTGAGCACGGACACACTGTGGGTGGATGGAGAGGTTGGACCACACAACCAGATCAGACACAGGACAAAGCCAACGGGGTCAGGGCTGTGCATCAGCTCTGCCCAGGGAGCAGATGGGACAAGTTTTGCCTCCAAACTGGAGCTCACCCCGCTCCCTGCTCAGCAGCGGCCCCATGCCACCAGCCTGACCTGATGCCTGTGTGTAGCCCAGCAGAGAAAACCAGTAATTCTAAGCCACAGTTTCACCAGACACGTTACAGGAAGGATCCAGACCTCTGGATCTGTGTGAAAAATGTCTTCTAGTTTCGAATCCAGGTTTCACTCCGATGTTGTTCAGTGCAAAAGAGTTAAAAAACCATGTTATCTACACATATACATCCGTGTCTATAGAAAATGTCTGTACAAGTGGGAAGATGGCCTTGGCTGCATGCTGGGGACTCCTCTCCTGGGGGATGCTGCAGGTTCTGCCCACTTGTACCCTGCTCCCTCTCTCCACAGTGTCAAGCCCCAACCAGTCAGGTTAAAAATCAAGAGTAGATTGTGGCTGGAGAGGGGCTCTGCCTGTCCCCCCAGCCACAGCTGCCAGCTCTGACTCACTGCATGGATGGGAGGAGGGAAGGAGGGAAAGCTCCTGAGCAGGACATGCAGGAATACCAAAACAAGCTGGGAAAGGACACCTGCACACGTACAGACTGCACAAGGACTGGGATGAGGGGATGGCTGGGACCAGGCTAGAGGTAAGACCTCAGGATGTCCAGAGACAGAGCCAGCACCTCATCCCATGGGAGTCCTGCTCTGGGAAGGAGCTGTGGAAAGGCCAGCTGCTCCAGCTTCATTTTGAGTTGACACCAGGGTAGAGTATCTGTTATTGGAGAGGTAGGGATAAAATTGGGAGCCAGGAGGGGAGAGCTGAGACCTCTGGCAGTGACCCCTGTCACCATCTGCACCTACAGCAGAGCCTGGCACCGTGATGGGCACAGAGCATGGTCAGGATGGATCCAGAAAGACAAAGCCATCAAGAGGAGAAGGGATCTGTGCTCCCTGCATACAGTTTTGCTATTGGGGAATGCCAAGCTTACCAAAACAGGGAGTTTGCAGCCAAGAGCTGGCCTGGATTCGCAGCAGAAAGCTGGGAGGGTGAGGAGTATCACTTCAAATGCTACATGTGGTCTGAAAACAGCATTTTCAAGGTTTCACAAGCAGCAGAAGCACAAACTTTTGGATCTCTGGACTGACAAGACACATTCCTTTGGAGGCTGTGCCTCAGCACGGAGCCAGTGGGGGCTCTCACCAGGAAAACCATTGGATAATCAGACACAGGCACTGGGGACCTCACCAACACCCCCACAGGCCAGCACTGTGCTGAAGGTGATGAGCTCATGTGACAAGATCCAGCCTGAGCAGAACCCCAGCACCAGGGGAAAAATCAGCAGGGGAGAAAAAGGACAGTGGGACCCAAATGTCAGCAAATGTCCTTGATCAGCACTGCAGGGAACAACGCCTGGGTGGTTGTTTTAGACCAGGAGCCCCCCAAGACAGCAGCAAACAGGTTTCAAAATATATTACATCTTTTTATTGCCAAGCGTGCAGACCATGAAGTGTGTGGGGGACACGACACTAAGAAAAACTACAATTGGAGGGAGGGCAAAGCAGTAAAAATTTAAAAATAAGAATACTCCTTACAACTGCCAACACTTGGGTTCAAAGAATTAACTGGAGGAAGTTCTCCTTAAAAGTACAGCTCTAAATATGGTGTTGGGCCCCAAACTCTGCAAACACCAAGGCTTTGGTCTGGGCTAACACAAACCAGGTGGGAGAAGAGGATGATGATGGCAGATGTTCTAACACAACTCCACAGGGCTGAATGCCTGATTCTTCTCAGCATTTCTTGTAGCAACCAGAAAACTCCCTACCCCAGGAACACAGGCAGGAATAAGCCAAGCACTGAACTGGGGCCAAAGTCAACCCCTGCAGTGTCCCAGCTCCCAGAGCCAGCCTCGGAGGGGACAGAGCTGCTCGGCTTCCCCAGGGCCACAGCAGCTCCTGTTCCTGCTCCATCAGAGCACAGCTGGTCCCTTGGGATGGGGCACTGTGCCAGGAATGCTGCACCGACTCAGCTCTCTCCACCTGGAAGGAGCAGTGGAGAACAGCTCTTCTCAGGGGTCCCAAGGCACAAGCCCTCACAAGCACAGCGTCTCCTACTCCTCTTCGCTATCCCCAGCTCTGGGAAGCAGCACGTGCTCAGTGTGATCCCTCACTCGGCAGCCCTGAGATTCCAATATGGATCCCGGGACAATGCTGGGCCAGGTTTCCTTCCTCCCCAACCACAGCACACTCCCAGTCAGACCAGCACTGAGAAACCAGAGCTCTAGTACATTCTTCTCGGAGAGGGCAGCGCAGGGATACAAGGCTGCGAGCCCATGCTGGCTTGGCAAAAGGGGCTGGAAAGGAAACCTACAGCTTTTAAAACACTAAAGTGCAACGAAAATGTCCTAAACCCTTTGAAATCGATCGCAGCAAGAGGGGTCTGCGAAGCTTCAAACTTCCAGTTACTGCAGGGTACCCTTAAAACAGACCCGAAAACCACCAGGTAAGAACGGACCAAAGAGCCCTTTGGTGAAAAACAAGGAATACAAGCCCACCAAGGAATTTCAGCTCCTGGGGTCAAACATCATATTTAGAACATTTGGAAAGGAAAAGTGTTAAAGCAAAAAAAAAAAAAAAAAAAAAAAACCAAAAAAAAAAAAAAAAAAAAAACAAAACCAAAAATACAATTCTTGAATCTTGCGCAATGAAACAGTTAAACTTTTTGGTGTTTTCAAAAGAAATCCCAACAATCAACCTGACATAACTTTATCTGCTTCCTAAGGGAGAGATGCCCACTTGACTCATGACTCAGGACACCATGTGCACTGGACATGTTCCATCCTCACGTATGTCTCAGCATTCCTCCATTCATAAAACCAAATCCTTCCTGTTTACTCTTCAGCCTGAAAGGAAAAACCAAAACTGAAGCTAGATGGAAGATAGCCAGAGGGAGGAGAAAGTTTTCACAGACTGGAGGCCAAATCTCATCAGCTCCACGAGCCTGCAAAGTGCAATCCTCAGTGTCGCCTCATTTTAACTTTCCTGGCAGGGCTGCCATCCTCCTCTTCCTCGTCACAGTCCTCTGTGTACTCGTAAGACCTTCGCCAATAGTTCTCGGAGCTGAAGTTGCTCCGTCTCCTATGTTTTGGTAGGAGGACCGAGCGCCTGTTCTCCTCCTTATCCATTTCTAGAATCCGTGGCCTATGGAGAGGGAGAAAATAGGAGTGAGAGCACAGCACGATGGGATCCAGGCGCTCTCCTGGACACTATTTGCAGTTTACTTGCTGTGATAGCTCTGCCTGTTTTCCCACTGCTTTCCCAGCACTGGGTACTTGGCAGAGCAGGAACAGATCACCAAGCTGCACCTCCCAAGGGGAGCTGAGAACTTTGTTGTGATGGGCCAGTTCTTTCCCTTCCCAAGGCGAGCTTTGGCTTTCACATCCACCAGGAACACTTCCAGGCACCTCTTTTTTTTACTTGCAGCTTGCGGCCCCGAGAAATATCCCTTGGGCAGAAGGATCTGTCTCTATTGCAGCAGAATTCAGAGCACAGAGTTGAGCTCCTTATGGTGCAGGATCACACCACACCTCCAAAATCCTTTGTCCTCTCAAATATTAGCACAGTGCAATTGTTATTTCTGCAGAGCTGCCTCTGATCATTTCATAGCAGGACTGGGCTGGTGGGCTGCACACACCACTTATTTTATCCGAGTGGTTCCTAAGAAATCCTGCTAAGATATCCATGAGAATTACCTGTTATACTGGACTCTCTGAGGCCAGAGAAAGAGATAAACATGTTTTTCACACCCATCTGCTGCAGAAGCCTATGCAAGCCATCCCCCACAGCCTGATAAGGTCACATCAGGCTGAAAAACAGCTCTGACGGATGTGCACATTTGTCCCGCATGATCGCTCCCCTAATCGGACACCGGCCCACTGCGTGCTCCCAGGGAAGCTGCATCTGCAGCCCAGCTTCAGATCTTCATCCATCTTCCCCAGCCTGCATCCAGGTGAATGAACACTGCTCACAAACAAACCATCTCCACCCTCCTCCCTCCAGGACAGGTTCAAACAGGGCTGGGACTGCACAGCAGCCAAGCCCGGCGACCAAGTCAACTTTTGGGTTGTACCCATTGTGCAGAGAATGCCATCTGGATCCTCACGAAGCTTTGGAATTGGAATATCCAGGACAGCTGGCAGACTGGCTATCATTCATGGCCATCAGTGTGCTCACACCAAGGTGTTTAAGGGAAGCCTTGCTGCAGAGTTCAAGCTTGTCTGAAACCTCAGCAAGGAGCTTCCCTGAAGGTCAGGCTTAAGCATCCACACAGTCTGGTTTCTCACACAAAAATATACACACACAGCTCTGGAATCAAAACAGGCCTGAGAAGCTTCCCAAGAAGTCCTTAACCTTTCCCAGATAGCAAACCCTCACACTCCCTCCCAGGACTGCTTTCATAATATAGTTTAATGCAGCTGCACAGGTTGCTTGGCAATAGAGGTCAAAAATGATTAGCTGCAGGGAAACTATTGTTCTGAACGACTGCATTATCAAAAGCCAGCCAAATCTATTGCTTCTTCATTATGCCACTCACAGGATAAACAATGTAAGCTGCTTACAGCCAGAGCTCAGCCTCCACAAGTCTGGGAGGAACATGTAAAGAGCTCATTCTGATAAAAGAGATTTGGGCATTGCAGAAAGCACCTGCAAGGTGCAAATCAGAATGTTTTTAAATGTGTTCTGAGGCCAGGAACCTCGGCCATGCACCGATCCAGAGACATCATCCCAAACATGGCTCTTAGGAGAAATCATCCTACCTGTGGGCAGCATCAGGATCTGCTTTGCGATGGGACCGCTTTGGTTTCAGGATCTGGTCCCGGTTGCTTCCCGACAGGCGGTCAGAGTTATAACCTGGTGGCAACACAGAGCTACTCAGGGATTTTGTTTCCAATCGAGGTGCATCTAGTCTTGTTCTGCAAATATTTAAAGAGAAGAGAATTTGCAAGGAGTTTCTACAGAATCACCAGTGCTGCAGCAGAACCCTCCATCCCAACCACACAGCTCGGGAGGAGGGGCACAAATACCACACTCCACAGCACAACAAACTGCACCTTTGTGGTACTAGAAGCTTCACAGAATGGCTTAGGTTGGGAGGGACCTTGAAGATCATCTCATTTCAACCCCCTGCTCCAGGCAGGAACACCTCCCACTAGATCAGAGTGCTCCAAGTCCCATCCAACCTGGCCTTGGACACTTCCAGGGACGGGGCAGCCACAGCTTCTCTGGGCAGCCTGTGCCAGGGCCTCCCCACCCTCACAGGAAAGAATTTTTTCCTTCTATTTAATTTAAACATACTCTCTGTCAGTTTGAAGTTTCCCCTTCATCCTGCCTTGGATTAGGGACACACAGTCATGAGGTGAACACAAAAGGTGCTGGGCCCACAGCAATTCCAGCTCCGGGATACGGAGCAGAGGTGCTGGAGCAGCTGTGAAATCCTGTGAAATCACAGTGACTTGGCAATAACTCACAGCTCCAGTTAAGCCACCTGGGTGGGAGATGCCCTGCAAAAGCATCATCACCTGCAACAGTAATAACTGCTTCCACCTGGAAACTCCCTCCTGCCCACGGGATCTCCTGGGTCAGGTGTTCCTCAGCTTGACTAAGAGGTGCAAGGAGTTGAAGTACAAGCCAGGAGAAGGTGTAGCAAACAGAAGCTGCACCACATCCCTTCCAGCAGCTCTGCACACACTCAAACTATGCTGGAGAGCAAGCACAGCTCATCCCAAAGGAGCACTGTCACAGGACTGTAGCCATGGACAGGTGAAGGAGGCAGCAAAAATGAAGGAGGAGAATCACTGCTTGCTCTCCAGTGCTGAACTTTAGCTCCTGGGGGAGGTTTCCACAGGACAATCCCAATCTAAACTTCCATTAGGAAGCACATCCAGTTGCCAAGCTTCTCTCTGCCATCAGGGAGAATCTCTTCAGCTAATCAGGGTGATGCCAGATTGGCACAGGCGAAGCTGGGCATGGCAGTCCGAGTTTGCCCAGCATGCCAGAAACAAGGAACATTTCCCCAGGCAGCTGCTGGGCTGAAGCTTGTGCTCGTCCACGCTGTCATCTCAAGTTGTTCTCAGCTCCAGGGCTGGACCCAGTCCAGCCTGAACACCAAAGGCATTGCAGATCTTGCCCCTGACAAGTGAGGTGGTTTAAATACCTCTTAAATACACCAGCAACTGCAGGGCTGCAATTCAAACAAACCAACCCCCAAACACAGGGCAAGGCAACACCAGCCACGCTCCCTCTGGCCAGGTACAAGGAGAGGTGACACTAAAATGGAGAACAATGTACTTACCTAACTTAAATAGAGAAACTATTTATGAGTGGAAGCAGAATGGCAGCAAAAGCCCTCTAAAATGGCTTTCAAGACCTAGTTCAATAGGTCTCATTTCTATATTCACCTCCCACGTTACCTCTCCCAGCATCTCATAAATTGAGAGCACTGTTCTTCCTCTCCTCTGGCTCAAAGCACTTCCAAACCCTGCTGGCTCCCGGCAGCCCTGCACTCCAATACACAGGAAACGCTGAGTACTGAAGTGTTTATGACCTGCTTGGTAACCACGCTGCTCTGGAGAACCCTGCAAAATACCACTGCTCCTCCAGCTCCCACAGCTTTGTTCTCCTGCCGCTGTCAGCGAAAACACGCTCGGAGCAGAGGAGGAGCAGAGCCAGACTCACATGTCTGGGACACAGCGAGCTCTGGCAGAATTCAGAGCTGAATATCCCAGCTCCAACTGGGACGATGCAACTGATCTGATCAGGAAAGCTCAGGGCTGATCCTCACCACGAAAAAGAGGAAGAGAACGTTTTACAAGGCTGCTGGCTGCTCCCGAGCCTCTCACGCTTGCAGGCCACCAGCGGAAGTAGCTCTTTTCCTGGTTGCATAACACCCGTCCAGACAAAGTCGCACGATCCCGGGGGTCGGGAATGGCGTTTGTGCAGCGATCCACGGCGCAGGCAAAGGGCACGGCGGCCCCGCTGCGCGCGCAGGGACACGCAGGGGACACGGGGAGGTGGCCGCCCTCGGCAGGGATAAGCAGCAATTAATAAGCTCTATTTGGCAGCAATCACAGCGCAGCCTTTGGCAAACATTGCTATGGATTCACCAGGGCTACACAGAAATAATTACTAGAGGGTTTATGCTTTGCTCAAGACAAAATTCCTGGTGTGGTTTCATCTGGCCCATCTGATGGGCAGAGACATTTCTGCTCTGACACAAAGCAAATCGGGCCCCAAAAATCAGGGGAAGGCAGAAGGACACACTGCGGCAGAGGGGTGGCTGAGCAAACAAAGCCAGTAGAGCTCTGTCCCTTTAGCAGGGATGCACCAGGTCAGCTGGGTAAAACCAAGGAGACCTCACTGCTCCTCCCAGGACTTAAAAGGGGCTTATAAAAAACAGAGAGAGCGACTTTTTACATGGGGAGATGGTCACAGGATAAGAGGGAACAGTTAAACTAAAAGAGGGAGGATTTAATTAGATATTAGAAAGAAATCCTTTACTCAGAGAGTAGTGAGGCATTGGCACAGGGTGCCCAGAGAAGCCCAGGTTGGATGGGCTTCTGAGCAACCTGGTTTAGTGGAAAGTGTCCTTGCCCATGGCAGGGGTTGGAACAAGGTGAGGTTTAAGATCCCTTCTCACCCAGATGCACTTTGAGAGCAGCCAGGCTTGACTGAAACAATCCAACACCCTCAGTTTTACCAAAGCTGGACAAAGCGAGAGGCAGAGCCAGTTTAAACAGGTGTGTTCAATATCTGCACCAGTTTGGGCAACTTTAGTTTATTTAGTCTTTTCCAGGGAACTGCTCCACAACCTAGGACAGGTGGCTTCTCTTTCCCAAAATCCAACCAAAGCAGCTACAAGACTTGGAGGTGCCTCCATGTCAGCTTCTCCCTGGTTGCTCCAACACCATGAGCACAACCGCAGTGAGTTCTTATCAAAACCTCTCGCCCCAAATCTCATGTGGCCATACCCAGCTGTGGGGTGGTTTAGCTATAGCCTGCCTTTCATCCCACTCTATCTCCTGCCACATCTCATCCTGCCTCCCTGGGTCTGGGCTGATTTTGCCTGGCTAATGCCTCAGGGCTGCTGTTTTTCCTGCCTTCATTCCATGGGTTTCTCTAACCAGATGTCCAACTCCACTCCACTGGCTTTGTGCCATATCCTCATAATGTTGCCAGACTTGTTTTGAAACCAACTAAGCCATCTAAAAGCTCATCCAGCGTGAATCCAGACCGCTTGCCTGCAAGCCTTATGCCAGCCTGGGCCACAACCACAGCCCTGCCACCAATGCCCACATTTTTGGCTGGGTTTACAGGACTCAAAGTTGTGTATTTTCATTTACAAAGATGCTTCTGGACAGCAGAATTACTAACACCTTCCAAGGCACAGTCAGCAGGGGTCAATGTGTGGCAGTCACAATTTTCAGTCTCCTAGTAGAAGGAACTGATGAGAGAGGACATTTCTAGGCAGAAAAGAAGGTTTTACCGAGGGACTTTGGGGTGGGGTTAGTTTACTCTGTGTCTCCATTTTCTTAAGAGCTGTAGGAACAAGCACTGATTGATGAAACACCGTCAAGAGTGCCCTTCTAGAACAGGAAGCCTATTTCTAAAACAGCTTATGGAGCTTGGCTTCCCAATACAGACTCAAAGGACAAGCTCTGTAATGAGCATTGAACTATCTACATGTTTCCCTCCAAAGCCAGTGTCTTCCTCTCTCCCCAGCAAACAAAAGCCAAGATACCAAAAAACTTTATCTGCTTTACAGGACATTCTTCATCACAAGCATCAGCTTCAAAAGACTATCCAGACAATTCACACATGTGGGTATTACATGACCAAACACGTGAACACACAGTCCAAAACAAGAGTTTGAAATCATAGCTGTTTGGAGCTGGGCAGCCAAGGAAAGCCAGATGTTTGGGCACCAGCAGGGCTTGCAACCCCAGACATTACGATGAAGTGCTGCTGCACAGAGCCAAGGAGTGATTAACCCTGCAGGAACAGGGTCCAGCCACTTCCACTGCTGGGTATAGCAAGACACAAGCAAGCATCAGAGTAACACCTAATCAAGGTGTAAGATCAAGCCAGCAAATTAACGAGCAAGGCAGTTTTCAAGTTTTAAGCATCATGACACCACATCCACGTTTATCTTGCTGTCTGGAGGGCTTCAACACTTACTTTCGGAGGATGATGACAGCTCTCCTCTCCTTGATGTCCTGTGGTCGAATGCAGTGTGTGATTTCATCAGCCGCATACCCACTGACAACAGAAACAAAAAGCCACCGTCAGGGAGATGCCAGGCAGAAGAAGAAAGTGGTTTCCAGCCTCAACAACTCAGTTTGGCCGGTACTTCCTAACTTCCACCAGGAATTCCTCCTGCAAACACCACTCCCCAGGCACACAGGAGCTAGATTTACAAGAAGGAACAAACATTGAGAAAGAATAAGGACAGTCAGGGGTTTTGGGGAGGTTTAATGATTCAGTTTTTCAGCATACCCCAGAGGAAACTGCCACCTGCTCCAGCACTGTGAAATAAAACATGTAGAAATGTAGAACTGTAGATTCAGACGATTAATTTATGAAGAAATTAGAAAGCAACAGGGGAAAAAAAATGAGCACATTCCTCCAAGCATCATCTCAAATATGCCTGTGAGAAAAGCCATCTCTCACGGCTCAGATGTGCAGCACACCCAGACCCAAACATGCAAGACATCAAGGAGGTTTTTTAGCCACAGAAGGGTGCAGTGGTGGTAAGAGCTGAGCCTCCCAGTGCCTTTCCCTGGGCACAGACACCTCAGCACCCTCCCCATCACATGGCACATTCTCACCACCCCATACAAACATCACCAACCCTAACCCAGTACACGTGGGGTAACCTTCAAATTCAGATCTGCAATCCCCTAAAAGCTCCCTATAACAGGGTGAAACAGCTCCCTGGGCTGAGGAAAAGCCCAGGCTCAAGCAGTAGCTGCTGTCAGCAGGTGTGTTGGACTGTGTGAGTTGACTCCATTTTCAGCAGGCTGGAGAAAAGCCACAGCCAAGGACAGCCCCAGCTTCCCACAACACACTGGAGCATTTCCTCATGGCTGCTTCTGTTTCCAGCTGGACTCCTGGGCCCAGCACAGCAGGTAAAATGAAGGAGGGTCTGTGGAGAGCAGTCACCACACCTGCTCCAACTCACAAATCCTGCTGGGAGCACATCCCGTCACTCCAAGGGTGTGAGCCAGCAGATTCCCGTAGTGGGGCCTGCCCTCTACCTGCCGTTTGCAGAGTGTCAGCTCACACAGAGCCTTCTGGGCTTCACTGTGGGGAAAAGAGAAGCTAAACACCTTCAGAGCCTCCTGAAACACCTGACAAGGGTAGGAACACCTTGGAAGGCACTTGGGTGAAGGCTGCTCAAGCCTGCACACCCAGCCTGAAGCAGAAATCACCAGGCCCAGTGTCCCCACAAGGCTTTTCCATGCTGCTGCTGGCACGCTGGGGTCAGGGGCTGGCAGGTTATTCAGGACACTCTGAGCAGAGAACAGAGCTCACACACGCAAGTCTCCTCCAGGGACAGGACCGGGTTTCCTCGATCTGGTTAGATAACCCACCCACTCACCCAGAAACACACACCTCCTCACACACAGATTTACTGCTCTGGGAGGACAGCTAAATGTCTAAGACCAGTTAAAGCAGGGGTGATGTCCATCTCCACCATCCTCCAGGCACTGCAGAACACGACAGCATTATGCCAAGGGGCTTATGATGATGCTCTATTATGTTCTAGGAATCTCTGCGTC
Organism: Lanius ludovicianus; assembly: GCA_013397235.1. Taxonomy (NCBI): domain Eukaryota; kingdom Metazoa; phylum Chordata; class Aves; order Passeriformes; family Laniidae; genus Lanius; species Lanius ludovicianus. Next base: position 137,628 of record VYXG01005822.1, on the reverse strand, counting down.
AAGCTCCAGTGAATTCATGAATATCACCCACGTTAACATTCAACTCAGCATCCTCAGCAGCACCCTGAACACCAGGGAAAGGTCTGCTTCCAGACCTCCACTCTCCATCATGAGATTTTGGCCTAGACACGCCTTTCCACTCCTTCCTCAGGCAGGAACCCCTTTTTCAGATCACTTTCAGAGTGGCACCAAGAAGTCTGGGGTCCCAGATGCAGCATCAAACAACAGAGTGGAAAGTGTCCTTGCCCAAAGGGGGACATACCAGTCTGCCAAACTGGTGTGGGAAAATTCTGCTTGCACCATATCAAATATAGTGATGGTGTGTCTCTGCACAGGCAGAGAAATGGAAGAAAAAGAGTATTTGGTGTGTCATACTTGTGCTGCCTCGTGCCAGCAGGAACTTCTCACCCACTGTCCCGGCCTTGCACACTCTGAGGATGGGTGAAGGGGCAGACCCTGAAAAAAAACACCCATAATGATATCAAGGGTCTACCCACAGATTTCTTGCCCAGAGAACAAACCTAAATCAACTTGGAAAGGAAAATCATAAATTCCTGCCCATGAGAACACCTGAGTGTGACATCTCCACCCCAGAACGTTTTCCAGAAGGAACACGGGGAAGTGCTGATGTCTTCCATACACACTACCCCAAAACCAAGCCCCAACTTCAAACTAACCTGTCAAACCTTACACCCCCAACTCTTCCCTGAGTCTCTCTTTCCATCCAGAAGAGCCACTGCCGAGCCAGAATTGATTCACACAGAGATAAAAGTGGATATTTTTGTGCAAACATCACCAGAAAGGAAGCCTTAAAGTTCTACAGACTCTAACAAGAAAAGCTTGAACAAATCTCTGTCTCATCACCACTGGCACTGGTGTGAAACTTCCTCTGCACCAACAGCCTGTTCTGAGGGATCAGGCTATTTTGGAGCAGACAGCTGCAGAGAGATTCCTCCAGCTGGGAAGGAAGGAGGTTCATCCTCCAGCGACTCCAACCTGCTCTGATTATGCATCCATCAGGCACGCCTTGAGACAACAGGAGGGACACACATCACAGTGCTCCCCTGCCATTACAAACAGCCAGGAGACGACCTGGGGCACTCTCCAGCTGCGGGAGGGAAGCTCGTATGGCACAAGATCCTGGAACGTGGGAAATGGTACCTGTGCCTTTCATTCCTCCCAGTGCAGCTGGACTGTTTCCAATACTGAGACAACATACCTGGCAGTTTCAGTGCCAAGATTTGCTTCCTGTGACAGCAGCTGCAGGGCAGGGATCTGGCTGGAACCCCCCATCCCAGCTTGCTCCACACACGCCCTGCTCCCTCCCTTTTTCCCAGCCCAAGCACTGTGAAAGCACACGTTCCGCAGATGAAAAGGTAAATTCTTCCACCTCCCTAACACTGCTTCTACTGATTGATGCTCAACAAATTGTTAAAGTAAGAAAAACCCACAAACGTGGTGAGGTTAGCAGCCCCTTCCCAGGGAGGTGATAGGCCACAGGACTGGGATCCAGCAGCACACACTGAAGTGATGCTTCCTCCTGGCCTGGCTGCCACTGGGACAAACCTGCAGGAGCACCCACTTCGCAGGGCTGCAGGAGAAGGGAGGACTGGAGGACATCATCTTTGAGATCTCAAAACCTACAAGAGTAAATCTTCCTTGCTGATGTGAAAGGAGAGGAGAAAGGGTCTTGCTGAGAGAGGGAAGGGCTCATTAGCAGGTCATGGGGTGGCTCAGCCTTTGGCTTCTGGCACAGGGGCACAGCCCAGCCAGGTGACTTGTTGTTCCACCTATCCTGTCGTTTGAGGTCTGAACACTTTCCAAGGAGTCTGAGGCAGGTTCAATGTTGGCAAACACTACATCCTGCTTCAGGCCAGGCAAACAAAGTCAAGGGAGGGAAACAGGGAAAGCCCCTCTGCAAAATCCCTACTGGGCAGGCAGCTATGAAATCAGGAGCAGGAATGGAACAGGGGCAATCTGGGGACAGCCTGAGAGTGCTGTGGGGTCAAAGAGAGGGACTCAACAGCTTCCTTTAGATCCTCATGACTTCCACACAGCACCCAAATGCACGTGGCTGCCCCAGCTTCCCGGAAAGGCTGCACGCCAGGAGCAGCCACTGACCCAGCAGGATTTGAATCCCAGACATTACAGGCATGCCACCTCTATCTGTGCCTGTTCCCTATCTCCAGGGCAACTGCCTCCAGCAACTGTTTACCCAGAGGAGAAAATGCCAATTTTAGGGAGTTGACTTAATCATGACCAAGGGCTGGATTTGGTGACACACCCCTGAGCATGGTCTGCACCTCTCCTGCTCCTCCTGATTGCTGGGGTTAGATGGGAGACCAGGAGATCTGCTGTGAGGCAAGGAATTGATTCCAGCCAGGATCCTATCAACAAAGAACAGTCACTTTGGCAAAATCTCTCTCAAGTGAGTGAAAAGTACCTGCTAACTGCTGTACCAAATTTGAAATAATCCCTGTTTTAAAGTCTGTTATTTGCTGGAAAGCAGAACATCTGACCATGATCAAGCTGCAGTGGGTGGGTTGGAAAGCAGCCCTTGGATTTGGGGGGAAAGACATCTTAATTTGATTTGTAGGATTTCTTCAGCCACAGTAATAAACTGATTACAGCACCTGAGTGACACTGGCCAACAATCCAAACACCCCTGGGAGACACCCCACTCCAATTTCATGAGCCCTGAGCCAGCAGCCTCTTCTCAGCAGTTCTGAGGGAAGAGAAAGGGTCTGGAAGAAGAAAACATCATTCTCTGGTCCTAGAGCAGAGAAAGCATCTCTCCTTCCTCCCACCATCCTCCACTGCAGATCCTCCTCCACAGTTTTTCAAGAGGCTTTGACTACAAGACTTGAGGCTGACCCTGCATTAGCAGCTCTGCCAGAATGCTTCCAAGCAGGATAAAACTCTCACTGTCCTTAAAAAAAAAAAAGGCCTCTGCCTGTAAAAGGAAGGACAACTGCTTATCCAGGCCTGATGGGGAAAGACAGCAAAGGGGTTCGCATCACAAGCAGGAAAATTACGGTAGAAAGTTTCCCTCCTGGTATCTCAGAGAAGTCAGGGAGCAGAGCAACTGCCTTACACCAGCAGTCTCCATCCCTGAGGATGGAGTTTGCTCTGCAGTAAAAGGATACAGGGCAGGACGGGTCCCCTTGGGTCCCATTTCACAAAATCACCCTGACCTCTGGTCCCCTGCACAGCCCTGTCAAACCACCAGAGAATGAGAAAATGTCCTCAGCGCCGTTCCTGATTCCCTCTGCAGCCTCCCTCATCCCTGGCTAATCCACACAAGTTACCTAACGCCGGGGTACAGCGATGATTAGTTAATGTTTGTGCAGCTTTTCCGAGATAAAAGCTACACGAGATCTCAGCATTTATTATTGATGCACCAGTCAAGGAGGCCAGGTGTTTGTGGGGGGAAAAATTCCTCCTCAAACCCTGCGGCGATCAATTTACAAGCCAAAGCAAGGGATTGTGTTACGGCCTGAGAGCCCGGAACACCAGCCTGGACCTTCACAGGCCAGAAAAATAACCCCCCAAACGAGGATATAGTTGGTAGCTCAGAGCACTGCTGGCAGAGTTCTGGTGATCCCTGCTCCTGGCAGGGAGCACTCTGACCTTCAGGGACACAAGGGACTGGCAGCCCCCGTGCCAGGCTTTGAGCTGCCCTCCCCAGGAGCTGGACACCAGCAGGATCCATACACTCCAGCCCTTCCTGTCCCCTTACCTGCCTGTCCCCTCACCTGCCTGCTCCCCTGTCCCAGCCCGTACTGGGAGGCAGTGGGATTAGGAAGCAGGCGTTTCCCAGTGCCAATCCCAGCTTTACTGCCGACCAACTGCGTGACCTTGGGCAGGTCATTCCATCTCCAAGGCTCTTCCTCAAGACACAAAGTCCTTTCCTGTGCCTGTGACCCGCTGCACTTCCAAGTGACAATCACACGGGGCTCTGCACTCTGGTCTCCCTACCATCATTGGGCAGGAGAGGGTTCGGCATTCCCAGTTTACAGACTGGGAAGACGAGGGCATTCACACCTCCTCTCCACGATTAAGGTCAGGTCAGGGAGGCACCGGCCGCGCTAAGAATAGACCCAGGAGCTCCGTGTCTACCAGCTGCTCCGCTCTGACCACTCTTGGGCAAAGGATCCATTTTGTGTCTCAACGTGTTATTTTAACCGTTTACGGGAACTACGGCAAACCTCAGCTCCGCCAGTGGCCACGCTCCCACCAGTACTCGCCACAAGCCCCCTGGAGAGGGCACCCACCCAAATCCTCACCTACCACGACGGCAGGACCCCCCCACACCCCCTACAGATCTCGGCTTCATTCTTTTCACCACAGAGAACCCCGGAGTGCCTACAGGCGAGGGAGATGAAGCCCGAGGCGCCGTCGGGGCGCACATCCGTGCGCCTCGTGATCCGCGTTACACAACCGGGCCCCGGCTCGTTAGCGGAGCCTCGGCAACGGCGAGTTACCTGAGCACCGTGACGCTCCCCCTCTTCACGGGCAGGAAGAGAACGGGCTCCGAGACCCTGATGGGTTTGAACTGGAATTTACACCCGAAGCAGAGCGCCGAGTCGCTGAAGAAGGAGACGGAGACGATGGGCCTCTCAAAGATATGGATGGGGTCCACGTGGGAGACAATGCAGCCCCCGGGCTGGTAGTCGTTGATGACGGCACTGTTCACAAAGCCCTCGGGGATCACCCGGTGCTCCACCAGCTTCTTGATCACCAGGTCGTGCACCCACTCGGGGATGGCGTCCACCTCCCCCCGCGGGTACAGGCGCTCCTGGCCGGGGCCTCGCCGCTGCAGCTGAGACCCGTAGGTGTAGCCTTCCCCGAAAAAATACTTGTTCCGCAGCGGCGCCCGATCCACCGTGTGCTCCTTGTAGAGCCCCTTCTCCGCCCGGGACACCACGTCCTC